>VXAC01000089.1:1121605-1493779 GCA_013399225.1 Rhipidura dahli
GCCCTCCAGACCACTTTCCCACCGCTTGCACTGCAAACAGCAACTTTCCCGTGGCATTTATTTTTTACTGGTGAGCCATAAAATCGCCTGCTTGTCCAATTAATGCAAGCATCATTATTTTCATTTACCTTTAACCATCTCCAGTGAAGGAAAGAAGGGGGCGGGGGGGGAAACAGGAAAGCAAATGCATAAAAGAAGCTTCAGAAACATGCGTTTCAACTCATTTACGAGCCCAGATAAAGGTTAATAGTTAAACTCCTTCCTCTCCCTCCCGATTATTGATGCCCTTCAAGAAATGAAATATTTTTTGTTCTCATTTAGCAGAGGCTAGACAAACTGTCAACATCTCCTCTTTATTTACGGGTTGAGCAAGAGCAGTTCCTCAAACATCAACATTTTTTACGTTAATCCTGGAGAGAATCCACTTCTCTAAAACTACAAAATTTGCCAACTTCTGTAGTATTTATTTTTAACGAACGAGAGCAAGAGCCTTGAGCTATCCTCCGCTGAGGAGGGGAAGGGGGAAAGTGCAGCTCCACTCTCCCAGCTTTAAAGCGCTTTCCCCCTCCTTCCCACACTACTCAACCCCTGACCACTCTCCATCCCACCACCCCCTTCCACCCCCAAAATTCTCCCCTCCAGATCCCCCACCTGCTCCACGTCCAGCGGGATTTCAAGGGAGGAAACAAAATTTGCCAAGTGGTTCCTTTTGGGCGAGTTCTTCAACCCGTCTGGAGATTTAAACCTGAAAAACAAACACCTCTATTGAATGCAAACTAAGCTTTGGGGGTTGCCGAG
Source organism: Rhipidura dahli (assembly GCA_013399225.1). Taxonomy (NCBI): domain Eukaryota; kingdom Metazoa; phylum Chordata; class Aves; order Passeriformes; family Rhipiduridae; genus Rhipidura; species Rhipidura dahli. The sequence continues at coordinate 1,122,404 of VXAC01000089.1, forward strand.
TTAATTCCTCGGCAGACAGCTACTCTCAGTGTCTGGTTACACAAACATACCTACAGACAGGTTGGAGGGGAGTCCCTTAGAAACCAAGGAGAGGCGGAGGGAGGAAATAAAATCAAAATAGGCACAAAGGTTGGAGTGGGGGGCTCGGGAGGGCAGCGGGGTAAGTAGGCTGGAGAGAGGGATGATACTCAGCTGGAGACAGGTTTAATACTCGGCAGGAACAGGGAGACTCAAAGCAAAGGCCAGTGCGGGCAGGGTCTGGGACCCCAGAGGTCTCGACTGGGGGTGGGGGGAAGGGAGGGGGTGTCTTTTTGGGTGGCGGTGGTAACAAGTTTTTACAGACAGCCTAAATAAAACAAAGGAAGGCACAAACCCGGCCGAGCGCGGAGGCGCGGGCGGGGAGCGGGCTGCTCCGCGGGCGGGCGGCTCGGCGCCCTCCTCACCGGCACCTCCTGCCCCGGCCGTGCCCCGCAGGCCCTCGCTGCCACCCCGCTCGCCCTTACCTGCNGGAGAGACGACCACCCTAATGAATCACGCCGGGGAGGCGAGTCCCTCCTCCCGGGAGCAGCGCTGCGGGGCGCGCTCCTGCCCTGCCCTGCCCTGCCTGGGGGGGACGCGGCGGACGGGAGGGGAGGAGGGAGAGCCGCCCTCCCTGCCCTGCCCGGCCTCCAGGGACAGGCGCGAGTGCGGCTGTGGAGGGAGATGCCGGCGGTGCGGGATGCGAGGAGGGGAGGGGAGGCGGCGCGGGGCACCGCAGCCCTCTGAAATCATCCACACACACCCCCGCCTCCCGTCCCTCGCCCCCCGTGCTGCCGGGCTGCTTCCCGGCTGTCACATGGCTCCTGCCACCACCCCCAAAATGTTTTCGGGAGTTGCTTCACTTTCACTTTGGCCCCGCCAAGGGGCTCCCGGGGTCCGCGGCGCCTGACAGGAGCCCTCGCAGCGAGGGGCTCATCCTCTGCCCCGCGCCTTCCCCGGCTCCCGAGGGGGAAGAGGGGCAGAGCTCAGCCCCCTCCGCATCCCTTGTGCGGGTGAGGGGCCGCCCTGGAACCCGTTGTAGCGGGGTGTTGTTAGGAGCGGCTCTGCTCGTGTCAACCTCCCTTTCGCGTTTTAAGCAGGGAAAAATGTAGATTAACAGAAATACGGACGGGTCCGTGGGAGCTCCGCGCTGGGGAATTGCATGCAGCACGGCAGCAGAGGAGTGTGGTAGGAGTGGAGTATTGGAGAGCCACAGATAAGGACCCTTGCTCTGTTTGCTGGTGGGACTGATCCCGTACGCGTCCTGCCCACCCCTGCAACCTGCTTGATCCCTTATGTCAGTCTATCTAAAGGAGTTGGTGAAAATCCCACTGCAGAGACAAAGTCATGCCTTGCACAGGGAGGGTGTCCTTGAGCATCTGGCATGGTGACACGGAGTTGCCTCTGCAGGGCCTTTCCATGCTTCCCACTAGAACACTCCACACCCACACCTATGGGCACAGACTTCTTAATACCCCATTAACAGCAAGTCCAGTGTCCCACCATGAACACCAGGGATGGATCTGGTCCAGTAGCATTATGTTTGAGCTCAGAATAAACATTTCCAGGACGGGAGGCATGCTCCATATAACCATAACAGATGCTGTTGCATCCCTGCTTCATTTTGAAAGAGCCAGTTAAGGAGGAAAAGGGATTTGCAACTTCTATCTTGCTGCCCTCTTCTACTGTAGGCACCCTGCTGTTATGGACACGATCCTCCTGTAGGAAGTATGTGATTTTCCATGAATATCCCTGGTCTTAATGTTGATACCATTGAGGGGAGAGAGCCAGAAAAGAGCAGTAGCTTCCTCCAGAGGAGCTCTCCATGTGCCTCCTGTGAAATGCCCATCACCTATGCTTGTGGGTGGGTGGTCATTAACCACTTAACAGAACTTGCAGCTCCCAACACTTCCCGAAAGACACAGCAGCACTCACTGCACTAATTATGGCTACACGTGCCCTGTGCAGAGACAACCTTGTGCTGGGTGAGTCAACTGGCATTGTGTCCTGGCTTTTATGTAAGCTCTTTCGCTCTGGCCTTCTCTCAACAGTCATCAAACATGGCACGACACATGTTCATAACTTTTAATGAGCTGGCCTGTAACCCCCTTCACCCAAGCCCTTGTCACAAGCACAGCAGAAATCCCTTGGTTTTCTTGAGGCTTGGCTGATGCTGGTGCCAACAATCAGGCTGCACATGCTGTGAAACACTAGCACATGCTCATGCTTGGTTCCTCTGCACCTCAGCCTGCTCTCCCCAAATGTCTGACATGTTTTACACAGCATGAACAAGAAAAATATAATTACAGCGGGGTTTGGGGTTTTTATTTTCAGTGAACAACTAGATAAAAAGTTACCACACAGAATATACATCCCAGTGACAGCAAACAAAGTCCCAGCACCACACAATTTAGTATTCTGTCGTGAGGTTTCTGGTCCTGAACTACAACTGTTCGCTTTGAGATTCACTGTTAAATGCAACAAAGACCTCTGTGACGTTTGTGTTTGTGTTTCTTCTTTTTTTTTAAGTGTTTATCATAAGGCAACAAGAAGCAGTAATAAATCATACTGTGAACAAATGCTCTCTCAAAAACCACCCAGTTCATGGCCTGTTATTCTGAGTATTTGCTAACTTGAAAATTAAGTTGCCGTTTCAGTCTATGTCATATTCCATAATATTCATTATCTTCCCTAATTTTTCAATTACAAGGCAGAATTTGACCCCTTTTATCCATGTTTTTTTCTGCTACAAACTGCCATGAAGTCAAGAGCACTTGAGAAACAAGCTACTGCTAACTGGGAAAATATGGCAGAATCTGTCCCCAGTTACACAGTTCCATCCTCTAGCCTTGTCTCCACTGACAGCATGCTCACCACTCAGGAACAATGGCCTGGAGTTAAGAAAGAAAACATTTTACAATAAGTGAAATACAGGGAAACAATAGCCTAATTTACCAAGTAAGAATAGGGAATATCATCCCTGAAAAGGTTCAAGCATGATCCAGATAAAAGGGGAGAGAGTGAAGAGATGTTCAGGCAGTCATCCAGGCCTATCTTCTGATGCTGCCCAAAGATTAAATCTGTCCTTACAAAGCAGAGCAAGGACCTGGAATAATGTTATCTTACCTCTCCTTCCCTTCCCCCCATCCCACTATCACATTTTTATCGAGCTCTTTTACCTTTGGATGCTTGGAAAACAAAAGGAAAAGGGCAGAAAATACAGAAAGTGAGAGGAAGGAACATTTTTTTTCTTTAAATTTAAAAAGAGGCACGGCTTTATTTAGATGTTGTCACATTTTCATCACAGGACATTTTAATTTAAATATGTGCAATTAAACGAAATCAGTTGTACTGACAAAATGCTAGAATTATAGGAATATCAAGTTAAGCGTCCATCAAGTGCCCATGATGTTTTAAGCAAATTGGATGACTGTTTCTTGGCTTTTTTCAACATCAAAAAAGTGGTCTGAAGTACATGAAACACGTTTTTAAACTCAATTGACTAAAAGGCTTTCCATCATCAAAATTAAAGGGAGGAGTGCTGCCCAGCAGAAAAAAAATATTTCAATAATCAATAGCAGAATAATCCGAGGCCACCAACCTGCATTTGCATGTCAGGGTACACAGAGAACATCTTCACAGGGTGCTGAGGCGTGAAGGGAGGAATGAGCAAGCTCAAAGCTATCCCTGTATGTAGCTTTCACAATATTCTAATTTACCAACGTTTGTAAGCAAAAAAAACCAGGGGGAAAGGATAAATGAAAATGTATACCTGGCACATATTTTTGTTTACAAACACTTTAAAACTCTGTTTGGGATTTAAGTAGTTCTAAGGTTATTTATGTTAATGGTATGCATGAGTCTAAATGGCATCCTGTTCTGAAAAAAGAGCTGAAGGAAAAGTGCTTTGGGGCAGTCTACACCTTTTTTTGTCCTTAATGACAACTGAAATGGAGGAAATGTGACGAAAGTGTGGTGCTGTGTAAGGTGGGCTGGCTGGATTAAATACTGTGTGGAACAGTAGTCTTCCACACTGGGAATTAGGAAGGGCTTTCTCCTCCTGAACTAGACAGACTTCCTACAAGCTTGGGCAGGATATTGTGCTTTACTTTTTCTGTACAGGGTAAATTATATTTCTCTATAAAGCCGTCCACTGTGCCCCAGTGATTGCAAGCATGGTTGCTTTCAGGTTTGTAACCTGCTTCAGTAATCCCACATTGAAAGTATTTGGTTCGAGGTGGTGTAATGAGGTTAAAGAAATTTCAGTCAGCAGAGGAATTGGTATTGAAGTTCAGTCTCTACTTAGGGAGAAACGACTGCATTAGAATCCTGGAATTTGCTGCTTATTTACCTTTTAAGCTTCAAATAGTTTGAATTTACTGATGTTATTTTCTTTCAGGGTACAAACCCCCTGCTCTTTTTTCCTCTTGCCTAGAAGAGATGGGTGTTTAGAAGGGCAAAGAAATATTGTTGCAGGCTTGTAAGGACAGTTGATGAGTGTCAGTGGTTGCTCTCAGCTTTATTTAATTTGAGATTTTTTAAATATTTGTTGAATCACTGTATTTGTCCAGAGTTTTTAGAAGACTGGATATGCAAGCACTATCTTATAGTGAGCAAGCTGCCCAGATGTGGTAAATTAAAATTATTCTTACAAAATGTTAAAGAACGAAAATAAGGGTGGAAATTTTCTCTTTGTAGTTTTAAAGAAATTTTACATTTCATGCTTGCACTCTTTTCCAGTTCCTCTAAAACCAAATTCAAGTCCCAAAATTGGTACACAAATACAAAGATTTCCTGTAGTGATTACTTGAATTGGAAGAGAAAGTCAAACTGATTCTGCCACATGTGAAGACCCAGACAAATGTTCATGATTATTACTTTGAATAGGGTGAAGAGGTAATGGTTTATACATTCCATATTATTATTTAGGCAGTGGGTTTAATACTTTCAAAAGTTTCCCAGTCCCAGCTTCAAAAATCTGGAGACTTAGTATTTTTCTACTAAAATGAGATCTCCTAATTCACATAGACGGCATAATAACATGAAGAAAAGGGTAGAACTTTATTTGATCTGTCCTACTTAACATTTTAGTGTCATATTCAGTAGCTCTATTCTGTGATATATATACTTGAATTCTGTTCAAGGCTTGCTGCTAGCAAGCTGGACTAAAAGCTATCCATCCAGGAAAGAAAGATGCCTCCAAGAGAGATTTAAAAATACAGTAATGGTCATACTAGCTCAATCCAAGGTGTATTCAGTCTCAGATTATGACTATTAGTGGCTACTCCTGGGGAAAATGCAAAAAATGCCAAAAGTAACATTTCTAGATTAATCATGTTTCTTCCTAAACATTCAGTTACGTAGGCTTAGAAATGAAGGTTTGTTTTGCTTCCAAATGTGAAAATATAAAAATATTATTATTATCATTTGAGAGTGTAACTCTCTCTATCCATCTACATTTTTTTCCTTTAATTCCATCAAGACCTTGCTTTTAATGGCATCTGATGACAGTGTTCCACAAGTTAACTCTCCCTTGTGCAGAAAATTCCTAAGATCTCTTTTCCATTTCCTCTTGTCTTGTTTATGTATTACTCATACAAGTCATGAGGGCCAAGAAGTTCCTAATCTATCTTCTCTTACACCCATTTTATTTTACACATCTGTGTTATTCATGTTACCTTCTGATTATCCCATACTCCCCAAAGCAGCCAGTGGTCTTTTCAAACACCAGTGTTGTGTAGATCACTGACAATTTGTGGTGCTTTTCCCTGGGCCATTACATTTTGCTCTTTTCTTTTTGAGATCCTATTTCTGGCAGGGGCTTCCCGCTGATCTACACGATGACAAAGCTTATGTAAATCTTTCTCCCACGCCTGCCTCCCTTTTCCATTGCTATCCAATATTTAATTAGCTTCTTTTACTGTAGCTGCCCTTTGACCAGAGGTTTTCACTCTATTATCCGCAGTGATGTCCAGATTTCCATCCTGAGTCATTAGAACAAATTGAGAAGCAAATCAGTGAATCTGTTGTTCAAATCTTATGTCTGCTGTTTAACATTTCCTGAGCTGTTACCCATTCTCATGGCTGCCCTGGACCTCTTTGAAATTCCTCTCAGTCTGCAAAGCTTTTGGCCAAAGTAACCACTTGCACCAGTTGAGATGGACACCACTTAGTGGAGTTGCACTCATCCTCCTCCTTTTACCTGCCAGACTGTGGGCAGGCTGGGGTTACTCAACTGAGTTTAGGAAAGAAAGTGAAGGAGAGCTGGATGCTTGGGCCATCTTTGTGTCAAAGGGCCAAACTTTCATCTCCTGATTGTGTTCTTCCTCATTAAAGGAAGGTCCGTGTGCCTCCTCTGTGGAATGGGATTGTAGAAGCAGTGCATTTGCAGTCTTTTGTGCTGTTTGTCTGAATCTGCTTATCAGCAGATAGACCACGGCTTTTGGAAACAATACTGATTTTAGCAGAGGGCACGCCAAAGCAGGATCATTTACTTGTTCAAAAATGGCCTTAAATATCAGAATTACTAGAAGCAATTAAACAACTCTTTTCCCCTTCTCTGGTTGGATATATCTACTACAGGCACAGGAGAGAGCCCCTTCCCTCTGGATTAGTGTTAAAGTGAGAGACATGGTTAAAAGGCTAATAAAAAATCAAGAAGTCATAAATACTAAGTGATTTTTAAGTAAATATGTGTGGGTTGGGTTTTTTTTCTTCCAAAGGAATGCTCAGCTGTTAGTGTTATGTTTGACAGCTTGTAAAAAGGTGGGTTTTTGCTGAAGAGCAAGAACAGGTTGAAGAGAGACAAAGGCATGTTCTGAGATAAAGAAACTGAGAGGTATCTGCTCCACAGATTGAAGGTGTTGCATTACTCTGTACAATGTCCAGAGAGGGAGAAATCTGCACAGCAAAATGGTCATAAAATACATTTTTGCAAAGAAGACAAGAAATGTTTCTGTCAAAAAAAACCCCAAAACAAAAAAACCCTCCACCCCCACAACCCAAAAAAACCAAACTAAAAAAACCACCAGTCCCTCTGGTGCAGTTTTCCCATCTGGAGAAACAAAGTGAGACAGATCTCTCCCTGCTCTCAAACTACACATCTCCCAAGCAGCCCAGTGCCCTGGGGCAGCAGTTTCAGAGCCGGAGCAGGGCACTGTGCCCCGGCCCGTGTGTGCTGAGGCTGTGGGACACGCTACCAGCTCTGCCTGTGCTGGGACAGCTTGGGCATCTTAACCAAGACTGGGCAATCGAGCAGCCCAGCACTGAGCTTTCTGTAAGATCATGGCTCATTTAAGTGTGTAACTCCGAGGTCACTGCGTTACCCCTGAGAAAAAACACTTGCTGTCTCATTCTTCCCTCAGGGTTTATTGCCAGCATGATTATATTTTCAGGAGTGACAGAGAGGCCCTGAGCTATAAATCTGAGGGAGATAGAGAGTGAGCTGATTATCAGACACCTCCTTCACCACTCCAAAGTCAATAACCTCAGCATCTCACAAGGTTACTTTCTGGAGGAAAACAATCTCTCAGCCAGACTCTGTTTGCATCTGCTGAATTGTATTCAGTCTGTCTTCTCAACAGCTGGGAAATCAATAGCTTGCCCACCATCCCAGAGCCCAAACAATCTTTTTTTTGTACTAGTGAGGAGAAGGCTCAGGTGGTACTAGGATTAGGTGAATTGGGTTTGAAAAGTGATTTAGGAGGAAAGTAAGTGCTTGCTTGAAGGAAAGTCTCTGTTCCCCATTCCCAAAATCCAGCGTGTATATATCTCTTCCCCCCTGGAAGCCTGGGAACCCTTTTCTTTGAACCCCCCAAATAATTTTGTGGCTTTTCAATGACTAGGTAGCCACTAGATACTATGCAAAACGTTACACCTAGGATAATCCAAAGAGGACATCAGCAGCTTCCCAGGATCTCCTTTTCACCCCGGGGAGTAATTTTATTTACAGAAAGTTAGTTTTGCTTTACCCCAATGGCAAGTGGTAAACTCAGCCGATAATAACAAATCATTTATTTAGCTTCTGAGAAGCTGCTTGCAGATGGGAATCGGTTTTTATAAACCGTGTATGGAGGGACACATTCGAAGCAGCCTCGGCGAATGGCTCCCGCGCTGCGGGGCCGGTGAGGAGCATCAGGGCTCGGCTCGACTCGATCACCTCCCGCCCCTCCCGCCTCCGGCACCGCGACGCCGAGGGACGAGTTAACTCTTGGCAGCGAGCATAAACCCCGTGCCGAGGGACTTCATGTTTCATCATAAATTCTCGCGCTTTACAACACACTTTAAAGGGACTTTTTTTTTTCTTTCACATAAATCCCCGGGAAGAACAAGAAAAAAAAAAAATTAAAAAGATGCCCGCTCTCCTTCCCGACACCCGCCCGAGCGTATTTCCCGAGCATCAGGGTCGTCCCGCCGGTGGCTGATTCACCAAGCAGTTCCCTGTTTGCTGTGCGCGCTGCAGAGCGGTCAAAGCCCAAGGCCGTGCCGGTAATCCCGCCAGCGCCTGGTGCAAAGGGAAAGAAAAATAGCCTCAGATCCGGCGGGCGGTGGCAAAACCGCGCCGGCGACCGCTCCGCTGGCAGCAGCGCCCGGCAAGAGCCCTACGGCCGGTGGGCAGCGGGCCTGGCCCGGCGCGGGTGACAGGGGCCGCTCCCCAGTCCCCACCTGCGAGATGCGCCCCGGTGCAGCCGCGGCGCAGAGGGGAGGATCAGTTAGCGCTGTGCTAATGACCCCTCAGCTTTCGCACACCTCCTTTCAGCAGTCCCCTCTGCGGCCCCAGTCCGCGGGGGACACGACCGGCCCGGCCCGGCTCGGCCCACCTGCTGCTCGGCGCACCTGAGCGGCCCCGGCGGGGCGAGCGGCAGCAGCTCTGCCCGCCCGCCGCGGGGGCTCCGGCGCTACAGCGTTCCCCCGGCCAGCGCGGAGCAAACACGGGCGGGTCTCCACCACCCGCCCCTCGGCAGCACCGAGGAAAGTATGTTATTAGGCGCGTGCTCTTTATTTCTTTCTTTTTCTCCCTCTNATTTGAGCTCCCCCGTAGTTCTGGCACTATCAAACCGCATTCATTTTCACATCCTTCCCAAAATTTTTGCCGTGCTCCCCTCGCTGCAGTTTGCGTAAACAGCTTTACTGTGTAACTATCGGGAAACATAAATACACGGAAATAAATAATAGCGTGGCAATCGGAATGAATATCCCAGGGCAGAGCGGGCAAATGAGATCAGAAAGTAGAGACTATCTCCTGAAATATGTATTTTTTTATTATTATTTTTTATTTTACCTCCCTCTACTTGCGGGGAAAACTTAATTAAAATAAAGGTATTTTCCCCCCCTTGTTTGATATATCTTGCTCGCGTAACAGCAACTTCTCGAAGAAGACAAGCAGACGGATTCGGGCGCCGCTAATTAGAAAGCAACGAATGCCGGCATTTAATAAACATTTGAGTGGCCGATGGCGCAGAAGGAGCCAGCGGAGGGGCGGCAGGTTCTGAGTGCCGCGGGACCAGCGCCGAAACCTCTCCGCGGGACGGGAATCAACGCGGTTCTCCCCGCCGGGCGCGGAGTCGCGACGCGGGCAGGGAACGCTGCCCACCTCTCGCCTCCAGCTCCCTGCCTGCGCACTCTCTCCGCACGGCGCCGTGAGAGCCGGCGGGACATCCGCGCTGATTTTCCGCGGGGGCATCCAGCCCTACCCTCCCCTGCTCCGGGTTTCTCGGGGGTCTGCGCCGCTGCCCGCCCGGCCGCGCACCCTTTCTCTCCCCCGCAAGGCTCCCGTCCTCGCTGCGGGTGGCCGGCGACAGCTCCGCGCACCCCCGCGGCTCCCTGCTCCGGGGCGCGGGGCGGCGAGGAACAGGCAGGGGCCGCGCAGCTGTTGACAGACAGAAAGCTTCGATCTCCCAACCCGTCCTCAATCCATCTTCGCGGGATGGCAGTGGACAGCCCCAACGGATTAAAGTAAAAGGCTTTGTCACCGCTGAAAAGAGGGAGAAGTTGGGAGAGGAGGGGGGAAGAAAGAGAGGTCTGATGCTGCAGAGTATGGATACAGCGTGGGAGGGAAATCACCTGGAGATCAAGCTTTGAGGCGAGTTAAATTCGCATCCGTCCATGCATCCAACCATTCCGCTGCCACCCCCCCCCAGTGCTTCCCCCTTGTACACCCACAGCAGTGTTGCGAAGCTGGGACCCACCTGGGGGACGTGCAGCGCGGCTGCAGGTGTGCGGTGCAGAACGGCGTGGAGCGGTGTAGACCAGGGAGGAGAGCTAAGGGCAGCCGGAGTGGGGGTGAGGGTCTTGATCTGCCTGCATACCCCCGGCACCAGTGGCGTCCATGGATGGAGCGCAGGGGCTTCACCTCCGTGGGTCAGGACCAGGGTGGGTGCAGCTTCCCCCGGCAGCAGAGCCCTGGGTGGTGTGAGGAGCTGACAAGGGAAGGGTTGTCCCGCTTGAATTACACTGGTTCTGCTAGTCCAACAGAAGGGACTGCAGCAAGTGGGGAAACGAGAGCCAGCTGAGCCCTCCTGCCAGCCTTGTCGGGGCTGAACTTGAGGTCAGTGGAGCGCAAAACTCCTCCAGGGAAGGAGGAAACAAATGTTCATGGATCGGGTATCGACAAACTTGAACAAGTGGGAGGGAGAGGACAAGGGACAGTCAGAGCTGCCTCCATAAAGCTGTAAACAGTGTTGTTGGGACAGAGTTGAAAGGAAATGGACTGGCAGCTGCCTGGAGTTTCCCTGCGATGTGCTTGCCCCAGTGAGAGGTGAGAGAGCCCTTTATGGGAAATGTGAAGTCCCCCCACCCCTGGAAACGGCATCCTGTGGCAGAAGCTGGCCATCCCCTTGCAGGTTCCCCTCCGGGTTACAGTCAGGCTGGTGGGGAAAAGCTGAAGAGAAGAAATTTCGTCCCTGCTGATTCAGGCCTTCGCACGGGGACACAATGCACTCCAGTGTCCCGGCCCTCGCAGCTCCTCCTCCTGCCAGGCGAAAGGTGACTGCCCCTTCCACAGGCTGCCTCTCTGTTCAGGTACTTATTGAATTGGCCCAATCTGCTGGCAAAGAGAGAACTTCCCATTGATTTTTACAAACTGTGAAACCTTAAGCCTGTATCAGGTGATGAGAGAGAGGGGGAGATCAGGGGGTTTCAGCACTTGCAAATCTCTTCATTTCATCACTTTAAAAAGGAATTTTTATCTCCAACCATATTGAAGATAAATGATCTATTAATAACAATAAAAGAGAGTTCGAAGCAGAGAGACCCAGGTATTAAGTTTTTTTTTTAATGGACTTCTGGTTTAGGATTGATTTTCTGAACAATGCTTCAGCAATGGTTTTTCATAAGATACAATATTTGATTTTTCCACAAGATATCAAGAACAGATGCATCTAAGTAAACAGATACATGTAAGTACAGACTCTTGCAGAAGGCAGTGCTCATTTTGTCCATGTGAGCTTCACAAATGATTTATTTTTGTAGCCCTTAAGCATAATAATAATAATAATAGAACATATGTGTCCATTTTATTGCCATATTTCCAAAGTTCATACAACTCAGCAAGCAACAAGCATTTTTGTTTCAAGCTGGGCCTTAGACCATATACTTTATTAAAAAGAGAATTCCATGGAACCCAGACCTGGTAAAACTGTGTACAAAGGGCCAGGGAGTTGCTTTATTACAATAGTGGTGCCTAACATGCATGAAGGTTCAGAACTGGCTCCATTCTTACTTATCTTACCAGCAGGCCTGCGACATCCCAAGCCAAAGCTGTATAATCATTCTATTATAAACCACACATTTCCCACTTGTAAATGGGAACGGGTAAAATTCATATTTGTGGCTTAATTTTGTTGTGGAGAGTCTCAGGCAGGATGTTTATTTCCACTCAGTAAGATTTTGAAATTAGGCAATTTGATCAATCGTTTGGGTTTGGAAAGAGTAGAAGAGGGTATTACAAATTTATTTTCCAGGGTTTAACACTTAGAAGAGGTCTGTTTTTTAAGAGCGATCTTCAATCATTTGAGAAAGAACTTGAACCTATGCATTAAAGGTTAAGGGGAATTTATGATGAAGTTCAGCAGAAATGGGAGAGAGCTCAAAGTCTTTCCTGACAGTGAAAATACCACCATATATGGTGGTATACCACCATACCATGTGTGGTATATAGGCTATGCATTGTAGGTAAAACATAGCTGAAGTTCCAGAAGTCAGTTTGGGAGTGTAAGGGCAGTGTGACTGAAAGGTTATGATGAGATAAATATTTCAGTGTGATATGTTTGTATCATACTGCGTATGATGCTCCCAAGGATGCAGTTCTCTATCATCTTCTATAGGTGGGAACACTTCTCAGTTTGTCAGAGAAACCTGGGATGCAGAAAGTGGTCACAAACAGCCAAGCAATGTAGTAAGTTATGGGGGAAAATTAATTTTGTTATCATTCATTATGTGATTAGCCAAAGCTGGCACTCTGTAGTTCAAGGACCTTTCTCCATCTAAGGGTCTTGTGCATCACTTTTAGAAATGGCTCTCAAAATAGGATCAGAGCAAAGACAAAGATTTTACAGCTGGATGTAGTGATCCTGGAAATATTTCAGGATGTGGCTCTTTTTCCCACCCTGGATTTTATTTTTGCCATAGAGACATAGGTATTAGACACACTGAGTGGCAGAATACAGTGAAATTGTAGATTTAAAAATACAAAAATACAGGTGTAGGAGGAGATGGGGACAAAAGAATGGGTAGGAAGGAGAAAATTGCCAGGACACTACACAGTAGATTGACTGAATTAAGGATGCAACTAGTAAAATTTTAGGAAAGGACTGCTGCCAAAGGCCACTCAGTCAAAGGATGAGTCCCATAACTCACATCTCCATCTCTATCTGTATTCTAAGCACAATTATCTACCTACCTGCAGGACTCTGTCTGCATTAACAACTTAAGTTTCTGAGCCCTAGGCTGGCAGCATGCTGGAATTTCTCCCTTTCCCAGGTGCTGGGAAGAGCAACTTCTCTTTCCCTCACAGAATTAGGGTGAAAGCTGGAAGGGGGCACTGAGAAGGCAGAGGTAGCCATCCTTCTGCAACTTGGGGTGCATCTAATGCACACAATGCCCTGCAATACTGGAGAATACTGAACTAGAGCTGGATGAACTATGTGAGCTCCAGAAACACGCTGCAATTTGTCAGCAGAACGGGTATCAGCATGCTCCACCCAACACCCACAGTTGTCGCTGCCACTTAACAGGGCTGCCTTAAGGCCCTGCACAGAATGACTGCATACTGCATGTCTATGGAGGCTGGACTTCTGGCACAAGCCATGTGTAATGCTGTTTCACTGTGCATTACACGGGCACGGTCACGCTGCTCATGAGTACCACTTAACGCTGCACCCCATTCAGCATGCCCACAACGCGATGCTGTGAGACCTCTCCAGCATGTTCAAAGTATCCAGCAGAATGCACACTGAAGACTGCTCTTCAGCTAGGGCCCAGGGCCAGACCCCCTGAGCTCATGCTTGGCATTCACTATCAGTTACTCTGCTCAGAGCAAGACCTCTTAGTGGTGACAGGCCTCCTAGGGTGACTCCTAGCTCTGTCTCCATGGTGGTACATGGTGGTAGTGAGCCCCAGTGTTGAGGCAAATGGACCACAGGTTGAGGGAGAAAGGATGTGTGGACCTGAGGGGGGTCACACCCATCTCTCTGTGAATGCCACCACACTGCAAGTATGTCTAAAAAAAGTTGCCTGGAAGGAGTGAAGAAGGCTGAAGGAAGTGTGTGTAAAAGGAGGCAGTTGCAATTCTTCATTTATCCTTAGGTTGACGTTCCCAAGAGCAAGACCAGTGGCCACAGTTCTGCCAAGCACATAAGACAGGCTTAGCTAGCAAGAATCAAATAAAAATTGGCAGTGTTAACAGCCAATCTTACAGGTCTTTTTCAAACTAAATGATTCTATGCTTCTATGAAAATATGGAAGGTTCTGTATGATATTTCTGTAAAGGCTCTTAACTAAAGCAGTGACTGTGTTTATTCTTTGTCAGCTGGCCTGGTGCATGTTGTGGCCTCTGAAAGCCTCAGTTTTTGTGGTCCAGGGATCCCAGAACAAGCAGATCATGCTCCTGGTCCAGCACTAGGATGCTGTGCCTGGCCCCTCAGCCCATAATCACCTTGAGCAGCTGAGACACTGCCTCGGGGCACATCATCTGGCCCTATTGAATCCCCTTTTCTCTTTCACATGCTATTCCTGTCGCCCTGCCTTGTAAGAATTCCACAATGTCACCTTTTAGCAGTGTGAGTGGAACAGCCCTTCTGCTCCCCTCCTGGTGTCAGGCTTACAGATACTGAAACAAACGACAGGAGGAAAATCAGTGGCTGCATTTCAGTGTGGCATGAATTACAATGTTGTGCCATCCTGTGGAATGAAATGTGCAGGGGGGAGGGGGAAAGGAAACACTATTTAGTTTTCCATGTGCTTTAGTACTACTCAACATCTGCTAGTGATATTTAATTTAACTTTTGAAAGTGTGAGTTTAGGTGCTATCAAATGGATGGTCCTGATCCTGGAAAGCTCTTAAACGCATAGCCCTGACATACATTAATTGCTTTCATTTAAGTAAGAAGATTATTCCTTTATCATCAGGTAATTGATTTAAAAGTGTTTCACCGTATGTTTACACTTGATACGAATTGGTGGGACCAAGAATTTAATCATTTAATAGATTTAGTCATTTAATAAAATCTGATGGTCATTGCATTACACTAACACCTGATGACATTTGTGCAGTTCTTTCTTAAGGAGGAGCTGCACAACTCTGTATGCAAGGAGAACATTTCAGGGATTTTAGCCTCCATTTTTTCACCAAAGGCTTTAAAAGGGATTATTGTGTGTGAAAGGTAGACCACTTTGCTGTGCATGCACATGCATGAGCAAATATTCACAGTGCTCTCTTTTTTACTGACTATATCACTGTCTCTGTGGCATTGTCCATATACAGGTTTTCTGTGCTTTATGGACTTTTTTGTGAAGCTGCCTGTTCATCATCAGCCTGCTCTGTTTTTTTTTTTTTTTTTTGCTGTTGTCTACCTGGTGGATGCTGGTGAAGATAGCCTCTGAGAAAATAATAAACTTTTAGACCATCTGTGGAGACAAAAATCTGCCAAGTATCCAAAGTGCCTTTTGAAAACCAAATTCTGAAAAAAAGCTTTTTACCATTTTCATCTTATTGAGGTGACCAGCAGGGTAATGCAATAAAATATATTGCATTTACCCTTGTTGCTGTAAACCAACTTCTATTGATATGCAAGAATGTTTGAGAAGTCTTTCATTCGACTTTGCATGTATCTTGGGGTCATTTGCAGTAATAGGCAAGCTTAGAGGTAGTCTTTAGCAATAGATTTTAAAAGTGACAAAGTAAAAATGCTCTGTAAATATATTACCACTTAAAAATGCCTTTCTGACCAAAAGACTTTATTGCTTTTTCTGGTTTGAGTTCTCATTTATGGTTGGTAACATTCATACCTTCAAAATTTCAACATGGATTTCAGCTCCTTTTGCTTAATATGGTGTTATTTCTTCTCTTAGTATGTATGTAAAGGTGACATAATTTTAAGTTCAAAGCAGATGTGCTCATGACTGTGACTCTTTCTCTATATGTTCTCCATTTATTTCTCCACTGAGAAATAAATGGAGAACATATAGAGAAAGATTCATATATTTATGAATATAGAACTTTAACTATTCATATATATGTTAGGTCCTAAAGCAGCATATTTCATACTTGTTGCCCTGGAGTTACCAAGCTCTTCAGTGCCTCATAGCAGCTGATAAAGTGCATTAGAATATTGAGGGAAGCTGTAGAAACACAGGTTCGATTCAGCGAAGTGTAACTCCCTCCTACTTGGATGTAAACTTGCCTTCCCCTACCCCTTCTCCATCATTGCCATCTTCCCTTAAAAATTATGATAAACAACACTTATTAATTTGTATAATTCCTATTTTTAAATCATCCATCCTCTGTTCCCTCCCCGCCCCCCACCAAATACCACAAATATGTTACTCAGCCTTTGAGACAATAGCTGTAATTTGGCTATAATTAGAATCTGATCAGAGCAGGGAGAATGGATGAACACAAAAAAAGTCATCAGATTCCAGAAATGTGATACCATAGGCCAGATCCTGCTTGCTTTGCTAATGAAAGCTGACTTGCACGAGTTAGATGAACATAATTTTAATCAAAAGAAAAAAAAATCTAATAATATCAGCTGTTACAGAGGCTAAAAAGAAAAAAAAAAGCTGAGGTCTTTGAGTTAAAAAAAAAATCTTCAAGGACGTATAAAGTATTTTGATTTAATCCTACTAACATCTGCCTGTTTTGAACCCGAAAACAGCCTAATGTTTATCTAATAGTCTTAGTACATTTTGTAATTAAACTAATTAAGGAAAACATCTTACAGCTTTTCCCTGGAAAGGACTTCCCCCCGCCTTCTCACTCTCATAACAGAAACTGAAAATAATCTCTTTTGTTTGCAGGGCAGATAAAATGAATTCCCTCTCATACGCATATTCCCCAGCAAAACACTTTTAATACTGGAGACTCAAGAAGCAATTGAGTCCTATCCAGAGGAGGCAGAAATTGCTCTCCCCTGAAACCTGTTTCTACAGAAGGAAAGGTTTTGATCTCATGAGCTCTGCTTCCCCCTACTCTCGGCTCCCAAAGTCCATAAAAATGCTTCTAAGCAAAATTAGCTCCCAAGTCCATAAAATTGCAATGTATCATTTAAATCATGACTTTTATAGCATCCTTTTTTCAGTACTGGAAAGGGGAAACCCATGAAGTGGTGTGAAGACATTCTAGGCTTTGAAGATGGTTAGAGATATGATGGCATTTTCAGCACACCTTCTCATTGCCATGAAATGAAAAGTGCTTAGTTGATTAGCAGGCTGATCCAACAGAGTGAACTACAATTAAAGTCAGTGGCAGTTTTGCCAGAGTAAGAATTGCATGAACAGCTATCCAGGGACTTCTTAACTACTTTCTCAGGACTGGAATGAAACTTCTATTTTTTTTCTCCTAGTGTTCCATCTACTTTTCTTCTTTCTTACAGCTACTCCTGCTTACACTTGATGAGTTCTGCTATTAAATAATTTATATTGCTCTTACATATCTAAATAAAACAAAATTTGCAAAGACCATGGGCTTTTTGGTCTAAGAGTTGTGTCTATTTTCATGTTTGAATAGTGCTGAGCCTTTTAAATTCTGTCTCTGCTTCATGAACAAGAAAGTCCAGAATTACATTGTGTGAGAAATGTGGCATACTGAAATAGCACATTTTGTGTTAACACCTAGGCAATATCAGTATGAAATGTTACTGATATGACTTGTGTATCTAACTCTTGCTTACATGTGTCTGTGAACAACCAGGACAGTGTGAATTCTAAATACACTCATTTTCTGAGACATCTGCAGGTGGCACTTCAGATGATGTTAGGGAACTCTGCAAGAGTCTGCTCCCACTGGACCCAGTGACAAAATTTCTGTTGCCTTCATGGGATAAATACCTATTAAGTGTGGGCCCATGCCTGTTCCTGAGAAGCAGGACTCCCCTGCTCCCCTGGGAAGCCCATAGCCTGCAAGTCAGGAATTGTGTCATGCCTTTGTTCTCTGTAAGGTCTGCTCTCCTGAGTGGTGAAGATACAGAGGGACCCAGTATTCACTCATTCTGACTTTGAAGGGATAGCTGAAAGACCCCTAACGAATATCAATGTCTATTAATTGAATAAATAGTTTGTTCCCCCCAGGATACAAATAGGTATATTACATTAAGGGATGCAAAGGACAGTACTTTTGAAAACAAGTGTGAAAAATGTCAATTGCTGTTTCCAAGATTTTTTCAGTAATAACCCCAGAGTTTAATGCTGTATCCCCATACACAGTCTGTTCCCTTCCAAAAACATATGGTCATGATCATGATTTTCCACTCTGATGAGTGTTTGACATGCAGTTGTTTTATACATTGTGCAAGTGAATGGAAATGACACTGTTAACTTTATTACACTTTACAATTTCAGTGACCAGCTCAGGTGCAAGGGGTGCTGAGAATTGCTCCTGTCAACTTCAGCTGATCTCCTCAGTGTCAGGAGAAATAAAGTGAGTTCAAAATGCTTTTGTGTAAATATAGTACAAACCAACAAAAAGACCAACAAACCACTCTCTCTAGCAACAATTTCAGGTATTGTTTCAGTCAGAGAATCCAGCTACAAGGAGGAATTGAATTTCCAGAGGCTGCCAAATGTCTGTGTTCTGCAGAGACATTTCAATTAGTCAAGAGGAGACTTCTCACTTGACTGAAGCAAAACAGATATTCAAACCAACATTAAAAAAATACAGGACATTGTGTCTATTCTATGGCTGCTCTGGCAATTAGCAGTATTTTGTGCATGCATCTCTCATCTTCACTAATGATACTATCTATTGGTATTGTTAGTGCTTTTTAAGTGGAGCTTATGAACAACAAATGTCAGCTAGACTGGGAACAGTTCAGAGTGAAGGTGTGATTTTACTGATCTAGTTCACTGGATAGTGGCATATAAAAGTTTGATGTTTCTCCGTGTGTTCCTGGAGTCCTCTCTGCCTTCTTGGCTATTAATTAAATCTCCTAGTTTCTATTCTTCTTTTCTCCTCTCCCTGTGTTTCTAATGTTGTCAAACTGATTAGCCACTAAATTACATTGCATTCAGGTAACAAGATCTTTGTTATTGATTTGCTCGGAAGGCTTTCTTTGACCGACAGACTGGCAGAATCCTTCATCCAGGTTAGAGAATAATCTATTTGAAGGATTCTTCCAGATGTCACTACTATAGCAACAGCTTCTATAGTGTTAATGCTGATATTAAATAGGGTTCAGCCCTGCATTACCATCTAGCCATATGGCTCTGTTTTTTTAAACTTGAAAATGAGTTTGCTGCTTCTTCCATAGGGAGAGCTGCCTGTCTGTACCTTCTCATTATCTCCACTACCGGCTTCTTTAGCACTTCCAAAACCAGATTGTAAACCTCTCAGATGACCATTAAGAATGGACACAAATTCTTTTTTTATCTGTAGATCTGATGAGTCTTTCTTAGGCAAATACGGAAATTTGTGAGATTCTAGAATTATCTTCTCGTCTGACTTGATATTTCATACATTTTCTATTTGCTGTCAGTTGCTTTCTTTCCTAGGTAGGCTGAATTGTGTCCATTTCATTTCCTCACATCTCTTCTTCACAGAAGTCCCGAACCGACTTCCTTTGTCTGCTGATTTCCAGAAACTCTCTAAATTTCCAGGATATCTGATATTCCTGGAGCCCCAGGTCTCCTCCCCCTGCTGGTAGAAATCTTCTGGGTAGATCATTTCCCCACCGGACATGGCCATCTTTAGTCTTTTTTCCTCCTTTTGTTTGAAGTAGGAGGGAAAATATTTAGCCAGCCTGTGCATGCTGTGACCCCATTTCATTTATTTCAAGTAGACTCACCAAATGCACCACAGCATCAGGCCTGAAGATCACCAAGGGCCCCTCTCTAGTCAGACCCCACGACCCATGAAGTGAGGAGACACCACCAAACTCGATGGGAGCAGCAGAGCTGGTTCAGATGCCCATGTGGAGGGCTCTGAGAGGAGCAGTGGCCAAGAGCAGGGGAAGGCATAAGCTGGGTGGGAGGACACTGTGTTAGGGTGGGCAGGCAGCCTGGTGTGGATGAGGAAATGCAGTTTCTCAGCCAGGCTCCTGGGACATGGACACAAATCCAGTGGTGGGAGTCACCCGAGATCATGCTGCAGCATGCATGGAAGGCTTTTTGTTTCCATAAAGCATTGGTGAGGTGCTTTATGGATAGAGTTAGAAAGGACAGGAAGGATGGTCTTGTAATTATGGGATTCAGTGGCAAATCAGGAAATCTGGGTTTAATAACCAACCGTGACACAGATTTCCTGTGTGACTGTCTCCACATCACTTACTCATCCTGTGACTCAAGTTCCAGTTCATAATGTGGGGCAACAACACTTCTTTTCTCACACCTTTTATCTGTCTTGTCCTTTTGGGCAGCTCTTCCATGGGTAAGGAGTTTCCTCCAGCTATGCATTGCATCTTTCCCCAAAGAGGTCACTTTTAGTTTGGATCTCTTCCTATAAATGAATGTACTCTCCTATTGCTTCAGTTCATACAAATTGTCATGGATCTGGCAGGAATAATCATAGAATCACAGAGTCACAGAAGCATAGATTGGTTTGGGTTGGAAAGGACCTTACAGATCATCCAACCCTCTCCCATGGGCAGGGGCATCTTCCACTAGATCAGCTTACCCCATCCAACCTGGCCTTGAACACTTCCAGGAATGGAGCATCCAGAGCTTCTTTGGGCAACCTGTTCCAGTGTCTCATCACCCTCACAGTAAAAAATTTCTTCCTGATACCTAATCTGCACCTACTCTCTTCCAGTTTAAAGTCCTTCCTCCTTGTTCTGTCACTACATGCCTGTGTAAATAATCTCTCTCCATACTTCTAGGCTTCTTTCAGGTACTGGGAAGGCTGCAATCAGGGTACCCCAAAGACATCTTTTCTCTTTCCCTGAGTAGTTATTTTGATAATATGCTTCATGGCCATTTAGATTTAAAGAGCCCCTTTTCATCTGAAATAACTGTATTTTTTGCAGAAGAGAAATTCAAGTGCAGTAATAAGAGAGGTGATCCCACTGATATATCACTAAGTAAAATCTGACGTGCAGATATAATGAAAACATGAGGCAGTTTAATAATGAAAAATGTATTGTCCTGAGCTAATGGCTCAAAAATGTTTAGTGAAGGATTACACTGAAGTAAAAAACCACAAGAAAGACATTCAGATAGATTAAACATTGGGAATTCATTTGTATGTCCAGACAATCTATGGTCTGTAATGTACTTTTATGGTACGACAAGATGCAAAGGAATCATTTTTTAAAAGACTTATTATCCTTCTGGTAGAACTTCTGTAGCCTTCATCGAGCACTATGGACCTGACTTGGAAACTCCTGTGTATCCCCAGAGTCCCTTGGTGCCATACCCACCGAGAGATGCACAGTGGACCAGGAGTCCAAGGCTGCCTGAGGGAGAATGGAAATGCTGGCTATCACTGAAAGATTTTGTGACACCAAACTGAATTGACTTGTGGGTGAATTCCTGCATAACGTAGCACAGTGGGACTGGCCAAGATGGGCCTTGGCTAGAGAGCTGAAAACGCATTGAATACATGCCCCATGGAGACACCAAACATTGCTTTTTTACTGAAAATCATGGTTCATCCTCTTTAACCTGCCTACAGGCATTGCACTTTAACTTGCTGTATCCTTGGGACTTTTTTAAAACACTCGAGAGAAAGAGTCCTACTTAGCCTCAGCCCTTTTTATCCTCTGGCAACAGACAGGGAAGGGGAACCTTCAGCCCACTCTGTGGCTCTTTCAGGCTCCCATGTGTCTGGAGCACGAGGATGCCTCCACCAAGCAGGCAGCAGTCTTGGTTGGTTTCATGTGCTCTGAAGACTGAGCATTACCTTTCACTGCAGGCTTTCACTAAATGTTCTCTCTGGATGCTTTGCTTCCTTTTTGCCTGCTCCTGACCAGCCTCATTTTGCCAAGTATCCACAGTGAAGGGATGTATAAATTGTTGTCTCACCTGAAGCTGAAGGGTATCTGCTCAGTACCAGCTTTGGGAACAACTCTTCCACCCTGTCCTTGATCTCTTTTATCTCGCTGTTTCTCTTTCAGCTTCTGTCATATCCTTGAGATTTTTTTTCCTTTCCCATCACCAATGATTTCTTTTTTTTTTTTAAACTTTTGCCCAGCAGTACACAGTGTTGGTTGGATTACAAGGAGGGCAGTACTTTCACAGTATTGAACAGGGTCCAGTGAAGGGTAGCAGCCAAAGGGACCAGCTCTGGAGAGCTATGATCAGCTTTTATGTGTAAGAGAAGAGACCTGAGAGGCAAAGCCTGTCAATGAGCTCTTTGTCTCGACCCTTCTTTTGCCTGAGATGGGGTGTGTCAGATCCCGGGCTGGCATGACTCCAGATCTCAGGAGGCCAGGCTGGGAATAGTCTGATGTTCCTCATTTGCTGATTATGGCTTAGAGCCATTCCTTCCCTGCACTGAACACTTCTTTGCACGTTAGCATCAAGAGCTATTAACTGGTAAACTATCTCTAACAAAGGTGCTGCCCACCACTTAGGCACATCTGTTGTGTCTTAACCCACCTGAGTGTCCCAGTCAAAGCCTTTCCACAGCTGGGGCCAGCTTCTTCATGCTTTTGTTGTCTGACTTTGTGGTCTGGGATTAACTCTTGTCATGCCTTCACATTTTAAAAAAGTGATGTCTTTGCAGGAGTCACGATCTCTAATGCTTTCAAAATATGCCCACCAACTTTTTATTTGAGGAGCAGAGTGAGCAGTGAAGATGCTTCACATTACCAATTTATTGGGAGCTTTGTAAACAATTTCTGTACAATTTTCTGCTCTGTTTTCTAATGAAGCTTCCCATTGTCTCTTCACTTTTTAAAATTTGTAAGGTTTAATTTAAGAAAACAGCTCCCAGAGCATAAAAATCAACGTAATACATTTTAAGACCTAGTTTACATTGACCAGCTGTCACAGAAACAGAGAAATGTGTGGGATAGCTGTCGACAACATGTGTACAGAGGAAGGTAGGCATTTTAGAGTTGTTAAATCCTATTGCTAAGCCCAGGGCTTAACAGGCTTCACATTTTTTTGCTCCAGGGTATCACGGTACAGTGAAAGCAAGCTGATGGGCTCCATTAGCATGAATGATAGCTTCCTTCTACACACAAGTCAATTTGCAGGTAAAGTTTTTTTTCACACTGTCAAGAGATAAAGAAAGCCTTTCTGAAAGTGTCCCAGAGCTGATCTTAGGGCAAAGGAGGGTCTCAGTTCAGTCAAAGCAAATGTTTGCTGACATTGTTCAGCTATTTTGGAAACTGTTAACCATTGTTTCCAGCCTGACAAAATTAATAAGTGGATTCCCCAAAACTGAACATTAATCTCTGTCATCACCAGCTTCACTTCTTTAAACATCAGGAGTGTTTTTGTTAAATTCTTACTTGAATTTAGTTAGTAAAAAGACTTGGGTCCTTCACTAACTTCTATACATACAATAAATGCTGCATGCATTTCTAGAACCTAGTTTTTTTAAAGATATGGGTGCTTTTATAATTTCTCCTTGCAGACTTGTCCTTGCATCCTCTGTCTTTTGGTTCAGTTGGATCTTTTGTCAACGAATGAAGAGGGACAAATGGGAGGACTTTCAAAAAAATAGACCATTAAAGAAACCAGTGTATGTGTTAGGCTATGGAAATCTAAAGAAGATATTATTAGGGCCAGGCATAGAATACTTGAATGATTAGATCCCAAGACAGCATGGGTATTGCATGATTCGAGCTATTAGGCAATACTTGATGTCACTTTTTGCACTTTTAAAGAGAAATTTCACCTGCATACTCTAATGCATCAGAAGAGTTAAAACACACATAAATTACTGCCTAAAAAGGCCACATGTAAAAACTCTTAAGTGGCAACACTGCTGTAAATATTTATGCTGGAGTTAGGCACCTGCATATAGCGTGCCCACAATTCTTTAACAAGCTGTGATTAGATTAGGTATTATGGAAATAGCAAAAATATAAACAAGATAAATTGTTGTGTGGCTGATCCAGAAAGAGACTGGGAGTTCAGTGGTGAATTTTCAGCACTTCCCAAGACAAAGAAGAAAAAAAAAAGGTGGTCTGGTCAGAACAGACTATCAGTTTGTGGCTGATCTCTGCTTGTTTTCCCTCAAAAACTTTCAGGGTCCCGGTGGTAGCTTTGTGTTTTTCCTTTCATTGCAGCTCTGCATGGAGCAGTTGAGGGTATTGATTTAAGCAAGGAGAGTTACTAGGGCTCGTGATACTATCACTCAGGCTGTCTGCATCCTTCTGTTTCCTGGGGCTTCACCCCCTAGGGCTTAATGTCATTAAAACTGCTGAAAATACTACAAATAACAAGCGTAGCAGCCCTTTCCAAAGACTGATGAGATTGCCTGGCAGCTTGTACTGATCAGAGTGAAATTCTGGCCCCATGAAGTCAGTGTTAACATCCTGCTAACTTCAATAAGGTAAGATTTTTACTCTTCCTATGTGTCTGTCTGTTAGAGCATGCTACTGCTGCCCCTTCATGCTCTTTCATTTTCCATTTCATTACTGAAAGGAAACCCAGCCCCAGTTCATGAGGTACCAGGAACTAGAAGTGTACAAGGAAATTGGCAGGAACTGACTTTTGGTTTATGGGCAGACGGTCTGCATCTGTAATGAAGCTTTTTACAAGAACCTCCATGGCTTTATAAAAGTTCTGTTCTCTCTCCAAGGGCATCATGGCTCTCTCTCATTTATGGGCATGGTGCAGCATGCCTTATTCACCCAGTAATGTTTGCCATAGCCAGACATAACCTTTAATATTAATTTATTTAGGGGAGATAATACAACAAGCTCCACTGTGGCTTACTAAAGAAGGAGAATTCTGATGAACAATGTTTCTGAACAAAGTGTTTGCTTACATCTCTGACCTGAAAGTTGCTAGAGGCCAGGAGAGCCTTAATGAAGCCTTTAATGAAGCTTTTTGCTATTATGCCTTTACCTCTGTGACAATAATTTCATCTTAGCTTGTTTAGCATGGACTTCTGTGATTCTCCCATGGGTCAATTTCACCACCATCTAGTAATTCTTTTGGCAGTGCTTAGGCATGGACAGAGGATATGGTTGGGAAAGTGTACCAGGAAAACATTGCTGTACTTTTCTTTGTTTTGTACCCCTCCAAAGTTATCTGCTTTTGGCCCCTGTCCCCAGGAGGTTTTTTTGCTATAGGTATGGGAAGCAGCCCATCCCTCACAGAAGCTAAAACAAACCAAAACATATTAAAGAAACCCAAAACAAAACAAAAATTCACAGAGGGAAGAGAGGCAAAGAAAAGACACTGGCAAGAAAAAATGCCAAAGTGACCACAAGTGGCAAAAATGATAAACAGAGATATAGAGGAGAGACTGTGGGCTGGAAACTGGGAAACAGAACAGGGGACACTTGGCAGGGCAACCCAACTGCACTCACTCCTCCCTTGAGGCACCCAAGAGGCTTCCAGATGGTGACCAGGGGTATCTTGCAAGGAGGTGTGGCAGGGCCAGGCATTGGAAGCAGGTCCTACAGTCTCTGACTGCCAAATCTCCCAAGGACAGAATTAGCTCAGTGTGTGATGGCCCACTGATGCTCCTTGCCTCCTTCTGGTGAGGAGAGCTCTTAGCACATCCTGTCTGGGTGGCATGGGTTGGTGAGGCAGTAGAGAGAGGGCAAGAACTGATAAAAATGTCGTCAAGGTGTGTGCAAAGCAGTCTCTCTGGACATCATGTTTTCTTGTAGGGCAGCATGTGAGAGGGCACCTGGCAAGGCTCATAAACTGGCAAGCCAGTGGTAGATGGGAGTGCTTTGAAAGGGCTGAGGCTGCCAGCAGCATAGACTGCTAAAGCACAAGACCCACAGCTCTAATCTGCTGCAGTCCTGCCTCTAAAGCAGTTTTGCATCACTCTGAGGCAGGGAACAGTGGTGCACCTCTGTTTCTAGTGCCTTTCATGGCACCACTACATATCCTGGGAGAGCAGATTTAGACCACTCTGTTTCCAAGTGTCCAAAATTCTCTGTTTCTGAACCGCAGAGGGTCTAATGAAAGGCAAGACCAAATAGAGCTGATGCAGGGATAGGCTGGCTATCATGACTCAAAGATGGACTCAAGGAGTAGGTTAGACCCTGCACTACCTTTTCTGATCCATTCCATTTGGACTCTGAGACAGAGTATCTTGTGCAAGAAACTGTTCTCAGCACCAGCTTTCTGGGAGAAAAATAAACACACTGTGCAGTAAGAAAGTTCATGTATAATTTTTGAAGCTAAAAGTGGCATTCATGGTATTAGAGGTTTCTGTAGCATAATTTTGACTGAGTAATTTGTGAAACTTACTTAGCATTTTTGAAAACAAAGCCATGTCCTTTATGAAAAGAAATGCTGGTTCACCTTCTATCTGCCTGCCAAGGTTCAATTATCAGTTTTAGTGGGGCTTCTCTCTAGTCAAGAGTGGGACAAGGATGAAGACAATCTTCCTTAGATGCAAACTGCTGCAGCTGCTTGGATTTCTCTTGCAACTCCATGTTGTGGGAGAGGACCCTGCACCCCTCACGGTGTCTGTCATTACTGTGAGGCAGGGGAAGGTTTGCACTGACAGGAGAAAAGGTCACTGAAAAGACGGACAGGTAATACAGGCAGAAATCCTCTTTTTTGTGTTTTTCTGAAGATCTTTACAGGGGTTGTAGACCATGAGCTGTCAATCTAATGGCAAGCCACTGCTAGATTGAAAGCCAGGGATGGATCCACCTTCCTCCTTTCTCCACTGCTCCTTCTGTCCTCTGCTGCATCCATCTCTCTGCTTCCTCAGGCACTAGATGCCTGGTTCCTTGCAGTGTGGTAAGAGTTAGATGGCCTTCAGTTCTCTGACAGGCTTGTTGCTTCAGAAAGATCTCAGAGAACTAGTTGGGGA
Source organism: Rhipidura dahli (assembly GCA_013399225.1). NCBI lineage: Eukaryota > Metazoa > Chordata > Aves > Passeriformes > Rhipiduridae > Rhipidura > Rhipidura dahli. Next base: position 1,149,033 of record VXAC01000089.1, read on the forward strand.
GGAACTGAACTACAGCCCCCCTGAAGCAGGGATTTTGGTGCTCTCCCCCCTCCCCGCACTGGGCTGATTGAGGAGTCTGACGTTAGTGTATCTCTTGCCATTATCTGTCCATGCAGCGTTATCCTTAAGGAGGCATGACTCAGTACCTCACAGCCTGTGTTACAGGTCTCAGGAATCAGCAGAATGGCCTTCTATATCTCTTTGGGGAATCTGTCTGTGCTCCATCTCTTGCCCAGGCAATGTATTTGCACCCAGAGCTACAGGGGTGGCCAACTCTCCATCCATTTCTCTCTGTCAAGTGGAGATACCTCACAGGAGTGCACTGTCCATTCCCATGCCTAGCACAGGGATGATCTGAATTACCCAGCTTCAGCAATCCTACTCATCATAGCCTTAAATCCAAGGCAAGTTAGATTTAACCTGGTGGGAAGACATGAGACCACTCACTTGGCTGTGGCTGCTCATCTGCATCCTTCTTACCTGCACTGAGCGACACACATGTTGTTTTTCTCAGGTTATTCAAATGAGATCATTATGGGAATATTCCTCTCCCCTACAAAGTTTCTCAGCAATTTAAATTTCAGTTGAAAAGGAAGTTATTAAAATGTGAAGATTAGAACTGACCTGATTCTTACAGGAAAACTAAAACAAAAGCCTGAAACTTCGCCCAATCTGCACAGTTGAGATTCAATAAATAAACAGATGCTTGTGTGACTAGGAGTGTATGAGCCCTTGGACTAAGAAACAGAGCCATGTCAGAATTTAAATCTGGCAGCTCCTAAAAATGTGATTGAAATGATAAAATCCAGTGTCTTCTTCAAGAAACTTTTGGAAGAAAGTGAGATGGTATAAAAATATTTGTTTAAGGCTCCTCAGGCTTATCCTTTCTCTGAAGTATTCTCTTCTTTGAAATTTTTAAATATAATGTGTTATTATTAAGGCTGATCTGCATGTACATTGAACAGAGAAGGTACTGTAAATACTTCTTTATTAAAAAAGTGCTAAAAATACTGGTTTAAGTTCTCTTCATCTTCTTCAGCCTCTCAGACAACTTTATGTGAGAAAATACCATTTACAGACTGCTGTGCCTTTGTGAAGATCTTTGCTTGGATCTTTGGCTTTAAATCAACAAAAAGAAAAAAAACAAGAAAACAAATAAGCTCAGTCTGTCTGTCTGATTATCTAGGCACCTATCTGGATTTTACAATCTTGTTAGTACCTGAGTATGCTCTACATAAGATCAGCAGCAACAGTGCAGTCTCTGCTGAATTCTCCTTCTTCAGACACAAAGTAGTTTTCATCTTCTCCTGACTTCACCAGTAAATTTCCCTCTTTTTCTCTCTCATATTTTGGAGAGTAAAGGCAGATTAATGGGAGGAATATTGGGAGGGTGTTTGGTTCAAGTTATTTTTTCTGATGAGAAGACATTTCTAAAAAGAGAGATATTGCTGTGTTTTCTGGACAGGCAATCTCTGGACTTATCGAGCTGATGTTCTCTGGACATGTGCTGCACTGTGGGATCCTTTCTCTGGGGCTTGCATTGTCTCCTCTTCCCCCAGTGCTGCTCAGGCTCCACCTGTCTCCTGGCATCCACAGAACTCCAGCCAGGCAATCTCACACAACAAGGCCTCAGTCAGAAAACTAGGAAGTCACCACCTCATCTCACATATACTTAAGATGTTTCAGAACTTTAAATGAGTGATTTGGAATATGGTATACCTGTAAATTTACAGTTAAGTAACTTTCTCCCTCTTAAAAACCTCCTGAAACAATTTATAACTTATATTACTAACTTGGACTCTTTATTGAATAATAATGTTTCAGCTTATCTGAAGGTTTAAGTCATTTTTCAGTATGTCTGTAATCCAACTCTGAGGTAAACACTTCTCTAGAAACATCTACGCTGGAAAAAAAAAGCAAACCTCTTTGTTCTGGTAAAGCAGAGTGATTCATACCCCTTATGAGTGGTCTTGATATGCTTTCAAAGTAAGTTTCCAGTAACACACTTAAAAGTATTTCAGAAGGGAACATGGGAACATTGGGATTCTTCTGTTCCTTACAGGTATTATCTCAGCAAGAGGAACTAGCCCCTGTACAGAAGATTAGAAGTCCCCTTTGCCTTTAATGAAGCTTTTTGCTATTATGCCTTTACCTCTGTGACAATAATTTCATCTTAGCTTGTTTAGCATGGACTTCTGTGATTCTCCCATGGGTCAATTTCACCACCATCTAGTAATTCTTTTGGCAGTGCTTAGGCATGGACAGAGGATATCTACATAGCTCACATTTCTGCTCTCTTGCACACACTGCTGAGTGAAGCACAAACACAAATAACTTTCCAGATTTGGCTTGACAGGTCCAATGCAAGAAAGAACACAGTTGCCTGCAGGTTAAATGGCACAACACCTGCTGGTATATGACTTCCCAAACAGAGCTCCAAACCCTGGATGAGGGCCTTGTGATGCCTGTTGAGTTTAGGAGAACTGGGCATCTCAGAGTAGGTTTCACCTCCTGCAGATACCCTGCCCATAACTGCCTGGAGTTAGCCAAGGGAACAGCTCGTGCATTGTGGTTTCTGGTCCTCCAGCATCTAACTTGGAGTTACCTGGCTCCCCTTGCTCTGAGTCTGTCACTGTGCAAGGCCTAAACCATTCTGTGGTGACCCATGCAACTGGCCAAGAATGGCCCTTTTCTTTTGCAGCTCCGCAGGAGCACTGAGCTGTCTCACTTCAGTGCTGTGGGTAGCTATAAGGGCCCTTGCCCCAGTCTTCCTAATGTACTTCTCCACCAGTGAGCATGAAGTAGTCCTGAGACCAGGATCAAGAACCTAGAGCTCTTCCTCCCTGACTCTGCCATGTTACCTCCTATTTGAAAAGCCAGTTTGGCTCACTTTGTGGAGTAGGCATGAAGTTCCTCAGCTTTCTGTGTCAGGACAACCTTGGCATTGCCCACAGGTCTGGAGCTAAAAACCTCAAAGCCTTTTGGCCAGTGAAACCTTCTGGGGTTTTGATGGCAGCTGAACAAGGGCTTCCAGTGTGGTGGGTGTGGATGTGCCTACAGGAGGGGAGAGAGCTGACACAACAGCTCAGAGCCACTGCTGGGGAAGGTCTCACTCTGCTCCTCCACATGCCCACCTGTATGAGCCTTCAGCTTGTTTTGTGCCATGTGTCAGAGTGTCTGAGGATGCTGGCTCACAGCTCGGCTCAGAGCTGGGGAGATGGCAGGAATAGTGACTTCAGTCCTACCCCCATCTCCTGATGCCCATTAAATGACTTTTTGAATCTGGTTCAAGAATCTCCCCCCTCAAAAACCCCTAACCCATTGAAATAGTGGTCCAACCCACATGGCACCCGAGGCATTTTATCTGGAATTATCCTCCCATCTAGCACTTCTGGAGACTAGGGCTTGGGGAGGGCTGGTTGACTCTCCACCAGTGCCTGGGTTTTGAGACTCAAATTCCTCTTTGATAGTGATCAACATTGTTCTGCACAGTATCATGAAGCTTTCCCATCACAAGTGAGTTGTAATGGTCTGTGCTAGCTGAGATTTTGCCTTTTATTCCTCTCTCAAGTTACATGGAAAAATAAACTTGTTAATAACATCATAGTTCCTAGAATATAAGGGTGCGTCCCACAGCTGGTAACCTCTGCTGTGGAAAGAAGAGGAACAGGACAGTGTGCAAGTCAGGACTGGAGAGACCTGGCAGGGCTGTGGGGAGTGGAAAACTTGTACAGCATCTGCAGACACACCACATATGTGGAGCAGCACTCCGGAAAAACCAAGGTTGTTAATATGCTATATGGAGAGATAATTTAAAAGCCTCCCCATAAAGAGAAAAGCATTATTCCCAGAGCAGTAAAAGGTATTCCCAATTGTGCTAGCTCTTGTTTCTCCCACAACATGCCTGAAGCTCAAGCACTGGGGAGGTGATTACACATGCGTGTACCTTTTAGGTCTGCCCTGGTTCAGGGCCTCCCCCTCCACCACGCGTGTCTGAAGCTGTGATTAGCCACCTACTTATGGAGAGGTTAAAATCTGCCCTTTAACCTCTTTCCTTTTTAGTTAAGCTTCCTGTGAAATGGGTTTAACAAATATAAATGGCATGTTATTTAGAGTAATACTTTTAATGAGGTGACTAATAAGTGTAAACAGGTACTTAGCTGTTAGCATAGGTGTATCTGTTTAACCCAACTTATTTTTACCCAAGGAGTTTTTCACTTCTATGGTACTGCCAGGTTGTAAAGTCCTCACTATCAAAGATTTCCCTGTTAGTAAGAAGCCTGATGCTGCAAGGGGAATTGAGAATTTCAGGTCAGTGTGTCAGGACATGAGAGAATTAACGCTACCACAAGGCTCCTTCAATGAGCTCTTTTAACTGCAAGATGTAATTGTTTGAAGAATTTGCAGCTGAGAACTGGAATGTAACAAGAAATCACAACCAGGATGAACTGTCTCATTTGCCTTTATGTTCTGGTACGTGTAATGTTACAGTGATTACAACACTGCAGTATTTTCACTTCCTTCTGTGAGGACTTCAGGCTTCCTGCTTTTTGGCTGTTGGTCCACATACCACTAGAGATCCTCAGACTTCTTCTCCGAGGGTTCTGGGGAGACATGAGGCACAGGCCTAAGAAAATGCTCTACATGTGCTCTGCAGGGGTGCACTCCGCCCCATCTCCATTCTCCATTCTAAATAAAATTTAGGGATATGTAAAAGGATAAAATCCCCTGAATTGGAGGCTGCAATTAAGAAACTATGCTCATACTCTGAAGGTGAAACAATAAACACAATACCAGAAATCAGGCTATTATTGCTACATTTCTTTTCAAATGAAAGTAGCTCTGTGGTAATTGCATGATGACTGATTCCAAGAAGAACAAGGGTTTCTTAGTACTTGGAATATTTAAGAACCAGGCTGGTAGAAACCTTTGAAACTATTGCTTTGGCACACGACCTTGTCCAGAACAGGGCAACTGCCTCCCCTTTAACACCACCCAGCTGAGTTATTAGAAGTTCAGAAAAGCATCAAGCTCCACAGGAAACTGCATGGGAAGCACTGGCCCTGGCTGCCAGGGCTAAAATCTTTCAGCAGCTTTACTTGTTCCAAAGTGCAGAAGTGGTTCAGATGTCTACTCAGCTCCACCTACTCTTTTGGGAAGTTGCAGGTGTGTTTTGGCATGGCTCAGCTTTGTTGTCGGTTACCTGCTCTGTGTCTGGAACATATGGTATTGATATGATACTCATATTGATATGAGCATCACAGCTCATATTGCCATGATGTAGGGAAGAATGGAAAGGAAAGCCAGCTAAAGGTCAGCTGGGAAAGAAACCAGATCTGAGTTGACTTTAGAAAGTCATTAGAAAGCAAACGAGGACACTAAATGGATGCAAGGGTGGGGAAAAAAGCAGAAGGCTGATTGTGGAGAGCAGGCAGTGGAATTAGGACATTCTCCAGATGGACTTTACAAGGATTAGTCCCTAAGGCCATAGTTAGCTAGACTGGCCTTGGAGGTTAAGCTTTCTCAGTAAGCTACTAGTACTTTTCCCCTGAGGAAAAGCTATCAGTTCTTTTTTTAGACGACTGAAGTTATTTAAAGTTTTGGTGTTTGTGATACATTACCTTTTAATTAACTGATTATTTTAGAACAAGCCACAGTATAAGGTCAGTTGGAAACCCAAAGGCTATATTTGGTCAGACTGACAGGAGAAAAGGAATATATTCCACTTGAATCTAAAGTTGGTAATCTCTTAATTCTACCCTTTCTTGGAGTGTGAACATCAAGAACAACAGGCAAGTGAGGACATGAGGTTCAGTGTAGGGAGATGCCCCTTGTAGAGTGGGCATTTAAAACTCAAAAATGTTCTGTGCCCCATAATGATTTCACAACCCTAGGATGACACTTGATACTATTGTCCCCAATTTATAGCTTCAAGCCAAACAGTTTAACAAAGGAAACAAAAGAAATGGTTTATTGGCATTATTAGAGGCTCCAGCTATTGATATGCAATGACACTGGTCACAGTGTAATTGAACCAATTCTCCTACAGCCAGCGAGGGGCCATTAGAGCCCAGTTAAAACTGGGTTTTATTTTCTGTCCCTCAAAATTTTAAGTTTTACAAAGTGGCCACTTGAATAAGCCCTTTCTCCCCTGCCATTAGAGAATATTTTAGGAAGAGAGTTTTGTTTACCAAAGGCCACCTAGTTCTCATTTCTTGAAAGGAAAATATTGTGTTGTAGAGTAGCCCAACATTTGCAGTCATAGGAAACGGCATAGGAAAATGACCATAAATAAATATGTTTTTGACTTGAAGTTTGTGGTGTAGAGTTATTTTAATGTCTGGGGAAAGATTGGGGAACTATAGAAGATTATATTTTTTGCCTTTTTTTTTTTTTTTGCACACTGTTGAAATTATTAATAAACATTTCACGTATCTATAATTTGCACCAAAAAAAATAGACAAACATAATGTTCTTTGACATTCTACCTTCACTGTTTCATATAACATAAAACGGGGCTCTCAAAATTCACACTTTTTTCTTTTTTTTTTCTTTTTTGATTCAGTAGAAGCTCATAATTCAAAAGAAATTTGAGTTTCTGTACCATAAAGACATACCTTCATTTTTTCCGCCTGTAAAACAGGAGTGCTCTTTGACATTCCTGGTTTTGTGAGAGGCCAACTTTGATGTAGCTTGAAATAAAAAATCCCTTTCATTTCAACATTTTCAAATTGAGAACATCAAAATATTTTGCTGTAAGGACACGCTGGAACAATTAATTTAAAACCCTTATCTAAAAGCCCCTGTTCATTTTGATCAACATGAAGTTATTACTTTTTTAGCAAATAAATTATCCATGCAAGAAGCAAAATATTGTTCAGATTTCTTTGTGCCCTCTTCTTCTTCCTCTTGTAAGTCAGTATTGCCATTCCCCTGAAAGCAAGGAGACACACTTGGGAACTACAGGGATATAAAATAACCATTAAAACCAGAAATCTCAGGATATTTTCAGTGGTGAATCATGGCCTAAAGAAACTTCTTCAGATTTCTCTGAATAAGCAGAAACAAATAAATGAAAATGTGCAAGGTCATATTTAGTATGCCTTAACAGTCAAATAGTAATAAGGAAAACAGTCAAATTGCTGCCCAGCTGTGCTGTGTTATGTGCTCAGCCTTGGGAGGACCTTCTGGCTCATGTTTTACTCCCCTTGCTTCAGACTGTATTTTCTGTAGAGTCCTATCCCTGTGCTTCCCAGGCCCTGACTGTGCTAATGAAGTCAAGAAAAGCCCTGCAACAAATCCCATCCCTGTTGTTCTTTCCAGTTCAGACTTAGCATTCGCCTTCCAGGACTTGGGCATGGGAAACTCCCCTTTAAGGGAGCAGGGATGCTACTGCAAGGCCTGGTGGGTGGCCAGGATTTCCCCTGAAACCTTACAGCAAAAAAGGTGGAGACCTGTCCTGAGTATGAAGAGAGGAGCAGCTGCTGACCTAAAGCCAGGTAACAGCACCATAACTGCCTCGACATCTATCACCCTGAAATTCCAGCAAAATAAGGTATGAATAATGGCACATCCTTCAGCTGTTTCAAATTTTGGGGTTAATGGTTTCCACAAAAAAAATTATGATCTTTTAGTACTTCTTTTTTCCAAAACTGAATGACTTCAAAAAGGCCTTTTTTGGCCCATCAGACATTTTTGGCAAATGAAATGTAAAACTTGTTTAGCTGGTCAACAAATGCTGTCCATTTGCCAACAGGGATTTAGTTTTGCCTCAAGTGATCAGTTTGTACTGTAATTTCTGGACACAGGAATAATAACATTGAACACATGTATTGTTAGACTATTGTCTCCAGAGGATTAATTAAACATATACTTCAGATCTTTCTTTTCTTAAGTTCATAATACTCATGCAATTTTGTTAAATGAAGACCAATTTACTGGAAATAAATGTTCATGTTGCTTTAGTCTGTAATATCCTGGACATCTATCAGAACCATAGTCCTTGTTTCAGTACAGGGAAAGTTCATAGGCTTAAGTTTCTGGTTTAAACATCAAGCAAAAGTAAAGCACTGAGGTCTTTTAATGCACTTGTGTGTGAGTGGAGCTGGCCTGTGCTGCTGTGAAGAAGGGGAGTTGGTGAGAATGTCATAAGGGGAGAATTACAGCAAAGGTTCAGGTAATATCTGTGGATGCTTTAATCAAAGAATTCTCTGTTAAACAAGGTAAGTGCAAATACACGAGGTAGTTGTACCAGTGCTTTGGAACTAGAAGTAAGATTTACCCAGCTAAATTTGCTTGTTGTTATCTTTTCTGTGTGGATCTGTCTACTTCTTTTGCATGCCTGCACAGGGAAAAAAGGATGTCTTCAGGCCTAGGTACATGTGTTTTACCAGCTGCGGGCTGCTGAGCAGGCTATGAGGGCAACGGAGCCATTCCAGACTTACCAACCCAAAATCTGTCCATGTCTGGACAAATGGTGAACTCAGAGGTGGAAAAGAGGGGAAGTTTTAAATATTATACTACTTATAGCAATAAATTACACCAGAGTGGATGAAAAAGAAATGAGGGTGGTTGGAAAACTTAAGTTAGTGCAGTTGAGAAAGATTATTGGCAGCACCAAAGCCCAAAGTTCCTATCTGGTGAAGAAAAAAGGTGTGGGAACTGAAAATTAGAACAAAATTTGTATATTGCATTTCAGTCCTAAATAGTGACTGAAATAATGAAAGTCTGTGTTTCTCTTCCCCCCTCCCTGCTTTTTTTGGCATCTTGAGAAAAGGGAAGCTTTGGGCAGAGCAGATGTTTGGGGAATTCCCCAGTGGAAGGCCTGCTTTGCCATGGAGACTTTTCCCTTTATTAGTAATCCTCAGTCACTGGATGATCCAGACTAGTCCAGCCAGGAGGCTCTTTCACGCATCCCCTGGGACCAAGCCAAGCTTAAGTGCCTGGGGCAGAACTCTGCCATTTTCTTGTGCCCCTTCCTGCACTCACACCCCATGTCTGCCTTCTTGCACCTTCTCCATCCTCCTCTCCCTGCTCTTTCCCTGCTGAGCCCTGTGGCTCTCCCATTTTGCCATATTTTTGGAGACCTACTGAGTTGTGCAGCATTCATAGTGAAGGAAAGGGATTTGGTAACACCCAGATAACATCCCAGGAGAGCAGGGGGTCTAAAGCAAAAGCAACCTGCTACCCCGGAGTATCTGACCTGTCTGACCAATGGCTTCAATTCCCAAAAAAACCTACAACACTTTGCACTATCTGGTTGTCCCTCCCTCTGGTTTGATTTTACCAGGAGCAGAATGTGCTCTCCAAGGGATCAACTTGAGATTCCTGAGTGAAATCCCATTTTCGTTTGGCCCACAAAAAAGAGCTTAATTGAATGAGAAATCAGAATTGGATGCCACCTATCCACCAAAGGAACTTCCTGTTAAAGCATCTTGCCATTTAAAATGCTTTGCTATGTTTTGAAGTGTTTTGATCTTGTGGTTCCTACCTCAAAAATACTCAGATTTGGACAGAGACATTCTCAGAGCAGGCTAATTTCTGCAACCAGACCCATGTTAACTCCTAGGTATAGCCAGTGCGTTCTTAGGGCCGTCACCTTTAATGATCATTAATCCCTCAACCAAGTTTTCTATATTTTCAAAATGTCTTCCTATGTAAAGGAGCACAATACTTTTCACATTATAAGTGAAAAAAAAATTCTGTTAGTATAGTGCCAATAACTCCTGCAGAGGAACATGAAGCACAAGGTAAGGAAGATAAATGAAGGAGAACATATAAAGGAGGAACTCTGAGAACATGAATAAAGTGAAATTTGAATGGAAAAACTACCTATGACAGGTAACTTCATACACATGGAAAATATTTGCTGATTTTTTTTCTTGGAGCTGTTTTGATTCAGACTAGTTGATAAAAAGGGATATAGGACAAAATACTTGTTTGAATGTGGGTGCAAAAAGACACCGAACAAAATGAAATAATCATGGCCTGAACACTCTGAGTTGGATACCATGTACATTAAATAGGATCAGAGAAGACAGAAGCCAGTGGTTGTCAGGCACCCTGTTGTACCATTCCCACCTAATACAGTCGCCGTGGCAGAGCTCTGTTTTGGCTGCAACTCAAAAAAATGTTTATCCTAAATAAATGTTTATCATAAAATTTAACCCAGCACTTTAGTAGGGCTGACTCAAAGGGGATGGGCATGACATCTTGAAAGTCAGTATTTTAGTTCAGCAAAATGTTTGTAAAGATTTCTGCTTTCACTCTTGCAGCTCTTTCCAGGAGTACCTCTTTTGGCAGAGTGCTTCCGAGCAAGAGGCAGTCAGAGAAGAGGCGGCAGTGAGGTTAAGAACTCCCCGGGAGCTTGTGCCCCAACAGCAAATTCACATTTCTCTGCCTTGCTTCCTTGTGATGTAGGGAAGTTTTCAGCTGAAAACTGCAGAGGTTGCAGTCCAAACTGACAGAGACGCAGGTATCACGTCTGAACCCTAATAAGTTTTTCTCTTCCACACAGTCAGGAAAGAAAGTGGTCTCTTCAGCGAAATAAAACTTGGCCTGATAAGCAATATTTAGAACATGGAAGGAGAAAGTGTTGACATCAGCTGATATATTCTGAGTGTGGGGCCAGAGATTGTGTCACATCATGTGAGAAAGATAAAACCTTCTTGTCAGTGACAAGCATCAAATGTTTTGTGGTAAGATCTGCTGCCTAACAATGAGATGATAATTATAAAAGAACATTTTTTTTCACATTTAACCTAGAAGTATAATATCTCCACAGAGATGTGTTCAGGGCCAATTTGCAATCTCAGTTACATTAACATCTGTTTAGATTAACTTCATTCCAGCTTTTTGCAAGCTTCCTTTATGACTGTAACCAGGGAGAGCTCCTGGGAATTGCCCTGACCTTGGCTTTCGTTCTCTCATGGCTGACTCGTGCATTTTCTTTTTCACACTACAGAGGCAAACTTTTCTGAAACCCAGATGGTTGGCTGGCATGTTAACTGTGGATGCACACTAACAGGTCATTGCTTGTGTGTTTTAGAGTAATGGTTTCCACACCAAAATGAAGCAGTCTGCATAGTCCAGCACATTGTCTATCAGAACATGTATTTAAGGAGAGAAAAGGGAAAAAAAGTAAGAAATTCCCTGGATGAGACTGCAATAAAGCAGTGGGTGCAAAGGCTGCAGGTGGGTCCTGCAGGTAGGATCTATAACACGTCAGGTTAGGTGAGAAGATTAGTTAATTACCAATAACAAAGGGCTACAAATTATGCATTGGAATTATTTTTATTTTTCCCGTGGCACGTATTCCATTTTCATCTGAATGCATGCTTATCAGGCCATGATGTGAGAACGAGATCTGCAAACACTGTTTAAGCCCTTACTGAACAGGTTTAAGTCCCTTTAGGAAGAAGAGGGATTGCAGCATTATGTCCCAATCCCTCTACACCTGCGCCCTAGCTGTGAGCCAATGATATTAAAAAGGTGGGAATGAACATAACAAATAGCTTCCTTCTCTCCTCCAGCATTTTGTGCAGGTGATGGGAGTGTGCCTGGGCACTGTTGTGATCCTTTGTATGTATGGGCTGCCGAGGACTTCTCTGAGCGACCGGGAACTTGGTGGTGGCATCAGGCAAGTCAGACACCACACTTGGGAAAGCAAGGGAGCACACTGCAGGCCAAATGCACTGCATGTCTTGTGCAATCAGCTCTACCAAATTTGGGAGTCTGACAAGCCCAAATCTCTCCTGTGTACTCTAGGAAGTACTTACATGTCTTATGGGCTACTGCAGGGAACAGTGCTGCTGGAAAGCCATAGTACTTCTTCTGGGATGCAGCATGGCCATGTATGTGGGAGACTCTGGGAGACACAGTCTGATCAGGGAGAGAAACATGATAAAAATACAGACCTTCTGTGGCACAGAAGTATTTTCAAACTGATGTGTTTTCAATTATGCCACATAAATTAGCATCTCAGAGGTGATTTTTTCTTGGTTAAGGCAATCAAGACTTCCAGAGGGAGAGGCACAGTGGACTGTCTGAAGGAAGCTTTCTCTGTTTTCGATGTTGGCTACTGATTTTGAATGCTCATTTTAAAGCTTTTTGATACAATATGATTCTCAAAAATTTCTCTTCACTGAATGTCTGAAGACTAGGCTTATCTATGTGAACAAATAGGCTGTGAAAGTTAGACTGGACATGCTCTTGAATACAGGAAACAAAAGAAAGCCCCGTGTCACAGAACATATGTATAGGGATGGGAGAGGGGAAAAACATGTGGTGGTTCTTTCCAGATAAAATTATCAGTAATATTGCATCCCGTGACACATTTATAGATACCAATTTCTTCCAGTAAAGCACAGTTACTAATAGGAAGTGGAAACTCCGAGTGTTAGTTTTTAGTATCCTTATCCTCTCTACAAAGTTTAAATTCAAGAGCCAAGGAGAATGCCAATGTAATGATGTGCTTTGCGACAGCAGGTTATTTGACCTCCTTCCTTTGAAGTTGGCTCTTTTAAGATAGCTCCTTTGTCCTGCTCCTCTTAGAAAAAGTAATTCCTGTTCCCATTGTTGTCAGCACAAGCTTATCAGTGACTTAAATAAGATGACAGCTAGGATACCAGAGAGTAAATTCTTTGAAATCCGGAAACTATCCAGTTTACGAAATTTTGAACCCATAATTCAGATCCCTGGTTAAAGATGTAATTTAAACGTGAGTTTTAGGAAGTCTGTCTTTGAAAATATAGTTCTGTAAGCTAGAAAATTAAGGATGAGAAAGCAGTAAATGGTCATAGCTTTGGTTATCTCCCCCTTCATCTTTTTCACATATAGGCCCAGAAATACATTTTGCACTCTGAATGTACCAGCTGTGCTAAGTGGCTTGTGAGTTTGGCCAGAAGGTGAACTGCAAAGTAGGCTTAAATTTCAGATTCTGAGTGGTTTGTGAAACGTTAAAAAAAAAATTAGACATTGTTAATATAAGGGGTATTGGCTTGTTTCTAAGTGCATGCTTTCCTGTCCCTGCACCACATTGACTATGCTTCTTTTACTAATCCCCATTGAAAACTCCAGATTTGTAACCCGGGCATTGGGAGAGGTGCAGAGTCTGCTGTCCCGCCTCTTCCTCCCCTGCTTACACCAGCCTGTATCACTGGAGGAGCTGCTGCCTGTTGTTAGACAAAAAATCCTGGAAGCTCGTCCTTCTTTTGGTCACTTGGACAGATCTGTGAGTTGAAAAGAAGCACTCATGGTCAGGGCACCTCAGCAGGGCTGTTCCCAGCAATTTTCCCTGTAAAACAACAGCAAGGATCCATGGGGAAAACCCACAGACATTAATAATTTCTTACCTGCCATCTTAGAGTAACCTGCTCTTCCTTTTACCTGCTTGTTCTACCCCTGTTTATGTCACTCTTGTGTTGTTCTTCTGTCTTCTCATCAGCTGGACAGTTGTGTCAAACTTCTCTGTCTTTTTCAAATTACACCCTTCAGTGCCTCCCTTCAGTCCGCAGAAGGAATGAAATTTTTGCCACCCTTCACCCCGCCATTGGTCTGTATGCTACATTTGTACAACTTTGTCCTTCTCTGGAAGGTAAAATCATCAGGGCCCGAACTGTTCATTTTCTTAGGCAGGGGAAGGGGAAATTCAGCAAATGTATTAGTACAGGCTGAGCCCAATAGTGCTCTTTGAATTTGCCTTAAGGCCAGTTGAATTAATATTGTGGTTCTTGATACATCTGTGGATATTGGAGCCTTCCAGAGAGCAGAATAACTAATGGGAAACAGGAATTCTATAAATTTGTTTTTTAGTATACATACATATGCAGATTTTATAGCTTTTGAACTTAGATGTGTTTTCTGGTACATAGGCTTTTACAAAAGACATATTCTGTCTCTTGAGACATAATTTTTTAGGAGTAGCAAATGAAATTGCTCCTTCAGAAGCACCATTCACTGTATTTCTGCTCCTGGAAGAAACAGTGAAAATGATTTCTTAATTTTCTGCACAAAACCATGTCAGTAAGACTATTCGTGTGAGCAAGATGAGTTGTACTTAACCTCAATTTAGCAAGGGAAATGAAAGTGCAGTATATAAAAAAAACATGCTATCAGTGACTTTCTGTTCAGGCACTAGTGCTATTTTTAGAAAGATCAAATGCATTAATTTTGCAACCTATGTCCTGCCACAAAACTGCACATCTACGTAAAGGCGGGCAAAATCTTGCTTAAGTCTCTGAGCAGCCATATTGCAACAGAGTGGGAAAGCTAAGAGTCAGACAGCATGTGAGCAGGCTGGAAAAATGAGAACAAGGTACAGAAACCACCAGAAATGCAGAGAAGCTAAACACACTGGCAAATTTTCACGGTATATTGCTCATACTGTAGTTATCCGGTTGTGAAGTTTGTTAAGAAATGGATGTAATGCTCCATCTAATTGCAAACAGCTGCCTATTAGGCAGCTTGGCCAAAAGTTTTTAATTCCACCCTATGATGATGAAGGAAATGGGCAACTGTGGTCTGTGCTGTGTGTGAAATTTCTGAACGCTTCTTTGCAAAGTCACAAAGTGTGGTGCAGAGCTGAGAAAAGTCTTTTGAATTGACTGCAGGCTTTAATGATGCAATCTCTTCCTAGTTTTACCAGAATGTGTTTGGAAAGCACGGACCTGCATAGGAGATCAAATTCCAGTTTTTGTCAACTTCACAAAGTTATTTCATATGAGGCTAGTGATTGCCAGCGGTGAAAGTGGTTGGAGCAAAAATTGGATCAGCTCAATGATTATGGAATTCCAAGCTGAACTGGGAGAAGGAAGCTTGGAGGGTAGGCAAAAGGAAAGCTCTTGGGAACACTTTAAATAGCTGATACGGAAAATATTGCAATCTGGTGCATTTTAGAAGTGGTTTCCTGTAAATGTAAAAGTCTGTTGTGAATTAAAAAGGGAAAAAAAGTTTTCGGGAAGCCTTCATTTTTTTCGGTGTATTAAAGCTATCCAAATTTTTAAACCAGTGTAATTCTTGTCCACCACTCTGATTAGTTTTGGAAAACAGGTGTAGCCACTGAAATTTTTTATAGACAGTACTTACATATGTCTTAATCTGAAGGACAAACTGTTGAGCACTAGGAACAATCAAGGATGCTGAAAAGGGGATGAAATACAAATTTTGCCTGGTTATATTATCCCATACACTTTCGTCTGTGGTATAATATTTGCTTTCCAGAGAAGATGACTACAACAGGTATAATCTGTCTGGGCTTCATCAAAGCAATGAGTCCTGCAGCATGGATCATAGCACAGAGATGGGGATACATACAGGGACTGTGTGGGGGCTAGGGAAAGGAGGAGGCACCCACACCTGGTATTGCAAAGGAAATGGTATGCCTGGATGGATGCAGACAAGGGCCCTTCCTGATTCATCTCGTGTCAGAGACTCTCTAGTGACTTGTTGGGGCATTTTCAGTGCCAAAGAGAACTGGGATGATACAACAACACTAGAATAATTGGGATGAACTTGAGGACTGGCATAACAGGCATCGAAATTTAATAATATTAAGTGCAAAGTCATCACTTTGTTATGGATTAATGCAAATAATTTCTCTACATACTGGAACTCATCATTTGGAAATGTATGAGGAAGAATATGTAGTCATAGGTTACTGTGAGCTACCAGCATGACATGGCCTTAAAGAAGACACCTAGGAAGGAGAGGGAAGTATTGCCATCCTAATACAAAATCTAGCAAAATTATCTGGATTGTTATATACTGTTCTGGTCAGCCATGTTCAGGAAGGGGGGAATTCAAAGAGAAAGAGATGCAAAGAAGGTGCAGAGAGGATTAGAAGAAAAGAACACTGTCTTCCAGGAGGAGATTAGAAAAGTCTATCTCTCTTAGCCTCACAAAATGAAAGCTATAAAGGGATGTAATGGCTTTCCAGAAATAAATCAAAGAAGTAAAAATGGAAAGGGAAAAGAGCTATATATATATCAAAGTC
Organism: Rhipidura dahli; assembly: GCA_013399225.1. Classification (NCBI taxonomy): domain Eukaryota; kingdom Metazoa; phylum Chordata; class Aves; order Passeriformes; family Rhipiduridae; genus Rhipidura; species Rhipidura dahli. Next base: position 1,165,024 of record VXAC01000089.1, read on the forward strand.
CAGTGCTGGCACAGGAACAAATGTGTATAAAGGGGATCTGAAATTGTGCAGGAAAAGAGAAGAAAAGTCTTGACCATCAAGGCAGGGAGGGTGTGGAACAGCCTTTGCGTGGGAGGAACAGCAAAAACTGAGTAACTTTCAGCTGAAGCTCCACTGCTTTATGGACACATTATATAAGGCTTCCAGTAAAAGCAGGAGATGATGAACCCAGTGACTCGGGAAGTTCATTCCAGCTCCTAATTAGCCTATCATTTTAGTTCCAGGATGTTGTAATCACTCAACCTAAATGCATCAAGTGAAGCACAAACTCAAGGCAAGCCTATTCCTTGTGTGAGGGAGCTGTGTGTTTGAGCTGTCTCACAACAGCTCTTACACCAGAACCACTAGAGGCATTTTTCAGTGAGATGCAATGCATCACTAGCCATTGCTGTACACTAACATGATGTCTACAGATCAAGGGAATTGCACATTCACGTAGCAAATTTAACTTTAATTCATAATCCTTGTGTTGCATGTGTCAGAGAAGGGAAGTTAAACTGGGGCTTTCTGATAGCAAAACACCTTGCAAGATGAAAATCTCTGTTGTAATTGCTCACAGACTTCTCAAATTGCTGTCACCATCATTATTTAATGTCTCACTGCATCTCACTTCTCTTGAAAGTTGCTGTTTATTCAGTCTTCTCTCCTTCCACAAGGCACAGTATATTTCTTTAAGCAGATTGCAATGAGGAGTCCATTTCCTAGACTCATCAAGAATTGCAGCTATATCTGTACTCAAGAAGTTTCAATAGGAGTCATCATTATGCATCAAAGGAAGGTCCTGAGAAACATCACCAGCTCATAAGGATACATAAGGATATCTTAGCTGCACTTATTTTTCACAGATCTGGGAAATAAAGTTTCTACTGGAGCTTTATTGGTATCTAAACTGATGTGAATTTCAGTCCCCTTGATGGTCCCCAATTATTACATTTATTCAGCAGCTCTAATTTTAAGTCATTATCTAAAATAAAATAGAGTAAGAGAAAGGCAGCTAAACAGTGATTGGAAAAATGCAGGAATCATGAAACATGAAAGAAACTATAAAGATGACAAGATCCTTTTCGAAGCACAAAATTCCAACAATTACTGTTACATCCTTCTTCTGCTCTCCTCTCTTGTTGTAATGCCTCCAGAATCCACTGCCACAACTGTGGTCTATCAGGTGAAGAGCTGTGAGTACTCTTATACATCCTTACTGCTACTACTTTTTCTCTATTAAATGAAAATTATTGTACGGCTATTTAAGAAACTGCACCAGTTTTTAATCCCATTGTTTGGATGAGATAACTAACTCTTCCCATATTTATTTATTATTATTATTAGTAGTAGTATTATAATTATTATTACTCCTGCTACTTTAAAAATATTTTATTATTATCATTGTCTGGAAAACCCTGTAAAAGAGATTATCTTTCTATATTTACCTTCAAGAGAGATGTCCTTTACTCAGTTTGTCCTTTTTTTTTTTTCCTTAAAGATGAGTATAGCGATTACTACTACTATTAAAATCTGAAATAACCATCCTTCCTGACTCACTGCTGAGTTTTCTGCCATCTCTGACTATAATACGTGGTTGATGAAATATGTTTTTCTGGCAGTATGGTTTTTGAGCCTTCTGGTTTCATTGAAAAACTTCGGTGTTTCAACAGTTTGTTGTCTGGAGAAGGAAGCATCTCTTCTGGTGTCAATTTAGGGTGGTCATCACAGTCTGAAACAAACATGTGAGACTTTGCTCATCAAGCCTTTGTGTGATACACACCAGAAGGTCTTGGACCAGGAAGATCCATTCTTGACTAAGTGTTAGATCATATTCTTGGTTTGTGACAAAGACACAGTGAAGACACAGCATGTTTAAAAGATGTGCTTCAAAAGACAGGACAGTGATCAGGAAGCAGAGAGTCACTTATTTTTCTACGTACAAAGTTACTGCTTTCCTAATTAGAAGTCAAAGCAGAAAATTTTGATTCCTTTTTTCCCCCCACCTAGTTCTAAAATAGTTATGGGAATATTATGACTTCAGCAAAATTCCTCAGTTATGTTATCTATGTTGGGTTGTTTTGAATTTTTAGACTCATCATTCTGTCTTTTCCTTGACTAAAAATAATGTCACTCATAATAAAGTCATCATGTCTTTTTGGTCATTCCTTCTCAGTGGGGAAGGTGTAGGAAATTTTTAAAGAGAAAATTGTTCTTCTTTATACTGTTATTATATATAGATATTACAGTAATGCTGATAATTCCCACTGAAAAAAAAGGAACAATTTTTCTAGTCACTGTACAGCCTTTGGGAAATCTAAACCCAAGATCTTTCCTATAAGTGAAACAACAAGGAAGGGGGCAGAAGAAAAGCCATCAATAACAAGAATGCTTCAGCCTATTCTACCTAAATGCATTTTGCAATTACAAAATGGGGTTAATTTTCCTTTATGGAAGAACTAATCAGATTTAAACATGTGAAGGAGAAGGTGGCATAAACACTTCCGGGCATACACACATATTGCCCATGTGAACCTGGTCTAAGCCACTGTGACCAGAAAAGATTTCTAGTTTTTTTCCCTTAAAATATTTGAATCACATCAAAAAGTGAGAGTATATATGCATAGGATTAAAAGTGTATAGGTTTGGATTTTTTTGGTCTCTTTTCTTCACATCACACTGTGGTAACATTCTTCCTCTCTTGTGTCAGCACTTTTGGTTTTCACTCTTTGTGAAAGTTCCTCATTTTACAAATGAGTAGAGTCTATTTGCCTTGTAAAACAATGCCTACGATGAGACCATTTTTTTCAGGCATGAAGCAATCTGTTTTCGATTTTGAGAATGAGGGATTTTTATTATCTGTTTAAAGAACACTCTCTGGTTGCTTACTTTTTTCCCTGATGCATCAATAACACTAATAAAAATGAGCAGATTAAGATTTGGCTTGCACTGGAGGAACAAACAAAAACATCTCACATGGGTACTTGGTATTCAGAAATGCTGCTTTTTCTTTCCACTTTTGCAGAAAGTTTCTTTTCTTTCGTAACATCTAATGAAATGCTACACCAAAAAAAATAAATAACAGATTTTTTTTCCAGAAAATGCTCTTCACAGACATCAAGGAGTAAACACTCTGTGTCTAATATCTTCACAGAGAACTTCAAACTCGATGATCTCAGAAGATCCACAAAAGATCTCAGAAAGGCTTTGAGTGACTAGGTTTATCATATTAATCTTAATAATTTTCCTGTTATTTTGTGTTCCTCCTGTTTCTTTTAGGCACCTGCTCTTGCATTATGTGCTGGCTTTGTAAATGCACTGGGTTGGACTGGTAGCTGCTTCACATGTAGGCCATGTGTGGCAAAATGGGACCTCGACTGTCAACTGAAGCATCTATTTTCTCTGCACTCAACAATGTGAGTAAAAATAGAGATTGCTGAATGGAGTTTTTCCTCAACATAAGGCCTGTGGGCCAGTTAACAAAACAGCTGTGAAATGAATTGTTCATGTGCAGACTAAATGTGTTGATTAAATTTCCAAAATTTTCTCTGGTCAATTAGAAAGCCACCTGTAGTGTATTTTTCCCTTAACCCACTGAGAAGCTGTTGATATTCATAAACTAATGACTATTTGGAGCCAAATTCTGCTTTTATTGAAACAGCTAACAGTCATTTGAGTAGCACTATGAAAGGTCACGCACACATTGAGATTCCTTCCATTAAAGAGGAGTGATTGTCAGCCTCATCCAACCAAGAGCAGTTTCTTATTGACAAATGTATAGCTTTTTGACAATTTTAAGATCCTTGCATGTACTTCAGGTGACCAGGGGAAGTCCCTCTCTAGAACACGGATGTAGGACAAGGTTTTGCCTTGTGACTTCCAGCTGCCCAGGTGCCGGGTTCCTGATCTCCCTGGACTCAGTTTGCAGGTGGAACCATTCCCTGACCTTACAGTGGTCCAAAGCCTTTACCAGCTGCCTGTGCTAATGGAAAGTCACCTGAGTAACAGCCTATGAGATTTTGTGGGGGTGAGAGATCAAAAGTCTATCTGAAATAACGAGATCCTCACCCTGTTTTTGACACTTCGATGCACTATTTCAAAATGTTGCTGTGCTTGGTGGTTTGTTGTGTTGTTCCTCAGTACAGACATGAAGTAGGTCTGGACTTTGTTGCCTGGCAGGCTGGCAAAAATGGCTGGTGTTTGGTAGCTCAGCCAGTCTGGAAACCAGGCACTTCCATAATGGAGGAAAAGTGAAGTTGTCATCCTTTCTGCCATGAGGGGCAGTTTGTGACAGCTGCAATGTACAGACTGCCATGCAATTTACTTCTACTGTGTCAGAAGCCACTGGACACCACTGGGTGGATGCTGGAGCTCTTTACTCCTTAGCAGCTCCCATTCCCACGAGACAAATTCAGCCCATCACAGAGGGAAAGAGCAGCATTCCCACAGAAGTAATGAGAAATCTGAATCACAGGCAACTGCTCTGCCCAACTTGAAGACTGCCAGTGTCTCAGCACACATAACTGGGAAAGATCCAGATGGAATTAATTTCCACAATCCAGTGGGTGACATGATGTGGAAAACATTCAAGGAGGGTAGAAAACAAATAAACAAACAAATAAACAAAAAAAAAATCAAGAGAAACTCTTCTTGTTTCTTATTGCTCAACAGTTTACTATGGTTATTGTTCCATTTTGGCCACAGACTTGTGACCCCTCTCATTTCATTTAGTACTGCTTTCAATTCCCTTTTTAAAACAAAACAAAACAACTCAAAGTGTTGCTAAAGCTGTGTCAAACTTATTTATCGCTGTTTGCAAGTCTTGCATGGGCTGATGTTAGTATCAATACCAGAGATGGATGGGACACCTGCTTGGCACACACTCGGTCCTGAACTACCAGCAATGTGCCTTGATTGGACACTGGAGTGTTATATGTAAAGAGAGTTATGAGTTAAAGGAATAATTATATTTAACAACAGTCTGCCTAATCAGCAGGCTTCCATCCTGACACTAGCACTGCTTGAGGTTTAGAAGTGCTGCTAATGCAGGATGAATTAGTCTCTTCACAATATAAATAGATATACACAGTATATGTATACCTACATTCCTGTCTTAAAATGCATACACACAAGTGCTTACATGTACAAATACATTTGCATACATGCAGTATTTCCAGAAAATTGTGATCAGTGTGAATGTCAGGAAAAGCACTGCCTGAACCAGCTTAAATGTGTGTACAACAAGGCCTTCTCCTCCATATTAGTGTTTCACCACCATTATCCTGAGAGCAGCCTAAGCATGGATGTGGCCCAGAGAAAGTACAAGAGTTTTAGGGTGCTGTGCCTGCTTTTGCAGAGGTGCTATTTACTGCTTGCATGCTATTTAAGGATGCAGCCGTACTAACACAAGTACCTTTGTTCCATAATTTGCTCTCTCTCTCCGATGGGAGCAGCCTGTCCAGTCTGCAGAAGACCCTCACCCTGGAACACTCAAGACTGGAGGGAAGCTGAGCCATCCCTTTCCTGGACTGGCTCCATGTCAAGCATTCTGTTTCGCCTGTAAAATGTGAGAAAAGCCCCAGTGGGGTAAATGGTACTTGTGCTGGCAAAGGAGAGAAGCAGCCTGCAGAGATGTAGCTTTGTTCAGAGCACAGATGCCTGTGGACAAACCCTCCCAGTTCATGTTTCCTGGTCCCTGGGAGGTTTAACAGTCTGTAGCCAGGGATCCATCCCTGTGTCTGAGCTTGCCCACTCCATGTGGCTTGGCGTGGGGAGGAGGAGCCTCTGTCTGCACTCCATGGAGCCCTGTGGATGCTGGCACTTCCAGGGCTCTGGGGCTGCTCAGTGGAGTTTTTCTGGAAGAGAGTTCTGGAAGTGGGTGCCTCAAGCCGTCTACATCTTGCCTCAAGTCCCAGAGCACTTTTTTTTTTTTTTTATTTTTTTTATTCTGTTCCTGACTCAATGTGTCTCAGAAGACTTCTGGTAACAACTTGCTTTTGGCTGGAGATACCATGAGAAAATAACTCCCTCAGTGCTATTTTTTTCTGTCTCTCTCTTTCTGAGTCCTGGACAGAATTAGAAAAGCACAGTCACACCTCTCCTCCTTCAAACTGTGAATTCATTCCCAATTGTGTCACTTTTCCTCTTCTCTAGTGTATTGCAGACACCTTTGATCACTTTGTTCCCTTTCTGATCACTTTGTTCCCTGACTGGATTCTGTCCAGTGTCCCCACAGGCAGAGCCCCAACAAGACAAAATTTGCTTTTACTTTAGACATCATCTGGCCAGTGGTGCACCCCTGCCAGCAGGAGCAGCCAGGAGCAATCCAGGGAAGGAGGCATCCCAGGTTCCAAAATGTATTGCTGAAGCTCTGCCAACAAATGTAAGGGTGAAATAATGGTAGTCAGAAGATTATTTGCAGCTTTTGCTGGTGGCATCAGAATCTGATCTCAATTACAATGAAGTAACCAGGCTAGATTTGGATCTGGATTAGACTGACCACATTTAAGTCCCTTTTAAAAGTTTGCTTCTGCCACGCTACTCCAATGAATCAAGTTGTCTTGCACATAAAGGCATATTATTGTCCTGCTTCCTTAGCATCTTTCTATTTGTTTGTTTATTCTTGGGCTTATGCATGAAATTTTCACCAGTAAAAATATAATAGGCTTTTAAATTAATTTAATTAAAAAGATACAATCGTCTGTGAAGACTGTTAAATTGAATTAAACCCATTTTGCTATGGACAGAGCATCAACATTGCAAAGTTTGTCTAGTACTGCCCTGTATAAGGGTTTGTTTAAGCAGTTACTTCTCATTGTGCCAGAAGTTTACAGTTCTGGATTAATTTTCCGACATATTCAGCTGAGAACTTCTTAGGTGTATATTTCACTTAGATGCTTTTGCAGAAGTTAACAGCCTGGATTCAGCTGTTTTTAAAGATGACATTAAGGAAAAATACATTGGCAAAAAATTGATTTTATTTTTCTTTTGTCCCATTGCTTTTCAGAACGGTTAGTGCTTCCATGCATTGCCGCTAGGATTTGAAACTTGTCAGGGGAGAGTAATTTTTTATGTCTGGGGTGTGTTCTCTCTGTTTCCAGTGAAAAGGAGATTGAATTTTGCATACATGCCACAGCTGATTATTAGAGTTTCGTGAGGTATTTTTCTAAGAATTATAGTCATCTGTGACCTAATCTGCCCCACCACAATTCCTCCTAAGATTAAACTCAGTTGAAGATATCGTACATCTGGGTTTTCTTGGACATATCCTCCTTTTTTCACTCCGGAAACTTTGTCAATGCAGATTTTGAGGTATTCATATACACGTCCTGCCGAGATGGTCTGAGCATATGTTGTACTCCAGAGCTCCTTGATTTACTGCACAAAGTAATTGTCCATAGTGTGAGGAACATGGTCACGATAGTAGCTCAATAGGTGCTGGAAAATACAGAGGTATGCTGCTCTGTGTAGGGAATCTTGAGCAAAATGCAGAGGTTTGGGAGCACCTGACTTGCTTAGGCAGACTGAGTGAAGAGGTTTATTTCCTACAGCATCATTGTAATGTAAATTTTAAGCACAAATGTTTAATGCCACTTATGTCTGAATTATGAGCATAAGGCACACTGGTGTTCAAAGTTACTACTCCTGGATTGTCCAGGTGAAAAATAGATGGTTCCTCACAGTAAGAAATGTTGTATCAGATGAATATTTAAGATAATCATGGTAATGATTTTAATATAACATTAATACAAATGAAAGCATTAACCACAATAAATGAACAGTTGGTGGCTGAAATGTCTTTGACTTCCGGCAAGTATGCCTGCAATTTGATGGGGGAAGCAAAGCCTTGAGCATAGAACATATGTCAAATCCAAAAGTAAGTGGATGGAAGCATTATCTAAGGTCCCAAACCAGGAAGTTTCTGCCTAGGATGGCCTAAAAAAATGAACAAACCCTTAAAGCACGTAGTCAAAAGCCATTTGATACCAACACCCCTGAACAGCAACATTTAAAATTACTACTGCGCATGTCATTTCTCCCAGGTAAGGTTTGTGTACTCTGTGTGTACTAATGTTCCAGAAGTGCTTATCTTTTGGGAAAATCTGTGGCCTGAATTATGCAGTGAGTTAATTGACAACACAGCAGATCTCATACTTTTGAGCTGGGCTCATACATTTGTGGGCTTATTTGTGGCTGCGATTTTCCAGGTATTGTGTCCTAATACCACGTGGTCATTAAAAACTCAGGAGGTATTGGACTGGTGTGTAGTGTATTCCTTCACAGGTAGGAGGCTGCTCTGACCTTGCAGGTTAAGCAATGAAACTGGAAAAAAATTTGCATCATAACTACATTTGGTCTGTCATTTAGGGGCATTTTAGAAAGGTGTTTTAGTTTTGTTTGCGTGTTTGCAGTTTTTTGTGCAAAGGCTGTTTCACTTCCATGGACATGTTTCTCATTTCCAAGATAAATTGGGATCTAATCCTCCACATCCTGCAAAGATATAGGTAAAGTTGAACTGGTCATATTTGGCTCTTCCATCTCACTGGTTATTGGTTATTTTTCTTCCAAATCAAATCAAACCAAGCAAGTCACCTTGAAGCAAAATTTTGGGAAGAACTCCTTTTCAAGACATTTTAAAATGACAGAATATGCATGTATCATATTTGAATTTAACATTTGAATAGCACTTCATCCATGTATTTTTATCAGAGTAATACAAAATTTCTCAGTGTATCTGTACATTAAGTGTCAAATTTTCCTACAAGCTGCACCTTGAGCTGGAAAAAAGGATGAGATGTATCAGTTCATATTAAACACTGGTGCCACACATAAAACAAAAGGAGTGGACTCTATCAGTTGTGATCATGCTTTGGTGATATGTCCTCAATAGTAATATGCAGAATTGCACAATATGTCAGAGAGCTGGCACTAAGTCATGAATAAAATGGTGTATCATGAAAAAGGTAACAGCATAAATCCATACAGAAACAATAAAAATGCAAATTATTGGAAACATCTTTTTGAGATGAGAACCATATAGCTTTTAAAATATGTTTGTGGAGAAATTTTCCTTGCAATTTATAGAATATGAGAATAACTGGTTGACCTTACTGGCCTTTTCTGACAAACTTACATTGCACGAAAGTTTTCCAACCTGTTCTCATGTGAAGTGAATGGAAATGAAAGCAGACTTGGGCCCTTTTTCTATATGGTTCACATTAGAGATGGGCTCAAACCAAACCCACTAGATCAGAACATTCCCAGACTTTGAGGAAGTTTGGCTCTGATTGCAGTTTTAAAATTCAGTGCTGGCTCCTTTCAACAAGGAACTAAATCATCTGAGCACCGCTTTGGGAAATTTGGATCCAGATCAGTACTTTGCAGCTGCAGCTGCATCCCTCATTGAAATCTAGAGCTTCTTGAGACCAGTCTAGGGGGGTCAGGAGAGCATGAAGCTCCCCCAACATCTTATCCTTGCAGACAGCCCAAGTGAGGGAAATAGTCACACCTGGGCTCTGCCAAGAAGGAGATCTGGAAGTAAGAGGTGCATGGAGAGCACACACAGAGTGTTGTGTATCAGCCCTCACAGGAAGGCTGTGTATCCCAAATTGGCCAACACTCAGGTACGTTTTCCTGCAGTGCACAGACTCAGTGTGAAATGGGCTGATCTTCTGCAAGTTGAAGGGCTTGGTTCATAGAAAAGCAAGTCCATTCGAACAGTTTTATTTGACCAGTTTTCACTGTTCCAGTCCCTCATGGGTAATTGAGGGCTGGGATGGTGAGGGAGCTGATTGGTCAGATTGGCTAGCAAAATTGTTAGTGGAAGCTTACCAAATGGTTGATTGTGGAAAAGTTGGAGTTGTGAGTCCTGGAGATTTGCTGATGATGCCAGTGACAGGCAAAACAGACCTGAAGTCTGTGCTGCTGTTCTACACGGTAAATCCATTTTTTGTTACTTTTTTCCTTGAAGTCAGTCAAAATAGTCTGAAATGTTTATCCCAAATTGCCTGTGTGACCACATCAAAGCCAACGAGATGCTGAACCTCGGCAGCAGGGACAGCAGGTACTTCAAGGAAAGGAATAAATACACCTCCTAGACTTGGTCCCATCCTCTCTGCTCCAGCATCATGGCTGAGCTGCAGCCAGACGGGGGAAGCCCTACACTGATGGAGTCATGAGGAAGAGCACAGTGATTTCCTCCAAGCTCAGTAGCAGTGCACATGGAGATAAGAGAGGAACTCTTGGTGACTTCAGCTGGAGAAATGGACCTGTATCCTAGGTCCATTCACTGAATGGCTGCTTTCCATGTTCATTAGACTCTGTCATATAAAGGGAGTAAAATGGTTTTTATTCCTTTGCTGCCAGAGATCTGTCACAGTCCAAGCTGCTGTTCAGCTAATAAAGCAAGTGCATTTACATCCCTGTAGTTTGTCACAATGCTTTGCAAGTCTTGTGTGATAAGAAATGTGTGCCTTGCAACATTTCCATGAACACGTGTTTGGATTCCTGAAGACTGAGCTTGGCACAGGAACAAAACAGAAGATGCACTTGGGAAGGGGAGCGCTATGGTCTGTGTTTCCCCATCTTTTCTCAAAACCCATTATTTTTTTTAATAACTCTGTTGACTCATTCTGTGTCCATTTTAGCTGCCTAGATTCAAGTTGTTCAGTACAGTGACTATCTTTCACTTTCCCTTCGTATGACATCGAGAACAAAGGGGAGCCCCTGTCCAGTTAATCTTTGGTGATATTGTATTAAACATGCTTACTCCTAACACTTCTTTTAAAGATATCTTAACACCTTTCAGGTTTAACTATCAACTGTGTCAAAAGTCACTTAAATAGGTAACTCACTGCAGTGCCATTTTTCAAAGAGAAAGATTTTGGCCATCTCCAGTTCTTGTTTCAGATGGTCTTTTATTCTTTATGTTAAACAATCATTTTAATTGAGCCTATAGAGCTCCAATAAAATTGCAATCCCTCAACATTTATGAGTTCAAACGAATCAGCAGTGAGTGAACCAGTATGGGAGAAATTGTCAGATTCTTTGAGGTGGTTGGAAGGAAACCTATTCCCCAAATAATAATAATAAGGCACCTTATACCATCACTCATCAAGCTCCCAAAACTTAATCTGGTACAGAGAAAAGCTTTCAACAAGTTCTTCAAAGGGGTTATGGTTTGGTTGGCCACTAAGTATTTTTATATAATCTCTTGTGGAATTGTAACATTTCCCTAAGCTTGTGGAGGTGCTAACTCCTGTTAGTGACTTGCAGAAAGCTGTTCATGACCTTGTTGAAGGTTGATGGAGCACTAAGTGGTTCTTGCTGAAGCTGGAGCTGCATCTGCAAAGAGGCAGTGACTTGGAGCTTTATTTTTCTACAGCTGTTAAATGGTCATTGAAGAAGAACATGTAATATTCCACTTTCTAAATGCATTAAATAATTTTGAAGTCACTTTTCACTGTGCATTTTGACTTTCAAACAGGGCTGGTTACCTCTAAGAATCACGTAATACTTTTCTGGGACTCTAATTAGCTAGGCTGACCTCATGTCCTAACAAACTTTGGCAAAATCTCCTTTTACTCCTTTTCCCAGTGTGACAAACTGCATTTACTGAGCTGTTATTTTGCCATGTTAAAAAAGGTGAAAGGCCTGATACCTTTTATACTTTTACAATTCTCTCATGAATGGAAATTACATTAACATGTAGCAAGGAGGATTATCCTTACATTGTAGTCTATGGTAATTTTACAAGGGAAAACAGAGGTATATATTAGTCTGAACTCATTTTTGCCAGGTTACTGTGAAGTAAGAGAAGTACTGGAAATGTGTATGTAAAAAGCTCACGTAGTTAGGGCCAGAATCTGCCAAAATCTGTTTTTTACCCCTAGGCTACTAGTCCTACTGACTGGAATTCCCTCCCTATTTATTGCCCTGGAATTCTGTTACTTTTACAGTACTGGAGATTTCTAGGTCTAATGTTATTAGAGTTTTACTAGGGAACAGTCTCCTGAGTAAGATCTGAGTTCAGGATTTGGCTGACATGATCCGTGACTGTCAAAGTTACTGCAACTGAGCCTGATCTTTTATTTACATCAACTCTGCAGTTATCTTTTCATCCCTTGTTTGTCTTACCTGGATAAGTACATGCTTTTTTCTTTTTTCCTCTCTTGACTTATCTTCTCTTTATTTCTCCTTATATTTTTCATCATCTTTCACAGTTTTGAGTTTGTCTGGAAGAAAACAAAGCCCAAGACTTACAAAGATTTACGGACATGAGTAAGCTATAGACAATTCATTGGTCTCCTGGATTGTGTGTAATTGATAAAAATTAGCTCAGCAAGGGTGATTCAGCAGGGCAAAATTACTCATTTGTATAAGGTTTTGCAGCCCTACTGCAGCATGTAGCATACGTAATTCAAAATAAGTATCAGTCTGAGATAAGCACTCTCCTTGCCCTTGTATATTTTTTTTTTTTGTCTCAGGAGTCTTAAGCAGAAATATATTTTTAACAGCTTCAACAAATCAAATAAAAATTTGGAAGCAAAGGCAGTCTTAAAAAATCTGTCAGCAATGATTATCCTTTTTTTTGTTGTAGGCACAGTTTCAGCTGAAAAGAGTTCTGCATTTAAAAAAGGGTTCTATTTTTAAGAAAGCTCATTGAAGACCACGTACTTTTGCAATTTAAATCTTCAGGCATAAAAATGCATTTCACTGGGTTAGCCCTCTGATAGAAGCTCAGCCAAGCAGAAATGTTTCCTATCAAGTAGAATTTGATGCAAACTTTTTCTTCACATTATTGTACAGCTACTTTGTGTGGGCAGCAGGAGTTAAAACAGTTCTGTGCTTTGGAGCATGTGTTGTCCAAGCTGTCGATGCTGAGGATCATGGTACAACAATGCTCCTAACCTCCCAAAACACTGACCTGCTGGCCCTAAAACCACAAGGGCCTAAAGCAAGTGCTCCCATGCAGAGATAGTCCCAAAGACCTGAAGGTAAGCCAATGCTTCTGATCTCTCCTGGATCAAAGGTAAATGCTCAGCACCTTGCAGGATCACAGGAATGTAACTTGTCACCTTGGGACCAGCCTGCTTAAAAATGAAGCCATGTTAAAAGAGTAAAGAAAATACAGTGAGCAGGGGCCAGAATAAACAATTAGAGATGGCTGAGAAGAAAACGGGGTTAATTTTCTTTAATTTGTTTGTCTGACTCTTTTTTGACTTGAAAACTTGTGCACTGGTATCAAAGTAAACTTACAATATTTGTGCTGGCACTGTTACAGTTGCATCATGTTCATTTGGTTTTACTGTCAGGCTAAGAATTGAGCTTGCAGCCACACAAACCTGTACCTGTTCTGAAAATTAAGGAATATTAATGAGGATGGATATGATTCTGTTAATTGAAAAATTTTGTTGTTCTTGCATTTTCCTAGAATTTCCTGCTCTTGGGATTACAGCATTGAAATTTTGAAACTTGAGAGAGGGAGGAGAACAAATGCATGGAATAGCCATGAGACTGGATGCCATTGCATTCCCAGGAGATGAGAGAAACAATTATTTTCAAATTTCTTCTCTGGCATGGGACATACTAGATATGTTCTGTTGTGTTCCCCAGATTATGGCGAAATTCACAGATCCCAGGCTGTTTGCTGGTTTCATTTTCTCTCTGATGTTAAAAGAAATTCTGTCTCAGGTCAAAGAAAACAAGGAAGGTGTCCAAGGAGGCCAGTCTGTTCAGAAGAATATATTCCATAAAGAAATTCTTCATGAGCTGTACTTTTCATATAAAAGACTGAAGGGTTCCGTCCCTTACACTTGCCTGGTTCTGTTTGGTTCAGTCAGTGTTTCGACAGCATGATTTCAATGTTTACTCTTGGTAATACCAGGAGGAATCCCAATATCCCTGGCTTCTGTGATATCCCACACCCTTGAGCAGGAAGGACATTGAGGAAGGGTGGTGAAAATACTGAACTTTTTCTTTCCCTTCTTACTAGCCTCCTGCACTGCAGTTTTTTGAAAATTGCTGCTTGGTCCAGGACTTGCTAAAATGGATTTCATCAGAGAGATGGATCCATAAAAAGAGATGGAGGCCATTAGTTCCACTCCTGCATCCTGTAGCCTCCCAAAAGTTGGGCAATCTGCCTGATACCATCACTGCCCTGGGGTGGGAATGGCACTGTCAGCAGGGAAAGGAGAATGCTACTCCTCTATCCCAGCAGCACCATCACCCCTCTGCAGTAGGACATAGATTCATGGTGGATGCACAGACACACAGTGTACAAGACTAATATTGCAGATATCTCAATAACACAGTAGCACCCCTGTGTTGCAACTGTGTATTTTGAAGTCATGGCACTGGAATACCACCAGATAGATCATTGTAGTTTACACAGATATGTAATTTTACATGTGACAACAGGTTATGTCATGGTCAGAGATTAAAAAACCAATCTTTCTCCTCTATGCAGGGTGAAATCCCACAGTGAGGCACTTCAATTTTTGGAGACATCCCAGCAACGTGGCAATGAGTTTTGGCAGGCTTTAATGGTCCCTTGTGATGGGTGAGAGCCAGTCCCCAGAACTGCCAGCCTGCAGCATGTCTCTGCTCCAAGTCCACCTCTTCCATCTGCCTGGAAATCACTAAGCAGAGGACTGATGAGCACAGTGAACTCAGCTAATAATCACTTCCCTCCCTGTGGGCAGAGGCTGGGCTCTGCTCCAGCCATTTGACTTGTCTGGGAATACATCAGCCTGGGTGCAGGACAGAGCACCTCCTGACTGGAAATCCTGGGCTGATGTGGGTCAGGCAGAGAGCCTTGCTGCCTCTCCCCACCTCTGCCTGCTGTTGGGGCCACCGGCCCTCTCTCTCCCCAGGAAACCAGCAGGCACCAGCCAGCACAGAGCTCTCGGGAACTTGATATGGTCCCTGTGTGGTTCAGGTGGCTTGCAATACCAGTGGGTAAGATGGGGACATGAGGAAGGCAGAGAGGTGACAGACTTTGCTGTGGATTAAGCAGTGGGCCAGGGGTACAGCTGGAAAGAGCCTGCAGGTTGCCTAGGCTGGCTCCAGTCCAGAGGGAAAGGCAGCCTCTGCCCCTCGTCAGTTCTCTCACCTCCACTGCATCTCCTGGACCACCTCCAACCATAATTCAGCTCCATTTGTTGTCACATTCATCATCTTTGTGTATGCAGAAACAAACAGGCAAGTGACCTGAAAATTTGAAAACCCCCAGTTTTTCAAAGGAGCGAAAGGTGGAAGTTCTGAGACTGCAGGAAACTCAACTGGTGTCTTGTCAAATGTCCTCATTTCAGCTGTGGGTGCAGGATTAACTCAACCCTAGGGCATTCAGGGCCTCTGTGCAACTGCTGATAGGTATGCTTTTAAGGAGAGCATCAGAAATGTATCACTAAATGGCACCAGCTATCTGGAAAACTTTTAGCAGAGCCATTTGAGAGACAATTTCTTCTGAGTTTTATGGACCTGATTCTGATCTCATGCTAATGTGACAGGGATGAGCTGGGGTAACTTCAGCACAGACACACCAGACATCATTTCTTTTTTTCCTCAGGATGTTTCTCAAATTGTCTGGTTGGAGAAGTATATTTACATTTGCTCTTTTTGATCCTATTTCAAAACCCACCCCCCTTACTCTTCATGGTTTGTATGTTACATCCTTGTGTCTGCCAAACGAAAGACCTGATGCTGTTTTACATGGACATAACTCTGCTTATTTTCAGAGCTGCTCTTGACTTACATGTGGAACTCCTGACTGTGAACATTTTCTCTGTCCCATTTTTCAGACTGTGTATTCTAGATCTCTCAACATTATGGCCCATGAGTCACACAATGAATGTCTAAGAGGACATTTCTGTTATGTCTACAGCAGAAAAAAGACCTCAGTGGTTTCACATGAGAAAGTTGAATCCTAAATGTGGGTGGAAAAAAAAGTAAAGAAAAGGGATAAAAAGATACCACCAGATAAATATAATGCGTGTATTCTTTTCCTGTAAAAGATTTACTTATGCAAATAAACCACATTTTCAAAGACACTTCTTGGGGTTTTTTCATACTTTAAATGGATCACCTTGAACAAAAGCCATATTATGAAGGAAAAAGAAAACAGAAAACAAGTCTGACCTTGAGCAAATTTGGTGTGGCAATGATTCATCCTAGTATCATCTTAGTCAGATAGTCAGCCTCAGCTAATCATAAACCCATGATTGTTGTATATATGTGTGAGTGTATTTATATAAATACACACACTTATTTATGGCCACTCATATTGGAACTAGAGATGAACTCAGCATCTCTCACACATAGCACAAATTAGACTGCAAGACCCTGTTCAGGGGAGATATTTAAAATGCATCAGTAATTCTGAGGTGCTGCATAAGTCTAACAGCACTTACATGCTTTTCTGAACCAAGCTGTAAGAACTCATTCCTACCCACATTGAAATCTTTTGAAAAGAGCATCTCAGTGCTGCTGACTCGGCCTTATTCAGGAGCTGCACCTCTTGTCTGCAGCATCCAGTGAAGCTCAAGGGCTTCTTTAAGCAACTGAAACAGAAATGCTGCATTCAGTGTGGAAACATAAACAGAGTTTGGTGTCTATATCTAGGGAAGCTAGTATAAGGGACTGACTTCTAGGGAAGTCAGTATAAGGTGACTGTAAGCCCCAGCCAAGGGTAGGTAGATTCCCTTCTTCAGAAGGGGGTTATGGAACATTTGTCCTTTAAGGCTGTTTGTGAGAAATCCCACTGTCTACATGACAGAAATGAACCAGGCCCTTCTGCTCCTCTGGTCAAACCGGGGAAAATGAGAGTTGCTGGGGACCCAGTGGGGCTTCTCCATCCAACCTGCACATCTTCAGCGAGGGAAAAAGCAAGGATTTATGAAAGCCCAAAGGAGAGAGGGAAGTAAGATCTTTTATCTCAGTGTGAAATTAGAAAGAAGCAAAATATATTTGTACTGGGTGTGTTTTACATGTCAGTTTATGGGCTCTAAGCAATCTAAATAATTACTGGGTTGCAAACATGATGGCCCTAGCTGTCCACATTTTATCTTACTTTTTTGTTTTTCAAAGAGGTTCAAAACCAGACAGAACATACTATTCCTCCACACTCTGTAATGTTTATGTTTTGAAATGAGATTAGAAGTCTTCAAATGAAAGAGAGTTTTATTTCAGGGAGATAAAATTGCTTATTAAGCCTGCCCTTAAATCCAGCCGCCTGACCAAACCCTAAGTGTTGCGAAGTGCAAACATTTCTGTGAGCTAGAGTTTTCTGCTACTTTCACTGCTGCAGTCAGCAAGCCATTGTTAGGCAATAGGTGTAAGTGTATGAATATATGGGTGGCTGAGTTTGTAAAGAATGGATAATACCCTTAATACAAATCTTCTTTTAAGTTTCAACACTAAATAAAATCTCTCAATGTCTTTGTTCGTTGGTCAAACTTTGACTCACACTACTTTCCAGAAATGTTCCTATTTTTTTTTTTAAGAGTCCCAAAGCTATCTATCAAAATGAGTGCTTTTTACTAAGAAAATTCCATTTAGAAAGAAGGAAGTAGACGAGAACAAAGGCGGACAGCCTGTGACAATGACTCATTATGTTCCTTATAAATTATAGCTGTGGAGTTAATGCAAATTGTTTCTCACAGTTTCAAAACCCACTATAAGACAATAACTTAAGGCTACAGAAAGAGGAGCACCTAGAGAAAAAATGACTTTTAAATTTTTTTGTAAACATAGAGAAGTGTGCAATAAACAGTAGAGTTATTTGGAAAGCACTTGAAGATGCACTAGTAGATTAATTTCATGTTGTAGCACGCAAAACTAAACCAGAATCAAACTCAGACTTGTGGCTCTTGTGGTATTTATTAAGCCTGAAATTTCTGTAATTTGTTTGGCAAGCTACCATTACATGGGGCAATACTAATCAGGAAAAGGTCTGAAACCTTCAGGAAAAGTGGCAGATGTTCAAGCTCTAGAGTTCAATCTACTCTGACTGGCCAAAATACCTTCTTTCTTTGTGTCAGAGGTGAACTTGGTGGCATGCTTGGGCTGCAGGAGAGCAGAGCACTGCAGCACGCACTGAAAGCTTAGCACACCACCCTGTTGGAGGGGAATAGAAAGCCTCATGGGCTCTTGGTCTCCATGTTAGCTCAGCATTCAGGTGCCTCATTATTATTTCTATCAGGAATGGGAGAGTCCCCAGAGCCAAGTGTGCACACTGGTTTTGCTGTGAAGCTTACATATTTGCTCTGCTTCCTGAGCCAGGTTGGTCACAGAGTTATTGACAAGTATGGCATGAGCCTCCAGATGTGTTTGTGGTTGCTGGAAGTTCCATGTTCTTAGCCAAGAAGATGAAGCCTTACAGCTATACCTCCACCATTACCTTCCCCTGCATACTGCGCTGGTACAGCATCTCATAGAGCTCTTGAAACCAAACCAAAGACCTCCACAGCTAAAGGCACAAACCATTACAGTCCTGTCCAAGGCACTACAGTCTGCAATGAACCAATGCTCTCTGTAGAGTAAGTACCATGAAGGGATACCCCTAGTTTACTGTCTAGCAGATGGTGGCCTTACTTGATCTGCTCTGCAGTCACTTCCGGCTGTCGCTCAGAGGAGAAGGGTCCATTAAAATTTGTAGACAAAGAGACTTAGCCTAGAGTCCCTTGGTGTTCTAGTCTGCTACTCCTAAACACATCTCTTAACTGTGCAACACAGCCACATCATTGCTGTACTGGAAATCCCTTTGTTTACAAAATCATTTTTTATGTCTTAGTTCTCGTTGAGGTTCAGAAAACAGATTTGCAAACTTTCTTCATGTACCTTTAAGAAATGTCTTAACTACTGACATGAGCTAGCTGAGTCACCACCAAAGTCACCATGTCCCTGGGCATTACACTGCAGCTGTAAGTCACAGAAGAAGCACTTTGGAAGCATTGTGTTGGTGCATGTACAGATATGTGCATACAGCCCTTATTATAGTTCCAAATAATGTGCTTAAAGGACATATAAGGATGAACTCACTCAAATCTGGCTTTTTCAAATTCTTTAGTAGTGTGACTGAATTCCAGCTCATTGTCTCCTTAGAGGGATAGATCTGGCAGTGTGTCATAAGGGATATTTTCCTGTCATTTTAAGAAAGCAAGGTCCTTTATCTTTCCATGAAATTACAAAGAATTTCCTTGAAGCCATACCTTATCACACATCCTGGCCAGCACGGAAGCACTCACTCCTGATCATTACCCATGAAAAGGTCTTTTGAGGAAATGGTTTGAACCTTTGATCCCAAGAAAAGTGTTTGATAGTATGTATTTTATATCCTATGTGTATTTCTTTAGTGTAGCATTATTAATAGTTCTGCTTTTTCCACTAACTTCTTTAGCTGCTCATCTTTTATATAACAACTCCCCCAAGAAATGACACCTTTTTCTTGTTAAGAGTAAGTATAACAACTCTGCTGTGTTTTCAGAGATACAGCTCCATTGACAGTAGACTGGATTAAAGGACTATTATTTGAATATTATCACTACAGGTATTAATGGGAACATCATGTCTTTACTAGCTCCCCAGGCATTGGGCCAGATTGTCACCCCACCTATTTCATCTCCTAGCCCTCTGTCATGCCCCACACCCTGTACCCATGTGAGCTTGCCTGGGGGTTAGGTAGACAGAGTCAGACCCCAGTTTTACCTTGCCATCCTGGATGGTGAAAATAATGCTGACATAAGTTCAATAATGCCCAGTGGGAAGCAAGAAATCAAGCCCTCAGCACATCGATAGATACGTGAGATTAGGAAGGAAAGGGGAAGGCAGTTTGCAGGAGGAAAATAAAAAGGCAGAAGGCTGGAGGGGAGCAGCATGGTGAAATACAGAGAGAGCATGTGATAAAACAGCTCCTTTTAAGGACAGTACTGGGCTGCCATCCTTCTCTGTACCCTCCATACTTCCATGGGGCAAGATGGCTTTGACCAAGAGAGCTCTGCCTTTACATCCAGAGGGCAATGAGGAGATACTGGCGCAGGAAGAGCGGATGACTGACTTCATCTGCACCATTTCCTTCTTTTGTTAGTGTTTTGGTTGGTTGTCATTCCACACAGTCCCTGACCATCCCTTTGTGCTTGACAATAAGTGGAAGAGAAGTCAGAATACAAGCTATTATGAACGGTTGCATTAATGTTCCCTGCTGATGTAATATTCCCTCCTACAGTGTTTTGACAGTAATTCAGTAATTGTTTTCTGAGTGGGTTACTCTTTCTTCTGAGAAAACAAATACAAATGTAGAGACCTCTTACACTGTACTGCCTACCCTCAAAATGCATCACTGAAACTAATTTCTCTGATGACCTAACTGAAGCAGGCTATCAGCTTTCAGCTGGCAGGCAGGGCTAGCTCAGTAAGGCTGTATCAGTCTGGGGTTTCAACCCTCTTCCTGCCATTTCAGGAGTCCATAGGGCAACTGTTTACTTGGCTCAAATTCTTTTCTTGCTTTTGCTGAGCTTTTTCTGCTAAACCAAATGCACTGCCAGACCAATATTAATTGTTTTTTCCTGCACTATACTCTATTGCTTTGTGTTGCTGCAATTAGATAGCTCTGCACTGGCCTCACTTCTGGCCTAGCCTCCATACTCTCTCAGGAATGCCATGTTTATAACGCTGCTAGTAATCAGAGTAAGATGAGATGAGGGAGTTTCTGAGGTTGGCTTTGAGGAGTATTAAAAAAAAAATTAATGACACTATCAGCAGCAGCTTCAGTTCCTAACAAGTGCGTTATCATGTCCAGACTCCCATCTGCCATGATCTCATGGTCAGCAAACCGTGCCAAGCACAAGGAAAGGAGGGACGGCTCTGGTTACGATATGGGAGAGTGTGTGACAATATCTCTTGGCACAGGATTGCAGAGTGTGCTCCATGACTATTGCTTTACCTCTTTAATATGCCCTGGCTACGATGACATATGTATGTGCAGTATAACATGATCTCAAATGGTTGTAAAATTTGTTGAGTGAATGAGTGAAAAACAAGGGAACACCTGGATCCTTCTGTAGTGTCTGATCCTGCACACCATGTGTCTGAGCCTCAGTGGAAGTAATTTACCCACTCTGAACTTCACTCCAAGAAACAACTTTTCATACCTTTATTCCACCTGCTATGTAAGAGCTATAGGGCTCCAAGGGGTGTGTTTTCCACTTACAGCTCGCTCCAGGCCTACACTTCTCTCTGGAAGCATGACCAATTATAAGAAATATATTAATATACCTTTTTCATATGTAGAAACCAGAGCAGTAATGAGACAGAACAGGAATCTTTCAAAAGAAATATATTTCATAAAAACACCCAGACTGTTCAAAGACCTGCTGTAACTCTGCTTACTGACTTGAATTTCTGTTCATCTGCTTTATTTGTTTGATTTCACACATGATGATAAGAGACAAAACCCAATGTCTTCTCTAGGAGCTTTGTGTAATTAATAGAGCATAATCTGAAGATGAATCTAGATCTCAACACCTTCAGAGAGGTGTAAGCAGTATTTAAAAGGAGCCCAGAGTCCTCTTCTTTCTTTTCACTTGGGAACGAAACAAATAGGAAAATGTGCTCAGGGGCCCTCCCCTCAGCCTCCCAACACAAAAAAAGTGAATAAAGAAATAACAGTGGAGGTGAGGAGCAGAGGGAAATCAGGATCTGTGAATGGTAAGGTGGGTATGGCACAACACAGCAAATGGAAGAATGATGAGTGTTTGTGTTTTAATGTTCCCCAGTGCAATAACAGCTCTCCTGTAGTACAAGCAGCACCCTGAAGACCAGTCCCACCTTTCTATTTCATCATATACCTGCCAGACAGTGACAACACTAGACTTAAGAACAGGCAGTGTGCATGCATTTGGCTTGTGCACTGTTTATTTTTTTACCTCACTAGAAATAAAAGCTCTAATATATGTTTCCACATCTCTTACTTGCCAAGATCAGAACTGCAATTCAGCAAAATGTTTAGCAGACTAGAGTGCAGCAGAGCACATGCTGAAATTACTGTAGAAATGGGATCAAATTTCTACTTCCATCTCTATTCTTTGGCTTTGTTTTTTTTTCCCTCTTAGGTGATCCAATTTATTAATTTTCTCTTCCATATTTATGTACTCTTTGAATGCCAACTTTTATGTACTTGGAGGCACATTAAAGAAAGAGCTGCTTTGTTTAGGGCTGCTGATTTGAAATAACTTATAAGAAAACTAGAGTTGAACTACATTTTTTGGTAAGTGATTTTTTTCTGAAACATATAATGTCAAAAGATCTGAAACAAGATTTGACATGACTTTATGTATAGTTTTGTTTCAGTTTTGCATCATTTTCTCTTAATATTTTCTGAAACAAATTTTCTGGGGTTTTTTTTTTTTTTTTTGTTTTGAGACAATAATTAATTTCAAAGTTTGTCTGCATTTAATGCTAATTTTTAAGGGGATAAGAAAATTCAATGAAGAGCTAAAAATCACCAAATTGAAAACAAAACAGCCCATTCTGAGTTGAATGAAAGTTTCAGTCAGTAGTAAACACTTCTGTTGTCTTGTTATTGTTGTCTTGTAAAAAAATGTAGTTTCAGACTAAACCAAAACAAATGAAAAATTATGTTTTTCTTGAAATAACTGAAAACTGAACTTTTGAAAGCTGTAATTGAAACCACACAAGTAAATTGGAAAGGGAAAGATAATCTACCCACCACCAATCCAATAGTCGTGGTCAGCCATTGGATGAAAATGAGGAGGATTTATCTACCTTAATTCACCAGCTAAGGTTCTGCTGTATAAACCTGAACTAGTCCCTGAAAGTTTCTATCATAGCCAATATTTTTCAGAACATGCATCACATTAGCTCTCTCCAGTACCTTTTTAGGGTGGCACAGATCAGAAGTTCCCATTTCTTTCCTGCGGCAGTAAAAAGGGACCAGTGGCACCGCTTAAATTTTTACAACTCCTACTAAGTTGAATGGGGAAAATTTCACCAGTTATGTCTTTCCAAGGAAACAGAGGTCAGGCCCAGTGCAGCTGAATTATATGAAATGGAATGGTTTTGCTGTTCATCAGGCATCTTGTCCTCTTGCATGGGTGATCAGGAAATCCAGATCCCAAGACAACAAGCTCCCTCATCACTCAGGAACACAGAAGAAAAAGTCCCCTTTGCAAGATCAGAGCCAGTTCTACCAGACATTTTAATGCTAAGTCAGATCAGTCAAGTAATAATTAACTTTAATTGGCACACCCACAACTGCAACATTTATCCAGTGCAGTTGAATGATTTAAAAATCATGGGCATTGTTATCTTTAAATGAAGACAGCAAAGAAAATAAACTTTAAGCAATATTTCTAATATTATCATTGCTATTTTAGTATGACTAAGACCAGACAGAGGAGTCCTGGCTGGAGGTAGTGTTGCATTTTAATGTCTGGTCCTTGCAGTCTTAGTAAGTATGAGCACTCCTTATCTCTAAAATGACTCTTACTCTGCGTTATCAAACCAGTTGTCAAGGGCTGATGCAGCTCTTGAGGGAAGTGGACTTTGGGGAGCCAGTAAGTTCTTACCTGGCTCTCAAGCACATGGTCAGCAGCTCATCTCCCCATGCTCAAGTGGAGCAGCCTGCTCTGTATTTTCACTGGTCTTCTGCTCTTCCTCATGCTTCAAAAGGGACAATGTATCTGTTTACAAGGAATTAATATCTGAGCTGGACTTTAACTGCACTGCTCAATGACATAAGCTCAAGAAGCAGTTTTGAGCATTGCATTCAAAGCCAAACCCAAGAAGGAGATAGGCAGCCACTGAATGAATATCTTTTAAGATGAAGAATAATTTCATTACAGTTATGAGAGGTGTGACTTGTCTTCACAAAGATCTCCAGTGGCAGCAATTTTCCTCTGGGTGCAAAAGAATGGGACATAAAATAAAGTGATGAAATTGAGGAGAAAAATACATACTGGTTGAAGGAAGGAAGGAAAAAAAAAAAAGCAAAGCAACAAAAGAAATAAGCTGAATGGAGAAAAAAAAAAGAAAATGTAAAAATAAATCCTAGTGTCTGAAATGGTTATGTTACTGTATGGAACAGGGCATAAAAATCAAAAAACCCACCCAAGAGTATTTAGAAGAGAGCAAGTGGTATATGTGCTGAGTGTACTGGGAAGGATGCACTGGTTAATAACTTAGATAATCTGCTTTAATGGGGACAGATGAGTAGTGGCTGGTTTTTTGGAATGCTTTCTTTAGCAGTGCAGGTTCCAAAATTTTTCCTGTGAGTGTTGCAATGTGCTTTGCAGGAAATATCTGAATGCCATTAAGACGTGACTATCATTCTGCATCCTTTTATTTTAGACAGAATACACTTAGCAGTTAGACATTATTTAAGGAAATAAAATAAATTATTTCAGAGGAATATATATTGATATAATTTTAAAGCTTTTAAATGCAGAAAATTGCTATTATTCTAATTTCTTTTTCCTGTGAAAGAACCTCTCACATTTTATTTTCTTAGCCTTTGCCTTTCTCTTCATCTCTCTCTCTGATTCTAATACCTTCTGGATATCTCTGAGGCTTCCACAAAAGGAAGCAGAAACGTGAGAAGTAAGTGGGTAAGACTGAAGAAGACAGAGCTGTGGTTAGAAAAAAGGGCTTGGAGAAATCAGGGAAAGTGGATTGTGCTGATGTAGATATAGATGAATGAGTAGCTGCTCTGTATTGATTCAGGTTGGAGGAGAAAGGGTCTGATGTGGTGTTATTATTCACACTCACAGGCTCTTGCACTGCGTATGATGAGAAGACATAAAGGGAGTGTCTGCCAGTGCCAGAGAAGAAATCTGATCCAAAACCTTCTCATTCACTGCCACTTTCAAAATGATTTTGTCTTTTCCAGTGTTCATTAGAAATAACTGGCACACAAACTGTGAAAAAAACAGAAAAAAGAGTTTGCTTTCTCTCAAGGATAGAAATTAATCTTTTCATGACAGTCTTTGAGATGCAAGATGAATAACAACACATTTTGGCAAGAGCTGACAGGGCAGATACAACAAACAAGCACTTTCCACTGTGGAAGACCAAAAACATTCAACTTTTGTGATCAGGGGTTTGCACAACAAACTGACAAGGAGAACTCAGTAATACAAAAAGAGACAAAAACATCCTTCGTGCTACTGGAGCAACAAATGGTCCATTTTATCTACCTCTTTCAAAGCAGAAGAATGTTATCAGAAATATTTACTTCTTACATGAAAATTTATGGTGTTTCTTTCAAATTCAGGGAACCAATCTGTGTTTCCCAGCACAAGGAAATCAATTTTGTCTGCTCTTGAACATAGGCCAGTCTGTGCATTTTCTTTAGAAAGCAAATGTACAGGAAAACACTGATCTAAATAATATCCTTTATGTCTGTTGGCATAACACAAAACGCTTTATGTACCAGACTTTACTTCTTTGTTTGAAGTTAACTAGCAATATAAAACTTTCAAAAGTTGGCTGTGCAGATCTTCCTTTAGACTTCTGGGGAGATGTCTTCAAATTGACATGTTTAAGCCTGTGCTTTGCTTAGATTTGTACATTCTTGGTATGTGTGTACACCCTTGTACTATACAGGGACACACACTGCTTGATTATGAATGCTCATCAGGAGACCTGCTTAAGATACATATTCTAGAGGCAGCAGAGACCAGAGCTTGAGTATTTGCCCAGATGTCAGGTGCTGCTGAATTTTAATCCTGGGTCTGGCATGGATTTGCTGTGTAGCCTGTGGCAAATCACATAATCTCCCTGCATCAGAGTCCCCACCTGTGAAGTGGGGATAATAACACTTACAATTTCCTACCTCACAGGCTGTTTTGAGGATTAATGGATGTCTGAGAAGTGCTTTGTATACTGGAAGTCCTGGCTTATGGGGAGCTATTTTGACTGTGTCTCAGTGAAAATTTGGATCATTGTTTTGGACTTTTCAGGCAGAATGACAGAAAAATTTATAGAAAACAGCAGCTCCATCCTAACAATTCTTTTGGCACAAAAAATATTGCCGTGTTTCGGTCTTCTCATGCATGAAGTTGTTGTACACAAGTTCTACTGTTGGCATCAGCAAGTGGCCTCACTCGAGAAAACATTTGGAGGATTAATTCTTTGCTTGCAAATTCTCATACCAGACCCATAGAATCTGAATAAGAACTTAAGAAACTGGAGATTCATCTAGTTTAGTTTTCTGCATACTAAATTCTTCCTTTCTTGCTGCAGTTACCCCTCTATTGGTGTAACTGAGGCCTATGACAACCACTGAGAAAGGACACAACCTTTGAGAAAGTCCAGTCCTGACACATTGGCAGGGTTAGGGGAGGACAAGGGAGCAAGAGTGCCAGAAGATGCCCCAGTCAGAGAGGAATGTGAAAGGGAAACAGAGCCCATTTTTTAACAGCATTCCATTGCAGTGGTGTGAGAAGGTAGGATTGTGCATGGGGAGACCCCAAGGACTCTGAGCTGCCTTTGGCTCAGGGAGGGATGGATGGCACTGTGCTGCCGTGGCTACCCAAGCAGCAGTGCCAGGGCTGTGGAAGGTGCTCCCCCTGCCTCAGCATGCCTGCTCTCAGCCCCAGAGTAACGCTGCCTCCCCCGTGAACCACTGAGCAGAAAAACAACTGTGGAAAATGGGGGGGGTATGTTCAAACCCAGCTGAGCTTGCTAACGTGGGGGTAGTTTGCTGATACCTGGAAAGATGCGGTTGAAGGCGGGGGTGGCAAAGGTGAACCCCTTCCACTGCTGTTTTTGCTCAAGTTCCCGTGGTGCAAAACTAGGACTTCAGCCTGAGTAGGAGTGGTAGAATCTGGTCCCTTTCATGGAAAAAGAGAGACTGTGATTCTCCATTACCTGCAACCCTGCATAGTCACTATCAACCCTGCAGAGTAGGAGTAAAATACTATTGGTCTGATTGGTACCTCCACTTTTAACTCACATTGCACAGCCTAAAATGACTATGAAGTAAGATGCAAAAGGTTGGAATTACTGATGGTGAAATCATAAAATGCCCATGTCGTTTTTTTCTTGTTGTAGCCGTGGACTGAAAAACCAAACAAAACCCTCTTAGCACACCAAGTGTGGTCTCATGAAGGCTCACATTACTTCACACTTCCTAAAGCTGCCTGCAACTGATTGCTGTGGAACAAAGACAGAAATATGCGTCCTATTACTTTGAAGAGTACTTTTCACTAAGAGAAAGGGGGGTTTGGCAGTATAGTGGCTAACAAGGTTTTAAACAACCATCGACTAGAAATGGCCAGGGAAAAATATGTTAGCTGGCAGTGACCAAACCTCAGAAGACTTTTGAGTTCACAGTAATGAATCAAAACATTTATGGAAATGTCAAAGTATTTCTAGATCCTTTAATTTAAAAACATTGAAATCTTCTTTGCTCATGTGACACTTAAAAATAGAGTAATCACTCTGTGTTATGTAATTCATTTTTTACGCATATTTCATTTTCCTAAGCCAAACAAGAATGGTAAGATATCCCTCCAAAAAGAAGCTGGCTGGCACAGCAACTGTGGGTTAAGCTGTTTTGTGATGTTTCCAGATCAGATCTCTCCATGGTCATTGAGTTCTGAATTAAAAATCTTTATTCTAGTATGATTACTTTTCTTACAATGTAGATTAATTTTTCAATAACAAACCTATTTTTCTTTCCACATCACCCAGCCCAAATGTGGGAGATATTTTCCAATAAAAAATAAATTCAGTTACAATATTTGTCAAAGTCTTCATGTTTCCTCCAGGCTTGAAGAATAAATGCTTATTTTAGACTAAGAATGTTCATGAAGGTGGAATATGTTTATCAAAGTTTGTGGTCAGTGAACATTTCCTTTTCAACAAGCTGCATCAACAACACCTCTAGGCACAGATGGGCTCTGGAGAAATGGAAAGGTAGCTAAAAGATAGGAGAAATAAAATCCTACTCATTCCACCATTACACATCACATTTCAAGATGTTTCATGATACATCATACAGGTTTTATCTGGCTCTTTTAGCACACATTTCAAAATAATAAGAAAATATTGTTAAGATTATCTTAGGGTTTTCAAGTGAAAAAAATAATACTGCTGTTACATAGGTCTCAGGGGAGTGTGTCACATAACCAACCTAGGGAACACTAACCTATCAGGAAATTTGTGAAGAAATAGGAAAACTGGATGAGCTCAAGACTGTGGAAGCCCTGAGAGAGAAGCCCATGCTCAGAGAAGTCTTTCCCTCCCTGTGTCTTCCTTGAAGGAGAGGACATGAGTCCGCAGACAGATGGAAAACCTGAGCCAACTGTCAGTCCTCAGAGCACAAGAACCTCTGGAAGTCAAGGACACAAGTGCTGAGAAGGTCTTTTCTCACTACTTCCCCCCCAACACAACCTTACAGACATTCACTCCCACTTTTACAAGACAGTTTTGCAGCTGAACTTGAGCTTTTGCTTAGGGGAAGAAAAGTCTTAAAAAGAAAAATCAAGAAAAACCCTATCAGAAGCAGATCAGCATCAAACAAATTTAAATCTTCAAATGATTTGCCACTTCAAACATCTGGTGCTTGGCAACATTTGGATGACCTGCTGAGAGAACAAGCAGGGAGATGTGTTCTTATTTGAAAACCAGTCCCGAAATCAGGAGGCAGCTCCCAAAAGCACAAACCCTTCCTTTTTTCCTCCCTTGCCTTCTGCCTTCTTGTTTGTCTCTCAGGAAAGGCAGATAGTGGTGACTTGGATCTGGATGTAAATGCCCTGTTAATGCCCTCATGGACAATAACATATCCCCAGAGTTTTGCCTTTGCCTTAGCTGTAACTCCCAGCCAGACAATGTTTCATTCCTGCTGTCCTGTCTTGCTTGACCTTCTCCTTGCTCCAAGCACAGTAAATCAGGTTTGAAGACAGGAAAGAAAAATAAGGCTCAGTACAGAAGGTGAGGGCACTGAAAGGTGGGTGCTGCAACCCTTCTGCTTCAGACCTCTGATCTGTGGCGTGGGAACACAGAGGACCAAGCCCCTCTTTTGTCCATGTAGGCCACTGGGTACATCAGTGCCACAGTCATTGTTCCCACATCCTCCACTCAGCCCGTTTCCTCCAGCTCCTTCCCCTTCTTGCATCCCTCACTGCAGGGCATTTCAGCAACCGGGCTGAGAGGCTTTGTAAGCAGTTGTGTCAGAATGACTGAGGGGGTGGCAAGCTGCGGTGGGAGGGGGGAAATGAAGTGTGTGGGACAGCAGGACACTCACAAACTGTTTTGCAGCCAAAAAATATAGATGGAGGACCAGATCCCAGGGCACTTCTGCATCCCAGGGCACCTCAGCAGGGTGATGCAAAGATCCTGTGTGCTGAGCAGAAAGCCACCAAGAGCTGGTCAACAGGCAGCAGTAGTGCTGATGAGATTCTGAAGGAGCCTGCACTGCAGAGCAGCAGGTTTTCTAGGGAAGAACCCTGTCCACCTGCAGCCTAGCTGGAATCCTGTGAAATAGCCAGACAAGGCACGGTCATCTTCAAAACACAGCCTTGAGGAGAAAATTATTGCAGCTCTGGCACCCACCCTTTGTGTATCTTAGTGTGTAAGGCAAGAGGGCGAGGCATAGCCCAGCAAGAGGAAGGTGGAGCTCCTGTGCTGTCCTCAGCCTTGAGGAAGGATGAAGGCTGCAGGTGAGCGTGTCCATCTGGCTATCAGGCCATTGCTGCAGCAGAGGCATGGATGTGTCCTCAGTCCTGCTGAAGGTGCACAACCACATAAGGCAGCTTGTGCAGTTCATTTTTTGGAAAGAAAATGTTTGGGGAGCAGCCTGCAGCCTCCAACCAGTATGGTTCCAGCAGTGGTGTCTCATGTTCCAGTCCTTTCACAAGCTGCATTTGACTAGGCTGATTTTGCTGTCTACACTTCACACCTGACATTAGGCTAGAGTATAATTCCTTAAATTCCTTTTGATGTGTTTCCTTTCCATTCACACAAGAAACAAAAAGCTGCAGGAGAGTTTGGCAGGGCCATAACCAGGTTTTACAGAAAGTTTCAGGACAGCAATTTTCCTCATACACACCGTGTTTGGCTCATTGTTTTGCTGTGGTTTTTAGTGGTATCTCTCCAGTGATTTCAATTGACGACTCCTGGGAGGACTCTGAATTAATCTTAATGAGGCACAGAGGAAACTACCATCTTAAGGGGGAGCCACTAGTCTCATTATGAAAGAGTTAACACCCTTTGGAGGATTTCACGAACACACCCTTTCATTGTCTGTTTGTTTTCTACTCCATAAAGCTTCCTTGCATTGTTATTCCCTTTCTCTCTTGTTATTTCTCTTTCTCTCTGTTTTGTGTTGCCCACTGCAGCCCAACTGCAGCCAGAAAGCTCAATGGTTTGGGTTGTGGTGGCAGTATCCCAAATCTTCTCACTTCCCTCTTAAAAGCTGCCACTTCTGGCGGCAATTGGTTTTCTTAAGCTGCTGTCTGACTTGAGAGAAATGAATGTTAATGAGAAAACAAGGGGGACTTATTTTCCTTTACTCTCAGAACTGCCTGAATAGCTGCAGGAAGGTACAAAAGCAATGGGGTACATTTGGCTTCTCCCCTTCTAATAGGGATCTGACCAAGAATGCATAAAAGCTGTCAAGGGAAACTCTTCACTTGGTATCCCTTACCAGGTCCCATCATACCTCCAGCTGCAGCCTGCACTTGGTCAGAGGGGAAAGAAGGAGGAAGATGTATCTAAAGAGACTCTCGACCCTAGGAGCATCTTACAGAGCAGTTTGTGAGCTGCCAGACCTGTACCTATCCTCAGGTTGCAGGGAACCCCAGGCAGTTGCAGAGCAAGACTAGGACCACTTGGCACGAGCAGATCGAGTTGTTTTGCAGGTGGAATTGCACTGTGGGTCTACAGCAAATTAACACCAATGTAAGTGTGGAGAGCTGCTGCAAAGAATAACCAAGCAATAACTGTGGGAAGACTGGACACTGCTCACAGACTCAGAGGAGAACCTATGTTTACACAGAGCCTCCAGAAACGCGTCTTCCTTCTTCCTTCCAACATGCACGACAAGGCGTTTGTTCATTCTTATTATCCCAGGCAGGCTTTGAAGCAGAGAAGTGCCTGAGGACTTTGTTCCAGGGAGGAGTGTTTAGATGCAATCTGAAAGAGCTGTGGAGAGCAGCCCAAGCTCTATCATCGAGGTGGAACTTGTCCAGAGCCCCTTTGGAGCTGGCTACACCCTGTTACGCTACGGCGACTGCCAGGTACCTATCTACCCCTCTGCGGTGTGGCTCCTGATACTATTATTAGTAATAGCATCCCAGCAGCTTCAGAGTGAAAAGCTCCAGTTAGAGGTGGGGGCCTGGATGATGTGAGTCACTAGACAAACACTTATTAAAAAGACAGGCCCTGCTTTCAATCTGGTTTAGTCTGCGCTAATTCTAGACTGCTCAGAGACACCACCTATTCCCTGTGATAGCCCTACCAGCTGGTTTAGCTGGCTTCGCTCTTCTTCTGGCCCAGATATTCGAGTACACTTAGACACCTATCTGCCCTTGACATCAGATAGGTTCCTAAATAATTTTGAACATCTGCCCGTTTGTTCCTGTTGGCTTGCAAAAATATGTTACTCTGAATCGGAAGTCAAAAAAAGCCACCCGAAAAATCTCCATCTGGCAAAACCCAGCAGTCTGTTGCAGTGAGAGCAAATCAACGGACTGCAGGAGTTTGTTACCTTTTCTTCTTCATCACTGCAGGATTTTTTGAAACTCTGTAAGCAGAATAATGAAGCATTTTCCTTCAGAGCTCTTATGTTTGATAAGAAGATGCAGTTACCTGGAAAGAAGTCTCTATGAGAAAGGTGTGTGTGCGTGAGAGCTAAACACAACTGTGCATCTGGTAAAAGAAGAAATTTTGTTTCTGGAGTTTTACATGCTATAGAGAGACATGTAGATAGACACAAAATTGTAAAAGCTCAAACAACACACTTTTGCTGCTGCTAAAGACACCTCTCCGCAAAAGCAGGGACTGCAGCATCTCTCCAATGACAGAAGGCTGAGAATGCTATGACTGCTCAGCCTGGAGAAGAAAAGGTTCATCTGGATCTTATCAATGTATAAAAATACCTGAAGGGGTGTGCATAGAAGAAGAGGCCAGGTTCTTTTCCATGGTGCTCAGAGACAGGACTAGAGGAAACAGGCACAAATTGGAACACAGAAAGCTCTGTCTGAACATTAGAAAACACTTTGTTACTGTGAGAGTGACTGATCACTGGGACAGCTTGCCCAGAGACATGGAGTCACTGTCCTTGGAGATATTCAGAAGCTATCTGGACATGGTTGTGGACAACCTGCTTTTGGTAACTGTGCTTGAGCAAGGAGCTGGACCAAATGACCCCCAGAGATCCCTTCCAACCTCAACCATTCTGGGATTCTGTGAAAAATCTGTGGCCACTATTTGATTTTGAAGCATTTGGAAAATCTCAAACACCTACTGGATAGGAAAGTGGGATAACAGAGCCTGTTGCATGTGCTTACAGGAATGTTGTAATGCACATTTCTTAATGAGACACATGGAAGTCTCTGACTGCAACAAGGACCTTTGAATCCAGTGGCTACTTAGGCCAGTGGTACTCATCCAGAAGGATACTGTCTGTGCTGACCTGCTCTCCTACCAAGTACATGAAGAATTGAGAACCCTGGAATCACTTCATTTCTGCTTCCCAGTGGAAACAATTCCTCTTGGCACACACATTGCGTCAGTTTTGCAGCACAGCTCTTTTGCAGCTAGTGGTTGAATGGGTGTCATTCCCAGTGGCAGGAGCCAACAAGCTATGGTTCTGCATTTGTGTTTGTAATTTTTGGAAGAGCCATATGTGGAATGTATGTGAAAATGATGTAATCTAGCATGGTAAATCTACTTCTCTGGAAAAAAAAAAAGGAATAAAAGGAAATAAAAAAATTTTTTCTGGATGTTGACATATGTCCTACCAATGACATTAAAGGAGACTGGGATCTTTTAATCAAAGCTAATTGCCTTTCTCTTTACTCCATTACTGATGCATCCATTATGTAACTTTTGGAGGTCTGCACATACACAAATTCCAAATCCCATGACAGTTAAAAAAGACAACTTTAAAGTCACTTTTTCCAAGGCATGTCAAGTAGAGGACTGTCAGCCTGTTCATTAAGTAATCATAACTGTTTCTTGCTAGAGTGGGGTGTATCTCTATCTTATTCACAGGCTCTTACATGCCTACCATTTGCTGCTTCCTGTGATAAAAATGTGCTTTACATGTATGCACACACTTGAGCATAGTGAAAGTGACTCCCAGATTTTTATGAGCATCTTGAGGGCCTGACGGTGGTGGACCATGCAGTCTAACAATGCCACTCGTTTCCATCACAGCTCTTGTGCTGGATCTTTGCTTGGAAGATACATGCAAGCCAGTGGGGTGTGTGTGTCTGTGTGTGTGTGTGTGTGTGTGGTTTTTTTAAAAATTTATTTAAACTGAGTGGAATAAATTTAGGAAAACCAATGGTAATGTAATGTTAAAGAAAATTAAAAATTGAGAAGTTACATTTCATGAGGCAGCCTTCTTTTGGCCTTGTTTTACCTTAAAAATCTATCCTAGTCCCATCTTTCTTGTTTATTTTGTTTGTTTGAAAAGGTAGCATACAATATGATGTTCTGAAGACCAGAGGCTTTAAATTTCCTCTTTTTAAAAGTTAAAATGTGCCTCCACTCTGAAGTAGGATTAGTTATTACAGGTTCAGTGCAGAGGAGGATTTGTGTCAGTCAGTTCTCTGTGAGCTTGTGCATCAACACATGAAATGCACCAGCCTCACCCAGAGCTGTGCTGTCTCAAAATGATCCCATGCCCTTTTCACAGCTCCCTTTGGCAGCTCTCCAGGAAATGACAGAGTAATTTAATGCTGTCCTTCCCCTGCCTCAGAGTAGTACAAGTAACTGTGCTGCCAACACAGTGGGATTAAAAAAGGTGTTCAAATGGCACAACTGTACCACAGTGCTGGCTGTGTGACCACAGAGGTTAGACCCAAATTGTCCTACCTACCTCCTTAAGATAATTGAATGGTCATAGCACAGAGATTTGTGTTTAACAGCCCTGAATATTTATAGAGAAGAGACAGAGGAAGAGGAGACTGATCTTGTTCAGGCACAGGATGATGATGTAATTTCAGTATCTGATCAGAAGAAGCAATGTTCCAGATACAGGAACAATCCAGAGGATTAAGCATAGGACCCCTTTGTACCTGAAACATTTGAAAGCTCCTTAGGCTGGGTGCAATTGTCCTCTGGAATTGTCCCTGCTAGAAATGTTGGGAGTCAACATGCCTGATCTGGACTAAATGCTTTGCTTTTACACAGCTGGAGTCACCTGAAGCTACTCTTTTCCAAATCTATATTTTTCACAACAGATGTTTCACATAGTGGGTAAAGTATAAGGGCAATACTTTCACATCCAGCCTCTTTCAGGCCCTAGTAAGATAAATTTCAATAAATAAGCCAAGCCTTCACACATTACTTTTGGGCATTATACAATGGACAGTTGGACAGTTTACCACAGGTTGATTTCTCCTGTCTCCTCTTTATGGCATCCAGCTCTGCATTATTTGCATAACCCACTGAGGCTGACAACAGGGCTTCTTGGGCTAGAGGGAAGGGAGGAGATCCTCCTCACCAAAATTTTAATGGCTGCAAGGAGATGGGTACTAGTTGCACTGGTAAGAAAAGCAAAACTTTCAATGGAGGTTCAAACCCAGCTTATACTGGATTGACCAAACTGGGTTATGTACAGTGTAAAGAATTACATTTCAGCTTGAGACCCTTTGTGGGACAGATGGAGAGGAATCACTGGATGGTGTGGGTTGGAAGAGACCTTAAAGCTCATCTAGTTCCAACTCGCCCACCATAGGCCAGAACACCTCCCACTAGACTGGGCTGCCCAAAGCCCCATCCAACCCGGCCTTGAACATTTCCAGGGATGGGTCATCAACAACTTCTCTGGGCAAACTGTTCCAGTGCCTCACCACCCTCACAGTAAAGAATTTCTCCCTAATATCTATATTACTTCCTAAACATGTCTTCTTTCAGTTTGAAGGCATTCCCCCTTGTCCTATCACTTCATGCCCCTGTAAAAAGTTCCTCTCCAGCTTTCTTCTAGGCTCCCTTCAGGTACTGGAAGGTGCTGTTAGGTGTCCTCGCATCCTTCCTTTCTCCAGGTTGAACAACCCTAAGTCTCTCAGCCTGTCTTCATAGGAGAGGTGCTCCAGCCCTCTGGTCATCTTTGTGACCTTCATTTGAACTTAGTCCATTGGGTCCACATTGTTATTTTGTTTGACAGTTTTAGGGCATAATTAACCTGTCAATTTTGGATGGTTGTCTTTCAACGAGGTGAGACGGAGACAGGTGTACATTGATACTTGCCTTGTGTACTTTCCCAGCTAATATTGGTCTTCGTTGTGAGGTCCTTCAGTCTTAGAGAGGGAGAGACCCTTTGAGGTTGGTTTTTCAGGCAGGTTTGTTTGAGCATGACATACTACATTAATTGTCTGCTCTTCAGTTACAGCTGATTTATCATGTCATAAGTGACAGTAGAATCAGAGCCTTTTAGATTTTAATCCACAAAAGGACAAAGTCTTCCTAACAGGGAAGATAAGCATGGCCTCAATGCTGATATGCAATCGTACTTTGAAATTCTGAAACACCTTCAGTTTTTCATGAAGGAAGACTGTCAATCTTTTCACATATGTTCTTGTGGCAGGTATCCAGCTGGAAGACAGTACATCAAAACATCATTTTTCCAACATGCTTTGACTTCTTCTAGACCTTCTTCAAGTTTAGACCATTTTGTACTCAGAGTGAGTTTTTCAGTTGTAGGATGCCCAAAGGTCTTCCTGGAAAATGTCATGGAGAAATAAGGGTTTGAGCACTATATAACATACACATACAGGTCTGACCCAGCTAGGATCACTGTGTCAGCTGCACATGTACCCCACAGATGGCTGACATGTGCTTGGAAAGTTCATCAGGTCTCCTATGTATCAGGTGATCCACAGAGGCTATGTGTGCTGTAGATCGGAGGGGGATCCCTCTGAGGACCACCAGGCTCCTTGTGAATTGATGTGTCCTTGAGCAGGGGACATTCATCTGAGCCTTCCAGGCAACAGAAGGCAGCAGGGGCTCCTTGGCTGCTGTGGCACTACTGCAGAAAAGGCAAAATTCCTTCTTCCTTTCAGTCAAAACTCCCAGGTGGGCCCAACCTCTGTTCAGGACACTCCAGCTTTGCTAAGCCTGCAAGGAGAAAGCTTGGGCTGCCTTGACCCGTTATCTGCTACCTGCCCTGTATATCTGTACCTGCTGTGTATATGAGACTGTGCAGTGCTGGCATGTGCCTAGTGGCTTCCCAGATGTGTCCTGCCCTCCTTGAATGGGAGAGATGCCAGTGCTGTATGTCCAGCAATACCTGTGGTACCTGATGGGATGTGGTGTGTGCAAAAATCCTGACTGAAAAATAAAGCCTGCTTTTCTCATTCAGTTGCCCCTAATTGTAAACATGTGTAATGCTGGATGGTTTTGGTGTTTGAAGGCTTTACTGAGAAAACATGGCTTTGAAAATCAAAATAGAGAGCAGAGCTACACCATCAAGTTAGACCATTTAATGGCTCTTGACAACATGGTGCAATTTTTAAATTTTCATTTTAATTTATTATATTTTTTGCAATCAGAAAGGATACAAGTGTATTGAAAATATTACACAATGCATTTACCAAGAGTGTTAGTACTTTAGGGAAGACAATCCTTTTCTCTTTGTTTAGACAAAAGTTGGGATATGATGTCGTCTGCTATGAGAAAGAGTTACCTAACAATAACTGACCTCAAGGTTAAATGCCAAGGCTGACAACACATCCTGTCTGCTGCTTTTCTTTTAAGGTAGAAGACGTGCTCTCTGTTCATGAAATTCAGAAGGATGTAGATGAACCTTCCTGTCTATCACAGGGTGTTTTTTGGTTCTCTGCACTTCTTATTCTGGTGTGTCCATTGAGTGGTGATAGTTGGGAGATGAATAAATTCTATCATGAAATCCACATTTCATCGGTCAACATTTTGTCATGTTCAGGAGGACTCTGCCTTTTTTGCCTGAAGGACTGGAAGAAAGGTTTGAGTGACTCATGTGCCATAAGCCACATCCCTGGGTACCACCCAGAGACCACAGTCCCCACTTCTGCACAGCCTCTGCTCCCTGTGGCTAACCCCAACCCATTGCATGGAGGGGCTGAGCCCAGTGGAGGTTTCAGGTCTGGGTCCACATAGCAGAGCTTACAGAAATCAGCTGCTCTCTTGAGTCTGCCACAGGAATGCCACCTATGTACATCACTGCCCCCTCCTAGGCTAACAAAGTATTTAGCAGCTGAGGAAAATAAGAAATAGCTTTCTTGTCTACAGAGAGTATTTGAAATTTCAACATTTTTTCCTTGCCTAGCTCATGACAAAAAAGATGTCCTCTTGGATGGAAACTCAGGAGACTAATCAGGAAAATATGCATCAAGGCAAAATATTTCATCAAGCAAGACTGACATTTCATTAAAATTAAATTAAAAAGATTACTTCAAATTTTTCTACTTTAAACTTTATTATTCAGTGCACAATTCTACATTGAGAGCAATTTCTAAGTGAAAACTAATGCCTCTTTATACGTATTAAAATGGAAGGCTCTTGTCAACTTTGAAAGGTCTACTTCTTCAGCAGGCAAATTCTTCTATTCAAAGAAGTTTAAATAAATATTTTTCTGATTAAAAAATTACCCAAAACCATTTAAAGGGAGATTGCCTGTTCAGTGCTATCTGTACAAAGTAAGTATATGAAATCTTACAAGTATTTGTGAACAACCTTGGTAGGACGTAAAGAGTTGCTTAGATGGACACGTGAAAAAAAAGTCCAACGACCTGGTTTTGTGGTGAGCTGAAAGTCTGTGAGGCAAGTGTAAAAGACCCTCACTGCATATATTTGGAAATGAGTTATTCTAAATCCAGAATATCAGCAAAATATGTTAGATTGGTAAAAGGAGATAGAAAAATCTCATGGAAGAAGATCAAAATGTTTTTGCTGAAATCTAAAATTTCAAATCTTCAGTGCAATTGTGCTTTTATGCAATCTTTATTTTAAAAACATCTAATTGCAGTTGGAAGAAGTACTGGGTACATCTCAGTGCCACAGCAACCATAATTAATCAGGCCTTGTCCAAGGGCAAAATACATCATCCCACTACCAGAATTCAAATATATACTTGCAGCTTTGGTTTGCTACAGTTTTCACAGTTTGCTGCCTGAAGTATTACACAGCACCATTTTATATCAATTTCAAAAAAATGAACTTTGAAAAAAGACAAATTGTCAGTAGTCTTAGACAACATAATGGAAACTATTACTGAGGACTTTTGAAAAACCTAACCTTGACAGATGAGCATAACAGCAATTATACAGTGGATTTTGAGGGATGAACCTTCGATGACCAAGAGAAGATGAGGTCTTATGTGATTCTCTCAAGCTCATCTGCCATGCTAAACCTTGTAGAGAACATGTCCTCCTGCTCCTAGATCTGCCATCTGCTAGTATTTCTCCACCTGGAAGATAAAGCTTGACTTTCTTTGTAAAGTAATTTGAGTGATGCTTAGAGAACCATCCCAGCCTAAAACATCTATGACTTCGAGAGTTACATCTGCTAGCCTAGACTTCATTTCAGACAATGTTCTCTATTTCACTTTGTTTCTCGTTGATGCAGTGGAAAAGACAAGACTAGAAATGCCAGGAATATGACATTGGACAAGTGGATGCCAGTGAGGTGCATAGAGTGCCTTGAAAAGTACCATATTTTGAAGTCCAGATGAATATATGTAGAACAGCTTGGTGTACACCTTCTGACTCAGTCTCTGAAATATTTGCTGCCCTATGTGCACAGGCTATGTGTTGCTCTTACAGAGTTAAAACATACAGAGTGGTAATTATCAGAGTCAATTTAATTAAGTGTGTGAAAATTAGCAGCTATAATTTTAATCTCTACACTTTCTCCAATATGCAGTGCTTACTAATTTGCATATGCCAAAATTAAGGCCCAGTAGATGGAAGCAGCCAGCATTTCGTAGTTCTCTTTTTGTTTTGATAAGCCTGTCCTGAGCGGTGGCCCATACACAGCCCCCCGGGTCCCTGATGCACTCTGACTGGGGAAGACATGGCAACACTGGCAGACATTGACAGCAGCCTCTTGGTTGCCACAGGGCAACTAATTGCGCAGGCCCTGGCAAACAACTTGACTTCTGCTGGCTACCAACAAGCCTGAGGGAAAGACTGCCAGAATATTTTGGCAGAAGCGCCATTAAACATGCAAGGGCCCCAGGCAGAGGATAAGACACGAGCCTCTGCTTCCTCCCTCGGAAGCAGAGGCCACTGTGTCAGCTGCCCACCAGCCTCCGGCCGCCCCTGCTGTGGGGAGCAGGGCTGCTGGCCCAGGGTGTGGTGCCCTGCCCGGGCACTCAGGTGGAGCCCTGCGGCCTCTGAGCACCGGGAAGAGCCTGCCCCATGATGTGAACTGTGATTTGGGTAATCAGCCATAACTACAGTTAATGATAGCAGTGTCTGGGCACCCCTGCCAGAGTCAGGACCCCATGGCGCTTGGCATTGTGCAAACACTTAGCAGGTAAATTAAACACTGCAGTCAAAGCACCTCAAAATGCCTGGCGATCTGACAGAAGCACCTTAAAGGAGTGTGGAGATAAAGCTGCCTGGCCTGCTCCAGCAGTCTGAAGGGGACTCCGGGAGATGGGGTTGTGTGGGCGGCTGTTCAGCTGTGAATGGTCCTGCAGAGCTGGTGAATTTTTTCTGGTGAAAACTCAATACGTTGGGCAACTTTTTGTCAGCGTGAAACTATTTGTGGGTTGAGGTTGACTCCCATTAATAGAGTCAGGAGAAGAGGACTGGGGTCACAGAGCTGGTGGGGGAAGATTTCCCTGGTTAGCCAACTTACAGGAAGAAATATAATCTGCGGGAGATGGTGGTGTGGGCTGGGGGATCTGATCTTCCAACGTCTCCTTCTCTTCACCTGCAACCTCTCAGTTAATCCAGGAGACAGAGGATGAGGGCCAGGCTTTTATTCTTGTTTACCTTGTCCTCTTTGTGTAAATAATTAAGCATTAATTGGAGAAGGGTTGAGTGTCCTGCATGTCACACCTTCCAGGAGAATGTTTTAACTAGCATGCCAGGAGTCATTCTTCACACTCTTCCTCCATGACTATCTGGATGTTTTATAAGAAATGGGATACCTCCAAAAGGAGGAGACAGAGCCGCCTCTTCCACAAAGTACCTACAGAAACACCTCCTGGGTTAAAGTTCTCACTTGCAAATCTCTGCCGTGAACCAGTGGAGACTTTAGACCTGCACTAACACCTCTCAAGTCACTGTTAGCCAGGAGGTTATAAATACACAGAGGCGTGTCTCTCCTGTAGGAGCTGTTCGGTTTATGTTACTTACACAGTCATGTAGCAGGGGAGTGAAATGGCTTCAGAGCCATGACAATGGAGCCAGCCTGCTGGGAAATGGAGAATGGCCATCAGTGTCATGCTAGTGAGGACCAAGCTACAGTGCAAAGTAAAAAAAGTGACTGCAGTATCCTATCTCAGGACATCCTCATGGGCTGCTTGATTAATTACTGCTGAGACAGAGAGAGAGAGATGGACATTAAAACCTACCTCTCAGTTTTTGCCTCTCGGTATTTCAAAGGGAGAACGATACCAAAACATCCATCTGTAAAATGTTTATTAATCTGAACATAAGGAAATACATTTTAGTGTGAGAGTGACTGACCACTGGCACAGGCTTCCCAAAGATGTTGCTGAATTTTCATCCTTGTAGATATTCAAAAGCTGCCTGGACATGGTCTTAGGTAACTGGCTCTCTATGGCCCTGCTTGAGAAGGGGTGGGGTGAACCAGATGATCTCCAGAGGTTCTTTCTAACCTCAGCCATTCCAGGATTCTGTGATCTGCCTCTTCATTTCACTGGATCTTTCAAAATTTCCCAAAGTGGAATGTATAATTTTCAGTCAAATGCAACATTTCCTGTTGAATGAAATGGCATTTTACAGGTTTGCATTCCAGCAAGACCAATTCGATTATTCTAATTCCATTTTTTATTCAATCTGCAATATTTCTACCCCAAATTCTTTCAGTTCAGAAGCTCACCTGATAGAGCTTGTTATTTGCACAGTTCTAAGGCTACAAGCTTAAGTGGCACAAACACCTCTACTGCTCTAATGAAGTGGGATTTTCAAAAGGACTTTTTGAAGCTCTGACTACAGACCAGATGCCTATTCAGTGTGGTATGTTGACTGGTAGCCTTACCTTGATCATTAAAACAACAGTCCAGGCGTGCATGACGCTTTTGAGAGCAAGCCATGCAGCAGGACCCTGCCCTCAGGAGTTTTCAATATTATGCAGTCATTATAGCAGAGAGGACAGTAATGTGTGGGCAGGGTGTGTGTGTGTGTGTGTGTGTGCATATAAATGCCAAAGATTTTTGCAACAGGAGAAGATGAGAGAAAATGTTCCTGCCACAGGAACATCTTGGTTGCTTACATTTTTCTTTTCTGTTACACAGTGCAACCTTTTCTTTTCAGTGGCTCACGTGAGAGTCTCTGGGAACAGTGCTAAGGGGAAAAAAAGGAGACAAAGAGCACAGCATGGGACCAGGCAAGTATTCCTGCCACAGGGCAAGGACAGATGCCAGAATATCTGTGAGTGGGGAGTGCCAAACTGCTGAAAAGTAAGGTACAGAACAGGGGACAGGAAGCTTTGGCAGGAAGAAGGCATGGTAGTTTTTCAGAGATTGTTTAATAGTTGTGGTAATTAAAAGAAAAATTGATATTCCATGTTTTTTTACAGAATGGTAGTTGAGTACTACTTTACAGCCAAATTCGCAGCACACTGCACTTCACTACAAGAATTGTCTTTAGTGTGTTTTGGATCAGGCCTTTGGAACACAGGCCTGAAGCAGAGTCTGTCAGCCCATTAAGTGGAAAAAAAGAAAAAAAGAAAAGGACCATGAATCAATCCTCCCCATATCTGCTCCAGATTCTGAATCAAAACCATCCCTTGGCTCATCTGATTGCCAGAGAAAAGGGAAAAAAGAAGAAAAAAAAGTCCTTCTGTGCCTGTGGAAAGATTTGTCATCTGCAATATCTCAAACTTCCTGGGAATTACCTGGAGTGTACCTTGAAGAAGCGCATGTCTTTGCTAAGATTTACAGTAAGAGCAGCTCATGTCTGCCAGCCTCCAGCACTGTGCCCACACTGAGCTCAGAGCGGGAACTGCAGCACGTGAGATGCACTGAAACCAGCTTCCCTCCAGCACTGACAAGAGCCAGGAAGATACGGTGGTTTAAGCTCTCGCTCCTTCCTTCCAAAGCACACATGGATCTCCTTGCATTGCCTGCACAGCTGCAGATTCCTGCCACACTCTGGAAGCTGGCTCGAGCATGGCCACGCTGCCGTCACAGCTCCGATTACGGAATTGTCTGCAATGCCTTGGCAGTGCTGCGGACGAAGCCTATTTACCTAAGACAGAATCTTGGCCTGCCACTGCCTATCCACCATTACTGCTCCACATCTTGGTGGAGTCACTCCTGGGTTACATA
The DNA here is from genome assembly GCA_013399225.1 of Rhipidura dahli. Classification (NCBI taxonomy): domain Eukaryota; kingdom Metazoa; phylum Chordata; class Aves; order Passeriformes; family Rhipiduridae; genus Rhipidura; species Rhipidura dahli. Next base: position 1,207,736 of record VXAC01000089.1, read on the forward strand.
AATATAATTGAAATCAGAATCAGACCTGCTGATCCTCATTATTTTGTTGTTTTTCATACCAAGATGGCTGTCTCCAATCATCTACACAGCGCACAGGACCTGAACTACCAGGTCTCCCTGGTTTTATTGGTTATGGATGGTATTTACTGCTGTGTAGAAGCCTGTCACAGGTTTGTGCATGTCTAACTGATGCACATACATGATGCAGGTCCTGGCACAGCTTCATCCACAGTAAATCAAGACTCATTCTAGTTTTGTTGATTGTAACTGATCAGAGACCCTTTGCAGTCTTGCTTAATGTCCCTATACCTGTTGTAACTGAAGCTTTATTACCACATCACACAAAACACGGTCACAGTCCCAGTCAAGAAAACAACACACAGCTTACAAAGAATAATGTGAAACTACAATCTAGAAAATCAGGGTGTGTCAGATGCAGGTCACTATCTTTCTGTCACTCTTTCTGTTTTACATTTCATATTTATGCATTTCCTTAGGTTATCCTTTGCCCTCCACATTCATCTTGTCTGAAGACCGATGGAGGATGAATGAATAGCAGGTCCCAGAGCAAGTGTGGGTGGATTTTTAGGGGCAAAGGATGGCATTCAAGTGTGACGGAAATGGCAACGCTTCTTTCTCTGCTTGGCTACAAGCAGGGTTGGGACATTTAGAAAGTTGCGATGATGAAAGTGTTTGGAATGGTGTTTTTCTAAGCCATTGTGTTCAGCTCAACTGCAACAAATTATAGAGAAATATAATGAACTAACTAAATAAACAGCGTCGGCAAGGTAGATGTTGGATGAGATGCTATGATGTTGGATAAATAATAGGAGATGAAAACTTAATTATAGGCCAGATTGTTTCCTTCCACTGAAAGAAGCTCTTGAGTTTCCCCTGCAGAATTTTCACAGGTTTCTTCTGCTGTTTGGGTAGGATTGTAGGACTTATGACGACCTGTTGATACGCACAGGAACTGTCAGATACCTGATTACTTACTGAAAATTTTCCCCCCTCCTTTCATTTCTCCAGTCCCTTGAGCTTTGTGACTGTGTGATTTCAACGGAGACATTTTGCTGAAGCATTTACCTGTAAGTTGTCTTCCTGAACTCCTTTTCTTTTCTGGGTTGTCACGCTGTGGACTGTGGAAGAGTAGAGCTGCGTGTTGATTTTTAACTGAGTTTCTTATGGTACCATGAACAGATGGGATGGATGAAAGCCCTCTTCCACCCATAGACTTGCTCTATAATATTTATCCTTCCTTTCGCTACTGATGCCTCAACCTCAAGAGCTCCAGGCCAGCCTGGGGTAACCCTGGCTGCCTCACTGAGGTTAGTCAATAGCATTAGATGTGAGCAGAAACACATAATGCATGTATGTGGTCATCTGAGCAAGAAGACACATGATTTTATTGACAACAGACTTCATAGCAACAAAACAAATTCCTGTGCTGAAGGAGCTGACATGGCCATTTAATTTTGGCAGCACAATCCTTTGCTTTCACAATTTTGTTAAGCAGAGCATAGGGATTTGTCAAAGGATTCTAAAACAAGTGTCTGATTGCCTCCTCAAGTTTGTATGAAGAGTCATTTTGAGAGGTAGTTTCAAACTTGCTTGGTCAGCTCATTCCCCATAAAATTTACCCACCCCATCATCTACACCCACACCTACGTGGTGTTCCATCCCCATTAAGATGAATCAAAACAAATCAAAAGAAAATTACACATAATGAGCGGGAAGACTCACTTTCTCCTCTTCAGCTTAAACTGCTTGTAATCATCTTGCACAAAGAGGTAATACTTCTGATATGCATTCTAAGGATGAGCAAAAGGGGAAAAATATGAATTTGCACAGCACACGTTGCATGCACAGAGCTCCCAGACTCCTGTGCCTTTGGGACCAACCATAAATTGTTTCGGAGATGGAATGAAGCAAAGTCCTGTGCAAGCAGCACTCTGAAATGAACGTGCTGAATGAATGTTTCTTTCCAGAGCAATTGTATATTAGTTCATAGATATCTGAATACTTAAAACAGGTGGTTGCGAAATTAAAACTAATTTTAAAATGATGGCTGAAATGCAACTACCAGAAAACTCTATTTTTCCACCTCTGCACTTTGCAGGTGTTCTTCACTCTTGAGTGACTTCTGCCAGCCTTTATCTTTTCCTCCCATCACCTTCACTTGGGCTGCATAACTGCAAATGATTGATATGAAAGATCTCCTGACTTCTACAGCATTGGAATAACAATCTAGGCCAAACTTTAAAATCCAGGTCCCAAACTCATCACAATTATACTATAAACTGACTGAAATGAAATTTAGGCTGCGCCTCAAATATAAAATATCTAAGTAATTGTAGCTGAAAGCAGAATGGGAAAATAAATATTAAATACCTTGTAGAAATCAAAGGTGAGGTACATTTCTAGGCATTTTCTTGGCACAGACAGGTAAAAAATTATGAGAGAATATTTGTGATGTGAAGGGGGAAACCTGAGGGATATTTAGTGATGCTCTTATATGTCAAGATAATACCACTGAACTGACATGGAAAAAAAAGCATTTCACAGAAGAAGATTAAGTCAGGGGTAACATTCAGCTAAGCAGTGGTGTGCTTTGAAAACAAGGACAAAAAAATTTGAACTTGCCAAAAAAACTGCACAGAATCTTCCCATGGAGTCTTTGCTGGTGGCAATAACTCTTCAACTTGAAATAACATGGGTTTGACTTTCAGAGCAGAAAGTTTTTTGCATCATTGAGGCCTAAAACCCCCCAACTTTGTAAATATAAATTGACCATCACTACTCTTGTGGATCAAAGAGATGCAGAAAGAACAGCAGCATTTTTCTGACTGCGTCAATTTTTGATAAGGAATTAAAGTTTTAGACCTGCACATTGAAAGGAAAATAAAGCTATTTAATTATTTTTTCAAAAACATCAAGTTACATCCTGAGAAAAGGATTGCCTCATCACACTGGATAGTTAATCAGAAAAGCATCCTAGCAAACTATTTGCTATTTGACTATTTTGTCTATGGTTATACTGAGTTTACTATCCCAAAGCACAGAACAGTTTTCATCTCTGATATTTTACATATATCTACTGTAAAGAGACAGCCTACTCTGAAAATTTGCTCTTTTAGTTGCTTTATGGGTGACTGCTGTGATAAAACCTTGGCAAGCTTCTCTCCCTCACACATCTGTGATAATTGCCTCATCCTCTCCTGGTCCTGCCAGCCTTATGGCCCATTCAGTGCTTGATTACTTCTGCCCATGGATGCAGCAGAGAGGGAGATAGGAATGCTTAGATCTTTTGCACATATGACCTAAATGCTTCCCTTCTCCCTCCGCTATTCCTGAGTGCTGTAGATTTGTATAATGTCCTTCAGATGTCATGGCCCTTTGGGCAATTGGCAGCAAGTCAGAGATGGTGAACCTGTGAAGAAGCAAAGAGCTAAATCCCTTCCTCTTTCACAGTTTGCAAACACCTCTCTCTTTCTCTCTCTCTCTGATCTGGAGTCCTGAGGTTTTCTTTGCTGTGGTTTGAACTACAGTTTAAAATGTTTCAATTGTCATCTTGCATTGTGATGCATCACATGGTGCCCCAGCCACAAAAAGGCCTAGTAATTTGGTTTCATCCTGTCACTGATTTTGATGTGTCTGGTGCAGCTGGATGTGGTCATGTCACGGGTTCCAACATTATCTTTAACAGGAAAACAAATGTCGAGAGAGAAATACTATTGTCTCACAATTAGTATTAAACAAATCAGACTTTGGAGAACTGTAAGATTCCCAGGTCTGTGTGCCTGTACATGGAAGTTTAAGATAAAGTTTACATTTAACATGTACATTTAACATGTACTAGGGGAAAATACATGCAACCCTGAGACTTCACATGAAAGAACAGAGAGTCTGATAAAACCTCTATTTAAAATTGCTTTGTGTACTACAAGGTAGACTGTATCTTCCAACACCCATTTTCCAGAGCAGATATTTACTATTTGCTGTGATTGGTAACAGACACTTTGCACTCTCAAGCTGATTTGACTGGAGTTGATGATGGCCTGCCCTAATCTGGGATACTTTTCTTCTTGAATAAATAGGAGTGAAAGGGAAACAGCAAAGCAGACCTACTGCCAGGTGAGATATGTTAGGGTTGGGGGAGATTTTTAGCTCCAGCAATGAAGAAGATTAACATGTTCGCTTGCCTGGGTTAGAGGAAACAAAATGGAAACATTTCTGAGTCCTCCCTTTAGCATCTTCCTGGTGCTTTCATTGCTTCTGCAGCCCTCCCACTCCCACAGAGAAATGACCACTTCCAGGTGTACTGCTAGAGGACCAATGGTGAAGAGAAAAAAGTCATTTTCTAAGAAAGATGAGAAAGAAAGGACATTGTAACTCCCACTTTTTAAGAAAAGGAAATGAATGATGGGAAATCTATAGGCAACAACTAGGCTAAGTGTATCAAAACTCTCCAATCCTTTAACAGACAGAACTGGTTTTCAGCTCTCTGATATTATGCCTTGATTTGTATAAAACAGGATCATGCTGAGGATCTGGCTTCATCCTTTGGAAGCAGATGTTGCTTGTCTTCATACTTCTAATAACCATGTTGTCCAAAGGCTCATTTGGGAAGAAGCAGCAAAGTGGCACACATCCCATGAGTGGTTTTACTTCGATGTTTACATATTATTTACATAAAATGGGATAGAACTGTCATTTGGATTTTGTTTAATCTCAGTGAAAAGTAATTTCTGTGGATTTGCTGTTCTGGCAAACGAGAAAACCATATGAGGAAATTCATATGCCAAGGAGGTTTCATTAGAATCCAGTCAGTGGATATGTCCTGTTTTCAAAAGAGTCCTGGACTCCTCCATCCAGGGGATCTCAGCTTCTCAAAACACAGTGTCACTAATAATAATGAGCTTTTCTAAAACCTTGCATGTTTCTTGGCTAGAGGTAGCCATTGTCAATATTTTCCGTGACCAGATAAATGAGAAAATATTGCCTTGGATTCCTGTTTTAGTTAGTGCATTGTGAAACCACTTTTTTTTTCTTCGTCTGGAAGAACCTTAATCAATGTATTGGAGCCAAAACAAACTTGCTTGGGAAAATCAGATTTGGATTGCAACTCAAAAGTAGGCAATTTGGGCCTATCCCTACTGCTATCCTATTTTCAAAGAGAACCATGAAATTTCCACATTTCTAAACAAGAGCTGAATGAAAAGAATCATAAAATCATTTCCTATATATTTATTTCGATGTATGCATGGATTCAATTCAGCTATGTTGATCTTCTATTGTATTGAATCAGTGGGAAGCACTTACATTCTGGGGCTGGAATTTACACAGACATGTAGAGTACCCATTTGGTAGAATTTATTAAATCAGTGCAAGGACCTTTTGTCCCTTTGGAAGCCACACCATTTCACTTTGTAGAGCTGAAGCTTTTGATTATTTGCATTTTTGTTTCTACTAACTCATTGTAGGTTGATACGACCTCTTAGCCTCCAGTAAAGAGGCCCATGTAAGTTCTGTAGAGAGAGACATCAGTTTCTAAAAGAATTTTAAATCAGTATGACATGTACACTGAGACAATTGACTGCAGGGACTGATATCTGCCAAAAGTTACTAGGAAGGATAATCTTAAAATCAAATTGCTATGTTTGTACACAATGAAGATCATGCTGGAAGTATTTGTCTTCTTCTCCTATGAGACAAGAGAAACAATTCCAAGTGATTTATTTGACCATTCACAATAACACCAACCCTGATTCAAACATATCAAGCATTCAGGCTAGGTTGTTTTTTTTTTTTTTTTATCCTATATTTTAAAACATATGCAGTGAGGGAGCATTGAATGAGCACTTCTGAATCATTACCATCAGTGTTCGATTTTAATAATTCCGAGAGTAGATGAGAAACAAAATCCATCAGATTGCAGTGTCATGATGAAAATTTTGAATCTGCTTGCTAAATAATCTTCTTACCTCCTAAAATTAGAAAGAAAAGTAAACTCAAAGCCATTGGCCTCCTGCTTTTATAATCATGTTAGATGGCTTGGAACTGATTTGCTGAGAAGCAATGGTGAAAAGAATGGAAGAATATGATTCTTCCCTGTGAGGGAGGCACAGAAGAAAAGTGAGATTGGGTAGACTAGAAGATATCATATTTCTCAGCCTCACCTTATTTTGAGACAAAGGTGGCAAGAAGACAAAACTAAGCTTTTTTCAGACTATTTTTAGAATTCATATTGCTAATTCATCTTGGTTAAAAAATAGGCAAATCGTTATATAAAGTTTTATTGGCAGTAAAACGTATGTCTGAAGCCAATTTTCCCTGTTATTTTACAGACTACAAATACTTCCACATTCTTATTACTGAAGATGTAAAAGCATTGATATGAACATTTGAAAGCTATTAGGGTCATTTACAGAATTAATGTGGCTGTGCTTTGAACCCTATTAAAACGTATTAGATCCTATCAACCGAATTGAAGTGAAGGGCAGAAAAAAAAGGACAAAACAAGAAGGGTTGTCATCAAGAAAGTGACAGAGCTGGTAAGAACAGGGAAGCCCAGATGGCTGAAAATGCAGGGAGACCTCTTTTGATTCTCTTTTTTGGCATTTTGCAGCTTCACTCAGACTGGCACTTTAGAGCTGATTATGACTATGAAATCCTTTCTCAGCCCCAAGGTAACTGTTCTCAGCTTTTCTTCACATCAATGCATTGCTCACAAATGCTTCAAGATATTCTGATGTCCTGCTGAAGTAAAAGCCTCCTTTAGAAACAGGTGACTAATAGTGGGGAAATGAATGAGTTTTTGAGGGCACAGTTGGAGTTTTGTGTAGTTTGGGTTCTGCTGCGCAAAACAAAGTCTAAAAATAATGTAATTCAGGAACGGGAACAAAGACCTTTCACTCCTCCTTCAACTTGGATATCAAACAATAGAGACTCCTCCCTGAATTCATCTTTTCACTGGCACCCAGGTTCACAGGGTGCCCTACAGTGCAGTCCGAGGGTGCCTGGCCACTGTGTACATAGAGCTGAGGGGTTCCAGTCCTGTAGGTGGGAATGCCACATGTCCCATCAAGCTTGAATTAACATACTTTGGGTTTATTGTGCCATAGGTGTTGCCAGTGTGTCTGATGCATCTGCAGGTGGACGTGTCACAGCACAAGTTCACGCAGTATGACGAGGCGATGCAATGAGCTATAGTATTACAAGGGTTATGCAATGTTCTCAGAACCAAAGAGAATAAATCTAGTATTGAAAAACATGGCAGGATGTCTGGTTTGATTGTTGCTAGCCTTTTAAATTTACTCTCTCTATTGGGATTTTTCCACTTACAGATGAAAATACTTGTTACTGCAACGTAGTTCTGAAACAATCAGGACGAAAAGTGTTGGTTTTTTTTCCCTTAATGAAATCCCTGAGTCCCCTTCCAGCAAAGGAAGACCTGTTTGTCAGAAGCAATTCACACACCCCTCTTTTAAATCCATGGCCTGTTTTTACTTGTGCTGTTCAGGGTTCCTCAGTCTTTATTTAACAAGGTTACGTAAGGAGAGGTGGGGGAGGAGGTAGTTTATTGTACTGGCAAGGGAACAACAGGCTATTTACGTGTCATAGGTTTAGCAACAGGGCAGTTTGGGTAACCTGACTTCACTTGTCTTACATTAATGAACACATCTGATTTAGGGTTCCAGCTGAGGGGTTGTAAGGGTTTGTCGCTCTTCAAGTGCTTCTTTCAGATAACCAAACAGTCTCTCCTGAAACTTTAGTGGTGATAGAACTCCTTGGCACCACTATTACCATTTGCTGCCTTTTTTGTTTTTTTTCAAAGGTGTAGCCACAGAGCCCTCATTGTCAACAATATGCTGCAAAAATAGCAAAGGCATCTTTCCCTAAGGGAAACAGAGTGCAAGGAGTGGGACAAAACCAAGCAGGGGCAAATTATGAACGATTATCAAGCAAATTTCTTAATAATTATTTCTATTGTGCTGTAGATTATACTCTGAAGGGCAGGGTCAGAACTTTCTGTTTTGCAAGCATCAAAATTCAACTGGGCAAAACATTTTGGTTTCTGTACGGCAGAGAATAGTTGGCAGGAACATGACTGGAATGGCCAGCTGCTGAAAGTCTCGTTCTAATTTCTAGGGTTCCATTAGATATCAATTTTTTCAGATTAAAAATCCAGAAGACAATAAAAAAAATCAGCCATCTGTGGATTCAAATGGGAAGTGTACTAGGGAGTGAACCAAGAGCTCGCCAGAGTTAGCAAGTCCACACTCGCTGTGGGGGGGACAATTTTACTCTGCCTGAAGAGTGCCTTTTTGTGGTTTAGCTCAGCCATGTGTCCCTAGGGGTACTATTATAAAATAGCAATGGTGGAATGCTGTGTGTGGAATAGTTATTGCAGAATAATTATTTCAGGCTGTTTTTCTTTGTAGACAAGACTTACTACTACATTTTGACAATTAGATGCACCTAAACTGATCTCTTTTACTTGAAGCCTAAGAAGTTTTTATATTTGCATATGCAGAGTAAGGATCTAATGAGAAGTTTGTGTTGTAAATACTTACCAAAGCATACTGCCATGTCAGAAAAAAAGAAGAGCTATAAATCTGTGCAGATGAATTTATTTTACATAGCATGCTTCAGCATTACTTACTTCCATCCCTAAGTTTAGACTCTGACCTGAGGTACCAGAGGCAGTGAGGCATACACCCACCCTGACCCTCTCTATAGCACAGCTACTCAATAAACTTTTTCTGAGCTTGTCTGGCTAATTTTACAATTATTTAATGACATACAACAAAGCCCTGCTCAGCAGGAATCGGTTTGCTGGCCTCATGTCTCCAACTGTCTGAGAGATGAGGATTTCTCCTGAGAGCTCCTGCATGAATATAGTGTGTGCCACGTTTGGAGGGTCTTGGGGAGGCCTGGATGAGTTTCACAGCCTGGTCCTGGGAGCTGGGTGACCCTCTGGCATCACCCCTCCATTGAAGCAAGTCAAGAGTTGCTAGAGGGAGTATATGGGGGAGGTGTAAAGTTGGGCAAGACTTAAGCAGAGCTCTGTGTCTGCTGGGTACCTCTGTGAGGTGTCTCAGGTAGGGCGGGGTAGGTCCCGGGCTCACATACCAGAGGCATTAGAAATGCACTGCACCGAGGGAGCTCTTTGATATTAATGACTGAATACTGATTTTTTGGTAATATATGTTAAAGAAATTGTTCTGACACACCTTGTTTTAGTAAGTATTCAATGATGATAGGTAAGTGTCTTATCTCAAGTGGAAGGGGTGTTTTATGGGAATAACTTGATACTGTTTTGGTCAAAATGAACTCCCCCTCCCCCCCAACAAATTGGAGAAATGCTTCCATTTAATATTGCATCTCCTAACCAGCCCCATTGGAAAGCAGAAATCTTTATTTAAGGGAGGATTTATGCAATCCCTGGTTCTGTAAACCATGAAAAAAATAAACAAAATGTTTGTGAAGCTAGGGAACGAAAAGCTTCAATTTCTTTTTGCAGTATTTTAAAAAATTCAGGTTTTCATCAGCTTTCAAGTGGACAACACTGTCAAATATCAAGGGGTTGTTTTTGCAATATTTCATGTAATAAATTCCTTATTCTCTTCGTGTTTCCTTCCCACTTACACTAGAAATTTTTTGTGTGTATAGCCAGCAAGAGGAAGAGAGATATTTTTTTAATGCATCTTCTCCAGGAAATTGGGGAGACTTAGAGACTGAAACTGGAAAACATCAATGGGTGGGACCAGGAAAGTCAACTGAATGCTGTATTATGCCACGACACTTTCATCCTGACCTTCTGTCAAACAGGGCAGGATGAGAGGCAATGAGTTGGCATGAGTTGTCTGAGGTCAAAAGTTGAAAGCTGCCCATTCCTAGAATTTTTGATACTTAAACTTATTGGCTCATGTTGCAAGTGTTTTAGGAAAATGACTATAGGCTGTGAAGCTGTTTATTTCCCTTATTTCTGGAAGTGAAACACTTTCATTTCAGCATTTTGGCTTCTGAACATATGATGGAGAGGGATTTTTGGCCTAAACTGGCACCTGCCCCCCTCACAGCATGAGAGATCCCAGAAGACTCTTGTCTGGGGAGGCTTTGAGGGCAGAAGGGTGGAGGGAAAGCAGCTATTAGCAGCACAAACAGCAAAGCCTGTCTTGGCAGCTGCTTTGGCTGTTGGGTCCAACAACTCTGGGGTCTTCTTGCCAGATTTCTATTGCATGCCAGAAAGGGCAACTGCCAGAGTCAAAGAGAAACACCTGCCAGAGCTGCCCTGAGGTTTGTTCTCTGTGTTGAAATGTTGTTATCATTGGTGGGATTTACTCCTCGGTATGGTGAGTGAGATTTAGCTACCCACAATTGTCTCCTGGGTGGTATGACTCTGCTATGGACTTTGGTTGGGCCTGAGATTAGTTTCTGAATTCAAAACAAATGTTCTTTCTCTGACTGGAGTGTCTATTTAATCACTGTAAGAAATGTTTGTCCTAAATGCCAAGACCAAGTATGTTTCAGTGAGGCAGTGGTGAGAACATCCCATTACATCTGTCCCACTTTAAATATACTTGAGGGCAGGTCAGATATTATTTTAATTTGCAAAGTTGTTTGCTCTGTTTACTAAAGAGCAAGTCTGTCCTTTAATGACTGGAAGCTGAACACTAATATAAGCAGAACCGGAATGTCAGATGATGTTGAAAGCTGATTATATAGCTTGTACTTTTAGTTTCATAATTAAAATTTTATAGGCTGAAAATACCTATTCACCCTATCTACTGTAAGTGCAATAAGTGAATGTAGGTGGACTGGATCTTTATTAACCACCGAATGATGGGTTACGTTCGCTCTTGTACCTGAGCCAAACCTTAGCTCCTTTACACTGAGGACTGACAGAGGCTGGGATTGCTCTCTGTTATTACATCTGGAGGTAAATACAGGTGAAGGAGCAGTTTTTAAGATTAAAATGAAGAAGAAGGTGTCAAACAATTTGATATAAAAATCAGAACAGATAGATTCTGGATGAAGTACATCAGGGGAGTGAGATTTTGAACCAAGTTACCAGATGGAGGTGTAGGTGCAAAACTGCATCTCATTTTAAACCTTGACCTTAATAGTCTCACAGATATGATATCATATTGGCTTCTGGTGACAGTGGGGTTCTGTACACAGAGTGCCAGGCAGCTCTGGTGACACGGCTCTGTTCTTTGTGTATCATCTCTTACATGTAAAGGCACTAGCATCTCTCTGGATGCATTTGGTTAGTACAAGCAGCTCTTTAATCTCCTGCTCTGAGAAACTCTCATGGTTTAGGAATGCTATTCCCCAATTTAGTGTTCCTACTTAAACACCCCAGCCCGGGCATTGCTCACTCATTCCTCCCCTCTCCCTCCGTGTTGTGTCAGGATGGAGAGGAGAACTGGAGGCACAAAAAGGTAAAGATCACAGGTTGAGATAAGAACAATTTACTAGAAACTGTGATGAAGTAAGAAAAATGAGCAGTAACAACAACAATACTAATGACAGAGTGTACAAGATGAACAATACACCCCTTCCATCCCCACAACACATGGCATGAGTACAATAACCCCAGGGTCCTGGCTGTGCCCCTCCTGGTTGCTACAAAAATTAACCCTGTCCAGGCTGAAACCAGGACAGAAATGTATACTGAGTTTTATGGACATGACACAAAAGGACAAATTAGAAAGGGATACATTTGGGAAATTTCAACAAATTTTTCTGAAATGAAATAGTTTTCTTAAGCTTGATAGAACCAGGGGTATTTTTGAAGTCTCTTGGGCATTTAGTGTGTCAGCAAATGAAGTGTGCTACAGAAAGAGCCAGAGCCAACTGTACAGCATGCAAATGATTTTTATCTGACAAATGGCATGGTTTGTCTGTTGTATAGGAGCTTCACCTATAAAAAACAGGCCAGTGAAAAAAAAAAAATAATTCCGTAATGTAAATTTGTAATTTCCCAATTATTTCCATGATATAAACTCCACCCACACAGTGATTCCACTTCTTCCTTTCTCTTTTTTTTGGCCTGCATAATAGTGTTAGGTTTGTTTCACTTGTGCTTGGCACAGAGCACCCTGCAAAATGCCTTTGCCAGAGCTGCCATGGGCCGGGGGCCAGCCAGAGCCTGTGAGTGACATCCCAGCTCTGCTCCAGCTGCTGCCAACCATCCACAGTGTCCAGGCCAGACTGCCAGCCCAGGGTGGGCAGTTGTAGACTGTTGGGATGGTTCAGCCATGCTCTCTCCACACATGTGCCCCTCTACTACACCAGAGCCTGGGAGCAGATGTTTCCAGCAAAATTCAAGCACAGCAGGAGCCACAAGCTGGGCCAGCCAGTGCAGCAATTTGTCTTCCCCAGCTCTTTTCCCCTCTCCTTCAATAAATAGCAATAATGAAAAGACCAGCCTATCTGGTCTGTACAATATGGTTTTCAGTGGTTTCCAGTATCAGTGGTGCACCAATCTCTTTAGCAAGCCACAGGTTGTGATTTCTAGCAGCAGTATATACATCTGTGAGTGAAATTCTTCCAAGCAACGTCTCCTGAAATATCCATGTGCCAGGGACGGAATGGACAAAATAGCTTCAAACAGGTAAACCAGATGGGTTTTGTTGACTTTCCTCTAAGACACAGAGGGAATCTTAAGGGATTATGCCTGGTATGGGGAAAAAGGGCTGTGTCCTAATCCCAGTAAGTCATTAAGTGTAGTTTATGCATTATGGGGATGGACAGCTGAGGTCATAGTAGAAAAAGCATCAATGACTGATCTGACAGAGCAGGAGGACTCTTTCTTCTCCCTCTCCTTGGATGTTTTTCTTCCTGTGACCTTGTCTTCAGACCATTCAGACTTATTTGAGCACACTTTTCTACCAGTTGCCCCACCTCTAAAACAACACTCAGACTGGCTGCCAGTGCCTCTTTGCATGCTCCATACTGCAATGCCCAGTTAATGAGTGGGTACATGACCTTCTTTCTTTTCAGTGCTAGAGCTGTTTCACAACCCCTGAGCAATGCAACTCCCTGCCAGGTGGCATGTCATTTTTGGAGAAAGTATTCCCGGGAACAGCAAGGCAGAACAGGTACACTGTTCTTCACCTCGCCTTGTGGTCTATTCCAAGCAGGAAAGCTGGCACCAGCAAGTGTTTCCAGAGAATTGTACCACGCTGGCTCCTGTCCTCCAGCAAAGTGCCAGCTCATCCGTGCTGCAAGTGCCACAGATTTGCCTGCTGCTTGAGTAATCCACTGCCACCTCTGCACCTCTGGATGGGAATCATGTCTGTGGTCTCTTGTATAATGCTGTGTAGGAGATTTACCAGACACATGGGGAGTGTCCTGGGCTGAGGCCAGTCTGGGCACACTTGTCACTGAGAACCCATCGGAGGAGACACAACCGGGAGATGAGGGCTGCAACTCCAGCCATCCTCCCCTTGCAAAGGCAGTAGGTGAACTGAAAGTGATAATGAATCAGAGCAAGCAAAAAATTTAGGATTTCTGCCTCTTCCCCTGTTTCCAACATTACATATCATCATTTATTTTTAAGTAGTAGGCTAATCAGTCCCCCATTACATTCAACAGGCACTTCACCCTGTAGAAAACACTCAGGCTCAGCGTAAGTGAAACTATGTGATTGCTAATAAGCAGCTCCACCAGTGCTTGCCTGAAGGTACCAGAGTAGTCAGTGTTACTAATAAAGTTAATTACTCCCACTACAAGAGAAATTAGTCAGGGGGAAAAATCAACGTGTATGAACAAGATGATTAGCTGCTGGTTTCACTTTTGCAAATACATTTAATCTACTGTAGTACTTATGCTGGTTAACCAGAGTCACAAGGTATCAATGTGCTCCCTCCTTATGAGAGAACAGAGAAAAAAACTACAAAACAGTCACTTCTGCTTTGGGCTCTGACAAACTGTGAATGTAACCAAATCCCTCTGCACTTTTTTGTCTTTTAATAACTAGCACCATTTGTCTCCTGGCCATCAAACTGTGGTCTGGAGGTAAAGTATCTCACTATCAAAAGTATCTCTATTATGGAGTTTTCCAAGAAAAAAACTTCTCATTCACCACCAGGACATCCCATTTCACTTTGTGGTGTCTCTAATCTCTGTGCATGTGAAATAGCAAGAATCCCCACCTCTCCATCAGACATGAATTTTCATTGACTTCTGTGACTGTAACTGATTAATCTTCTAGGAACAACGCAAAAGCTGGATTCTGCTTTACTCAGCTCTATTTCCTGATTGGGAAGGGAATGAGATAACACAGAAGGAGCCATCACAAAAGTGTTTGATTTCTAGATGTTCTTTTAATGAAGATATCAAGGCTTTTAAAATTTTATTTTATTTAAAAAAGAATTTAAGTACAGAAAATAGAGAGAACGTGCTCTGCAAACAATAACATCCTCCTTCCCTGGGGGTTACATAACTGAAAAACATCAAAGACGGCTCTGAGACATTGTGTTCCACACAGGATCTGCATATGTTATAAGAAGTACCAATTATTTCCAGTTCTTGTGGTATTTTTTGCAATATGGATACCATCCAACCCAATTCAAAGAGGGCATCATGCAAGCATTGGATGACGAAGCTTCCATTCATACTTATCATTAAGGATAGGAGAAGGGAGGGAAAATGATTAGTGGCTTCCTATTTCATTCAGTCACTGATTTACCTTTCCAGATGGTTGTTTTCATCTGGCTTTTGGCATTTTGGTGTGACATTTCTTGCAGCTACCTTGTTCACCTCACCATCAGAAAGGAAAATTGACACAGAGGGGCCAAGTAACCAGGAACAGAAATCTGACATGGAAGTCCTCAAACCTGCCTGCTCAGAGAAACATTTCCCGTAGGCAGTTCAGAAAGAGCTCAGGAACCCTCAGATGTTGGGAAGAGAATACATTCTGCAGGTGGATAATTTGCAGAAAGAGAGACCACTTAATGTATTTTTAAATTATCTCTTGAGGCTGAATTGTGAACTGGTGGTACCATGAACCACTACACAACCTGTGATTAAATTTCTGAAGTGTTCAGGAATTGTTATTGCTAGTGCAATAATTACTATTTCCATGGAATATTTTTAAATGTCTACTTTTTATATGTAAATCTATTAGTCATATGAAAGTGAGGATACTTTTTTGCGATTAACTTCAATCCTCAGAAAAAGTAGACTGACTTTGCATTTACAGTGAGACAGATTTCCCCTTTTTTCAGAATAATATGAAGTAATGTGCTTTAAAGTGGGTGTATCTATCTGCCTCTCCTTTGCACAGCCACTGCTTTCAGTGTATTCTGGTAGGAATGAGAATCTGCTTCAAGTAATTTTATTTATTTCTGTGTGCCTTCATGTTGATTTTTTTGGGCCTAATTTGGTTTTTATTCTTTCCTTCTCCTTTCTCTTTCACACATTTTTCTGTCTTTCACAGAAACCCATTTTCTCACTCTCAGTGCATTTCTCCTTTTTATTGAGCATTTGAATAGACAGCAATGAAATAACAGACTGCCACCAGCCATAACTACCAGCCCTTCCCATAGAATCGCAGATTAATTGAATAATGCAGTATGGAGATCATCTCTGGAGGGTACCTGATCTGCTCCACCCCCGTTTGGGAGAGGGCCAATTTTGATATTTGGTCAGGTTGCTGAGGGTCCCGTCCTGCTGAGTATGTCAAAGGAGATGATACAACCACTCTGGACAGTCTGTTCCAGTCTTTGAATCCTGCATTGCAAGAAGGTTTTTGATCAGACTAAATACTTGAATGCACTAAAGAGCTTGTGGCTAGAACAATGGGAGTGTCATTTATGATGTATACCAAATCCTATTGTATGAAACAGGAAAACAGTTTCATTAATGCACCGTGAGATTGGTGGGGTTGAATTCTTACCTAAAGGAAGTGCTTTGATGGTTGGGTTAGGCTAGTTTTGCAAGAATTACTCCAGCCATTCTATCTTTGGAGCTCCATTTTTTTTCCTCCCATCCCAGCAAACCATGGAAGAGGATCAAGATGAGCTCAGACACCAGGAAGTTTTTCAGGATTTTTGTCATTCCTAAATCACTCATAGAACTGATAGAGCCAGAGCCCAGGATTGCAGAAGGATTCTTGAGCAGTAGAAACCTTGATGTTAAACAGGAATCAGCCGCGACACACCTTGATGATAGGGTGGAGATAATTTGTTTTGTTATTAATATTTGACATTCAGGTTCATCATGCAGCAAAGGCAACCACACAGCCTGGAAAAGAGGCTGCAGGCAGCACAGAATCTTACTCACACATTGCACAAGGGTCACATTTACATCCAGATCTTCGTCTGGTGATTAAAAGGTGTGTTACACAACCCACTAACAGAGTGAGTGTGCTGTTGGATGACACCCAACCTGTCTCTTCCCGAGTTCCGTCATGATCTCTCCTCCCCGGCTCTGCACAAATGGACCAGGGATGTTGTGGTGCCTCCCACCACAAGGAGGTGGTTTGTCAGTGGACAAGCCCAGGCCCAGCCCTGCTGACCTTCCCACCACCCTGCCTGTGGTCAGGACTCTTGTGGCACTGTGGCCTTGGGGGGCGATCCCGCTGGTGCAGCGTGACCCGGGGAAGGGCAGCTCCACCCAGCGCAGGAGAAGGGTGTCATTAGGAGTGCCCAGCCCGCTTGTCAACAGCCCCTGGCCGCTGAACGCAGCCTGAGTCACCAGCACCTGAATGAAAGTAGTTTTGTTGTTGTTTTGTCCTTTCCAGCCGCTGAAGAGTGCACCTCGCCAGGAGGGCAGCTGGCTGTGTCAGGCTAGACTGGCTCCTGCGCTGGAACCTGGCCCCGTGAGCAAAGGCTTTCCTTCAGGCCAGGAGCTCACTATCCATTCAGGTAGCGATGACACCTCATCTGTGTTCAGCACTGTGCTGTGAACCACTGGACAATGGAAATCACAAGCCCTTTCGCCTTCCTCCCAGTGTGACTTCCTTTGGGTTCACTGTGAGTCCTTGGGTGGTTTTTCCAGCAGATTCAGAAAGTGTCGGAGTCATACTGCCAGAGGCTGGAATAACAGCACAGATGCCATGTCTGCAGAAGCACGTTCCTAGGCATGGTGGCAAGCTGGCACAGAGCAGGCTGCATCCATGCCAACAGACTCCCTCAGCCTCCAAAATGGGGCAGGACTTAGTAGTGGTTGGAAAGAATGTGTTTGATTTTTTTATTTTGTTGTCACAAGTCAGTCAGGTTGTGGAAGGCAGGATTCACCGGATCCATAGTCCCATTTTTTCCCTTGTGGTACTGGTGTTAAGGGGTATTCAAGGAGATTTTCACCTTTTTTTCTTGTTTTTGTCTCAGCAGTTTGAATTTTTAAAAGTAAGAGAAATGCCTCTCAGCCCTAATAATCAAATCACAGGAAAGCGCCTGCCCCATTCCTCATTTCGTGTCCTGCTTCATACTATAAACAAAGATCATTACAAGTTGCACCTTGCTCATCCTCTTTATTTTTCCCTATCAGCTTAGGCCATAATTGCCATTCCTTCCCCCTAATTACTCCACCCTGGCTTAAGGTGCAAAGAATGGCCTTTGTTTGGCAAATAAAGGGTAGGCAGGGCTTTGAAGGAACACATTGCTGTTATGGAGATTCACCCAACATCATGTGGTTGGCTCTTCTAGTTTCTGTTAAAGCCAAAGCTTCAGTCATTTCCAGCAGGGATGTCAGGAGAGAACTGACCTACAGACAGAATATCTGACCCTCTAATGTGTAAAGGGGAAAAAAGCGACACGATTATATTTCATTTTAAAGCTGTAATCTACACCAATTAAAAGTCAGTACATGCAATATAAAGGTTGCCTTTATGTCATGTTTTAAAAAGTTTTAGGTATATCAGATGCATATATTAATGCTCTCAGGACTTGGTTAAAATTGTTTTTCATAGCTTTGGCATTTTAAAATTTAAGGATACATAAATAATTGTGTATAATTTTACATAAACCAATGTGCCCAGTGCGTAAAATACAGGTTTAGCTCTTGTTATTTGCATCTAATAAGAATAATTATGAAGACACCGAATAATCATTTATATATAGTGCTTTAAGTTCAAGAAGTTCATGAAGGTCCTAGTTTGCTGTACTGAACATTTTACATAGCTGAACTTTGGGACACTTCCAGTTTGACATTTAAAAATTGCATCATTGCACATCTGAGGTCTAAATTCTTTCAAATCTTCTATGGAACTCTAGCATCTTAGAGGAGATTTTCCCATTGAAATTGTCACTGAGTTAGGAGTTTGGAATAGGAAGAACTAGATGTGATCAGGAACAAGGTCAGTCTGGCTATCTTCAAACAAATAATCAGATCTCTTTGAAGGGACTGTAAGTTCAATAATGCTACATCCGTACCAACACCAAGCTATTGGGAGATATGAATGTGAAAAGAAGGGAAAATCTCTCTAGATTAGGGGTTCTCAATTTAGTATGTATCAAAGTATGCAGTGACAGAAAACACAAGCACTTCTGGTGGTGGTAACAGGGTGCGTGTGGGACTAATTTGGATGTCTTTTTATTTCACGCTGTGTTTCACGCTTCAGAGTCCAGTTTGTCTACCTAGGCTGGGATGGCAACAGCAGTAGGAGTACCTGCAAACACTGGGACATGGGCTGTCAGATGAAAGCTCAGTGATAAGGTCTAGCCGTGACAAGGACTTGAGTATGGAAGGAAACAGTGGCTCCTGGAGAAGAAGGAGAAAGCAGAAAACAAACACAAACTCTAACAGCAAGAGATGACAATGATTAGTATGTGCATAAGAAGCCTGAGAAATCTTCTATGCATGCCCTATTTCTTAATGTGCAAAGTAAGGCTTGAAAACATGAAATTAAAAATAGAAATTTCAAGCATGTGGCTCCATTAAAACAGGGTCTAGTCACCCCAGGAAAGCAGGATTAAGAAATCTTGGTAAGACTTGAATTTATGGCAGGATCACTCTTGGCCCCTTCTGTCTGACACAGGCATTGAAATACTGCTATTCTGCTACTAAAGGACACTTGAGTTACGTGAACAAATCTTCTAGTTATGGAATAATTAGCTGAGTGAATTCAGCTATGCTGCTACTTGAATTATACTGAGAAATACCCAGGCAAAGAATATTTTCTTTATATATATGTGTGTGCGTGTATATATATACGTACATAATTTTCCAGATAAACTTTTGTGTATAGAGTACTATTTGTAGACTCACTTTTATTTGTAGGAGGTGTTTGATGGGAAAGAACTCAGTGTACATATATATATAAAAACAGAAGAGAAAGAGACAGAAAATATGAATTTTGCACTGTTTTGGGTCCAAACCGAAAGGTAAGACATCCTGGTTGCTCTTGTCCTACCCAGTGCCAGCAGGCAGCTCAGAGCACTGTTGCTGCCCCGACTTGTCCTTCATCCATTGCTCATGCCAGACATCCACACATGTGAACCATACAGCAGCCCTACACATTACTGCAGATGCTTACCTCAGCTCCACAGTCAACATCTGCAGGGGCAAGCCCACAGAAAGAGGTTGTAAGGTCCTCATTATCAATGAACACAACACAAATGGTGAAAGTAACCTTTTATTTGCATGTGATATAGAGACATACATACTGCAAACACATGCCACACATCATAAAAGGACAGGATACTTGGGGGATCGCAGCAGAGAAACATTAGCATCTGCTTCTAATAACCAGCGTAAATAGTACATGCTCTGAGTTTCTCATGGTGTTTCTGAACAGAATTCCACAAGAGCTGCACACACGGCACAGCCAGGCTCATTAACACCGCCGGCCATCGGCACACTGCACCAACGGGAACCCAGCCCTGCCTGACCACGCGGGGCAGAGCTGGTGGGTACAGCTTTGCGCCCCACTTTGGCTGGCTCGCTGCTGTCCTGCCCGTCGCTGCTGCAGGGGCATGGTGTCCAGTGGCCAGGCTCACTCAGGCTTTTGAGAAAGACCATTCCAATAGAGGTGGAGGGGTGTTCATGGAGCTTGCTGGCTCCAGGTGTCCCACCGCTGGGATATGGGCCCTGTGAGCCACTGCTGCTAGCAGCATGCAACAAAGCACAGCCTGGCACAGAAATGCCAGATTCCTGGAATTACTATGCTAAGCACAACATGAAAATGCTCAGAGCATTGCTGTCCAGGCAACACTCACAAACTAAATCTTCTGTAGATTAGGACAAGTTCTGGAGAAATGAGAAAGAATGCAGCCAGCTAAGTAAAGACAGGTGTGCGGCTCTGCTGCCTGGCGTGTAAGAACAGAAACGATTGTGGGATGAGATGAAAGCCTTGCTGTGAGCACAGGTTGGCCCGTGGAGGCATGGCTGTGACTGCACGTACACAGTGCCGTACAGCAAAACACAGACCAAACATCTCCAGCACAAACACCGAGGGTAGTCAGGGAACTAGCTGGAAATTCATGCATCTACACCAGCTGCCTTGCAGTTACCTCTGCCTTCTAGCTCAGCCCTTCCATCATAAAGCAATTATTTTAACTCTCTTGAACATCTCACTAAATATTCTAGGTTCTTTCAGTCATTTGATTGATTTATGGGTAAACAAAAAAACCCAACAAACCTGAAACTTTAGTCCTGAACAGCTTATGACCAAAATTATCACATCTAGGATTAGTATATTTGCCACAATAATGGAATCCATTTTCCGAATATCAAGATTTCCTCTGAGCTACATCTGTTAGTGATATGGCAAGTTTTTCTTGTCCCTGTCACATTGAAGAAGCCTGTAAGGAAGGAAGGAAGAATGCTATATGCTATGTGTTATGCTGGGCCATGGTTTTCTCCTAGCAGCAATATTTACAGCATGTCCTGGACTGGACTGCCCACCAGCGATGTTCACAACTGGTGGCCCACCAGCTATTAAGTGCTCTGAACCTCTTTGACATGCAGCCTGTTTTTAATGGGTGGGATAGCTTTTACTGATGTGTTTACTTCATGAAACATTCAATTAGCCAGATTCATCAGCAGCATATTTGCTCGTCCTGCCTTTGTGTTGGGTGCTCCATCAAGCTTTTCCTCATGTGCACAGTTTGCCATCTGCTTGTAGGTTGTTCAGAGGCTGTGTGAAGATTCTCTCTCTCTGAGAAAATGTGTGCTGGTCCATTGAAGTATTTGCTAGTGATGCAATGGCAGCTGTTATCATCACGTCATATGTGTGCGGGTGGTTGCAATACATGGTATATAGGTTGTCAAAATTTGCCAGGAAGATGTGTTTTTGATTGTGGTATTGTGTGCATGTGTGGTACTGCTGGAGCAGCACGCATAGGACTTGGAATATTACATGAGTACTATGCGTGAGTGCTATATAAACCACATACCAGAGTGGTTACATGCTGTATTGGGTGACAGTAACACCATATTCACACAGCTTTTTCACATATCTCTTTATCAGCTGCCCATTTTCGAGTATTCCTTGGGGTCCTGGTTGTTTCCATGTGTGTGCTGGGCAGTGGACTTCACCGAGAGCACTCTCACACTTGGAAACCAACTTTTCCTTGCCAGCACTTTTCTGGCTCTGGGTGCCAGCAGTTCAGGCTCTGTGGGACAATGGTTCATTTCCAATGGCTGTCAGGATGTTTATGCTGTTTATGTGTAGGCCTTCGTCACCTGGTATTAATTGGATGGTGCCCTCTCTGCCTTTGAAGGCACAGAAGGCTTCAAACTCCTTTTTTATTACACATGGTGCTGTGGCCTGTAATACTAATCAACTACATTTGGAAACACCACGTTGTAAATATGGGATATGCAGCATCCCACTGCATCTTTGGAGATCAAATGGTCTCACGGTGGCTGAGGATTTGCCTGCAGTTAATGGCCTTCTTTAGCTCAGAAACCTGTCTGTTGCACTTTTGCACCAAGATGCCAATAGCTAAACCTGAGGAAGCCTGTAGTCACCACAAATTTAATTTGGTTTCCTTCCCTTCTGGTTATGCAGAAGTGTTGATTGCTCTGATGGCCTGGATTGTTGCTTTGCAAGCAGATAACTTTGTCATGGCATGCACTGTTTATGGTGTACACTCTGCTTTATTTCTTCTCATCTGGAAAGGCAAATATTTACCTCTAGTGGGTATTGAAAATGAGGTTTAGAATCCTGCTTCCACTTAACCAGGCCAGACACTGTAGTGCATGGTCCTATTAGTAGGAATCTCTTTGGCAAAGGTACCCAACACAGTGAGAAGGGTCTTGACAGCACTAATGAATAGATAGTGCTCTATATGTACTCTCGTGTTTTGCCAGGCGATGACTGAGCTGATAAGGAATTCTGGACATTGTTGCAGTGCCTGGCCTCCTCTCATCCTGCCTGATAGACGAGTTGAGCATCACATACTGAAGTATGACCAGCTACATGTCCTTTGATTGCTCACTGAGTTTGCTCCACATGTTTGTCCTTTCCTCTCTTTGGAGTCGAGCAGCCCCAAGTCACAGCAACCCATGAATGGCATGGCATGCCGGTGGGCACTGGCATTTGGAGTGACGTCACTGCTGCCTGTTGGGGCACAGAAGCTTGGGACTGATTAAGTTTTAACTTTTGAGTCTGAAGCTATATGTGTGGGCTCACAGCTGGGGACTACAAAGTGCTATATGGAATTGGCACAGAGAAGAAACACACAGATTGCCTGCTGTCAGGACATCTGTGTCTTTTTATTTTGGGTACATTTAGCACTTACAGTGTTTCACATCTGTCACATATGCAATATGGCACTGACAGTGGTTACCGTTGTATTTACATTTTGCCTTGATCACATTTGTTGTTGTTGTTTACCCTGTTTGCAAAGCCACCTCCTCGGCCGCACACATTTCATTTGTTAGCATCAGGGGTCCCTGGCACTGAATGTTACCAGCAGCGGGCTTGGTGACACACACATGGCATTAACAACATGGCATTCAGCTTGTGTATCAACCCCACATCATTTGCATTCTCTTCACAAATGCCACTTCCCCTGTTCTTTCCGGACCTACATCATCTTGTCCTGCACAGCACTTGCACAGCACAGGATAATTGAAAGACAAGCCTGCAAGAGACCCCAAGTGGTCTGAAGTGGCTTATTTGCCCCCTGCTCAAAGTCCACCCACAACATAAGCTAGTCTGGGACAGACATTTGTCTAATCTAGTCTTTAAAAAGTCTAAGCTATTCTTAAAAGCTCTCAGTTGCAGCAAATCCAAAATCCCCCTCAGCAATAATTTTCATTCTGCCCATGTTAATGTTTTGAGTAAACTTTGTTTGGAAATGCAACTTGTCCTTCGAGATGTCAATGAGATTTCAGATTCTGCTGCTGCTATGTCTGGCAGAAATATAATGATCCAGCTCTCGCCCTCTTTCCCAAAATGACTCCTCACTTATTTGCTAACATCCCTGCCATTTGAGCTCAAATCTGGAGTTTGGAGTCACAAAGTTTAACTGATATAGACATAGTCACCTTGTGGTTATTTATGTCTTTGCTTCAAAACACGGCCAGGGCTGTTCTTCTGCTTGCAAATTCACAGCCTTTATCTCTCCTTTTATATATCTCATGCACTGATGTTTGTCCTTTCACTGGTCATGGCACATCCCTGATTCTGACTGCTTTGCATACAGGTTGGGAATAAAGTATTGCATCTTTATACCACACTGCAGCTACTGCTGCTCTCCTGGTAGGCTTTTATCTTCACTTTGGCTATCTTTGATTGCAAGTGGCATGGAGCTTCCTCATGGAATCACCAGGAGAGCCGTTGGATCACCTCTTAATTGCCTATGTTATGGCTGGATGGACATGATGGCAATGATTAAAAGCTGCAGTGTATGTTTTGAGGAAAGAATTGAATCTCCAGTGGGAGTGGAAATTTGCCATTTTGCTAGAGTTGTTAGGAAAATGAGGGGAACAAGAGGATGAGATTCCTGGAGCCAAATCAGCCCAGAATATATCACATCACAAGCTTTTCTTGTGACAAAATTCCTTCATTATTATTTTTTAATTAAACCACTCTTAAAAATAATCCTTACTTTTAAATCACAAGTCAAAAATGCAAATGTGAACCCTGGGAACTCAAAAGTCTCAGGCTACACAAATTTCTCTCATCCCTTCTATGGAAACAACAAGATGAATACACAAGGAATCTCTGCTAAGGATAAGTTTTAATGGTCATCTGCAACTTATTATTCCATAATACGTGCCATTAATAAACTGAATTACCCCCAAAAGTCTGTCCTGTGAGAAGTGCTATATTTCCTGCATCTGCTGCATCTGTTTTATCACATCTCTGCATCCTTCTTAAAGCATTGTGCAACATGTTAAAAAGGATTCCAGCACAAAGCAATCACAACTCAGGTATATAATATCTGCATCTTTTGTCTTCTTCCTTTGTGGCTTTTTATTTCACTTTTTACTGCTTCTGTATGCGAGGAATAACTTCCAATTGCAAAAAGTTCAGTTACCAGCTTTCCTGTCTCGGACTGAAAATCTTTGTCTGAAATTTGGGTTCAAAACATTAAAACCCACCCTAGTTAATGGTAGAGTCACCAATAGATTCAAGCTGTCACATGGAATACTTTGCTCTGAGAGTTCTACTTCAAGGCCACGGAAGTTAATAGGATACTTTTCATTGCCTGCAGTGAAAACTATCCTGGGCCTATATTCATGCATAATTAGTGAGTGGGAGATGAAAGGACCGTGTTACCTTCCGATCCCACATTTTTAGTGGACTGTTTTCCCTACCCATGTGGCTGCAAGATTCTCATTCCAATCTGCCCTTATCTTGATTTGGGGAAAAAAAATGCTTCTCATAATGGTTTCATTATGCTAAGGTATGTACCTCTTCACGGAATGAAATTAACCTCTGTCCTGTTCAGATACACTGTTATCATCATTACTATTAAATTAGTTGTTCTGAAGCAACTGCAGACAAGACCTGAAGCCAGTCCCCCCGCTCCCAGTCGCATTCCAGGGAGCAAGCTGCAGCTCCAGCGAAGGGACTGGGAAATGCACCCGGCTGCCTCTCCTCCCTGCATCCTTGCAGCTGTCCTTCAAGCTGCTTTCTCAGGGAAGTACTGGAGAGGTGGTCTGGAGAGAAAGAGCTTTGTGCTTACATGTGACAGAATCCAGAGGTCTCCGTTTCCTCCCGTGTCCCTGGCTGTGAGCTGATTCCTCTGTTCCTCGTGTGTGAAATGGCTATAAGGTCTTTGCCTCCTCCCCTTCTCCATTTCCCCACTCTGCTGTCTAACAGGCACTGTAACTGCACCTTCAATGCAAACATAGCTTTCAATGTCACTTAAAGTTCCCAATTGTTCTTTATTATGTTGGTAATTTTATGATCTACTTAATGACAAGTGTTTGTATGATTTTCCTCTATTAAATTATTGTGCGTTTTCTGTCACTAAATTACATAATCATGAATGATTTGATATAGATAATGTTTGATTCACTTAGAAAAAGTCTATCCCTTGTCATTAATGTTATTATAGTGCCATAACTTGTATTTTTAAGTCTTACTGTTGGCTTTGTTGGACTGAGAGTAACAGAGCTCCCATTCTTTGTGTTTTAAGGCTTTTTCTTAGACAACTGGCATTCTCACCAGCAAAAAAATCTGGGCAGAGGCTGAACTTTTATTGTAAAAGAAGCACCACGAAAAGAAATATGCTTTATAAGTGCAAAAAGCCATGACAGAATCCCGGATATGCAAAAATTAAGCAAGGCTAAGAAATAAGTTACTGTGTACTTACGACAAATATATATGTATACGTGTGTACATAAAGCCAATCTCTTTTTCAAGGACAGGTAATGATTTCATGATGTGGACAGCTGACTTCATTACAATAAGACATATGGTTTCATAAATTCCATACTTACTGTGGGGTATTTGTTCAAATTTTAATGCCACACACTGTTCTAAACTTATTGTGAAGAGAAATACCAGCTGATGATGAGAAGCAGAGCTAGAAGTGGCAGTTCACACCAAGCTTTGCCAGGATACAGATAGGTGAAGCCATCAAACAATTACCAGAACTTCCCAGCAGACACTGTGGTGTGGAAGCTTCTTGGCTGCTCTTCAGCTCTGGTGCCTTGGTACCATTTTAGCATGGTGGATCGGACATTTGATATGAAACCTCTGTGTCTTTGCTTGCTAGCAAAATGAAAAAAATGTAATTAAAATCTAGGCACACAAAGAACTTGGAATGAAATCCTGTACCTGCTGTGATGAATGTGAGTTTGCTTGTGTCTTCAAAAGGACAGGATTTTACCCAGAACATTTAGGTCTCTTTATTTTGAAATAAAAGACACAGTTTTAAACTTAATTTATAAAGATGCCTACCATAAAACTTGCTTATATGTATAGTAGTGTTACTAATCAGTTTTTCAAGATGTAAACCTTTATAATGATTCCTTTTCTATTCACAGAATAATAATATAGTAGATGACGGCATTTTTGAGCAAAAGACAGGTGGATTTTAATTTCAAGTGTGCTCTTAGGTCTTATTTTGAATTCTTGCTTATTGTTGGCTCTTGTCTGAGGTCTGTGCTGGCATCAATGTGATAATATAAAATACCCACAGTGGCTCTAACCACAGCAGAGCTGCTTATATCTATATACACATATTCTCAAACTGTTTTAATCCACAATGGAGCTCACCTGAAGCATGTCAGTTCCCTGTCCTGTAGTTCTGTTGTGTTACTTTTGAGCTACAGATGTCTAGCTTCAGAGGATTTTAATTAAGTAGCCAAGACAGGATTAAACCTCAGTGTATTGGTCTAAAACAAATGTCAGTTTTTAAAACTTAGCTTCTATTTCTGCTTGGGGAAATGAAGTAAATGTGAATTTTTAACTGTACTCCAAATACCTGGTTTCCACTGAACTATACTTTTAGCAGAGAACCATTGCTGACACTGACTTGGAAAGATGGAGTGCAGAGGCTTCGAGAGGCTGAAAAAATGTGTGCAAGGGCTTGGATCTGTATAAGAGTTCATGATACCAGCCTCCAATACTGACTGCATTTAGTATCATATTTATTTAGTGAACATGTTAAATGAGTCACAAGTTTTTTAGCGAGACCTCCCTAGAACTTTCATTTTGCAAACAGCTGACTGCAGCCCTGCAAACACCGATTCATGTGCGTGGCAGCGATCGAGAGCACCCACGGCATGAGCCATGAAGCCTCTGTGTACCTCTGCACAGGGCCACAGAGGTGGGTGACACTGGTTTCATACTTTTGACCCTAAACAAAACACTCCTTGTTTCTGACAGCTTACTTTTCTTTCTTAATCTGTAAAGCAGTCTTTGGCTGGTGACAGCTGTGAGAATTCTCAAGTCCATAATGTACCATGGGGACCTATTCTGATTTCTGTCGCCTTGTAATACACTCAGAGCAGCACATGGAAGGTGAATAGTGAGAATTTTCTGTTGGTGAAAAGAAACAGAGTCATCCAGAGGAAGGAGACCCAAGAGAGCCAACCTCAGAGTCAGAGGAGAGGTCTCATTTTGTTCCAGCAGCTCCTTCATGATTCTGTGAGCATTTTCCCCCACTCAGTTGCAGTTTTACCAGATTTACATTGCTGCCCTGCAGACGTAGCTGGTCCCATGGCCTGTATTCCATTCCCAGCATCTGGGAAGTCCTGTGAGAAAGCTACAAAACTCTGCTATCTGAAAGGGATTCAAATATTGTGGAGTGCCCAGATATGTTCCTCTGTGGTTCCAATTTGGTTTTCGCCCCATAAGCATGACTTAACAGAGCTAGTTATGTTAGGGGTATTTGATGAAGAGTAGTCAACCCTTTTATCTGGTAGACGAAAGGGAGAGACTTCACTGAGGTTTTAACTTACTAGAAATTTGTACTAGAAAGTGAAAACCAGACCCCACATTGATGAAACTATTTAAAACAGAAAAAGTATGTGGTACAAAATTCATACTGTCTGCCTCCTACTCACAGATACATTTGGAGCAGCTAGAGGAATAATCCTTTAGGACTTGCTGGGATTCCCTTTATGGCAAGAAAAATATTCTCAGAATAACAGACAAAGTAGCTGGGCAGAGCTATAAGGCTTCCTACTGAAATTGTTGGAGAAGGGTTTCCCCAGATCCACAGATGAAACTTGGAAGATAATAATTGCTCACAAAACTCCTGGGACAATAGCTTATACATTTCTTTACCAGCAAAATGCCCTTGCTCCAACTCTGACCTGTTCCTCATGTTGCAAACTCTTTGTGTGAACAGCCTTGAGAGCCCTCCTCTTGGCTGGGCTGTTGAGGGAGGCTTGGACAGGGTTCCTTAAGATGCATTTCCAGATTACATTTCCTTACTGTAGATGGAGCCCTCCATGGCTGAAGGTGAGAAAACAATTTACCCTAAAATCCCTGTATCAGCCAGGCCTCCATGGAGTCTAAGATTAAGTGACAAATAATAGGCATGCCTCTCCAGTCCAGTCAACAGAGAAAAGTTGTCACAAAGTCAGTTCTCCCACCTGGAGGATGAATAATTCCATCCAGTACTCTCGTTTAGATATCTGCTGAGATAACTGCTTCTTGTCAGGAATCACCTGTCCAACTTCAGACATCTCTACCTGTCTAAATCAGAGATGATTATCCAGACTGCCTTTATAATCCCACCCTAAGATCAATATCTAAAATAACTGGGTTGTACTGGGGCCTCTGGAGTCTCCTCTCTTTTCCCATTGACTATTACATGACTAGTGTTAAGAGTAAGAAACTCACTTTGAGATATATTAACTGAGTTAAGATAAACAACACCCCTTCACTAAACTATCTGAGTACAGCCCTGTCTTATTTCTGTGAACTGTGTTACACACCTCTAGAATTAAGTAGACTCTACTTTAGGAATGCCTCATTACTTTCTTGCATTTAAGTGCTGAATTGCTCCATTTTACTCAACATGAAAAAAAGTAAGTGGTCTGAGAACAAGACTGCATGTCTAGAAAAGACAACTTCTTCTGTGTAATGGAATAGTGGGTACAGTATTGCACTCCAGTCAGCAGCCATATCTTCATTCCCTGACACAAAAGCATCAGCAATGCAGAGAACAGTGCAAGTTCTCATAATGTGCCCAAAATCAGTGGCAGCACTGAAGTGTGACCCTGGGCAGACGTTTCTCATTGGTCTGGCTTGTGACCAGTCAGAGTGGAAAATCACCTCTGTAGCTCAGCAGCATAGATTTACATTTGCAAATGAAATGGCAGGAGAATTGAAAGCTTTGAAAGTTCTACAAGAGCCCAAATACCACCAGGGTTCTTAACATATCTGAGAGGGAGGATCACCTTCAGCCTTGAACACAGTTAGTATAGACAAGAGGTACATAACAGTCAAAGATAACACCACTTCATATCAAGAGCTGCTATCCAGCCCTACAAAGGAATTTGAACAACTGCTAACGATTTCTAAAGTCTGCACTTGATTACTGCAGGACTTCAGATATCCCCTCCAAATATTTATGATCTTTCACTACAAATCACTGGTTTGAAAACACCTAAAAATAATGCTGTAAAAACTCTTCCAAGCATCTTAGTAATAGAATCATTATTAGATTTGTTTCTGTTTTACAGATACATTCTTTGGCTCCAGCTATGTGTTTCAACACACTCTCCTTACATCAAGGGCTCTTCAGGGCTTTTTCTACATGTGCTGAAAGACACTTCTTTACCTGAGGCTACTCTGCTAACTTCTTGGAGCATAAAGTATCTCAGGATAATTTAACCACGTGAGGTACACTCAGAAGATTTGGCAGATTGTCTCAGGCATTTGGCGTTAACCAATAATAACATCTCTGCTCCTAATCCTCCAGATTTCTTCTAAGTTCTGCTTCTATTTGTTCTTAGTGAAAAGCATGGCATTATCTTATTACAGCAATTTGATTTTCATTATCTAAGTAGGCTGCTGTGTCAGCAAAAAGCAGCAATTTGGAAAGGATGGAAAAGACTGCGAGTCATGGATGAATGAGTGATTGGTGGAGGAAAAAAAAGAAGCTAGAAGAGGGTATGTTGAGTGATTGAGTGAGCTTGGGAAAATAAGGTGAGGCCTGTGGTAATCAGTTCAGAAATATGGTTCTTTGTTCATGTGATTAAGTAAGGGAGGCCTGCACATATAACCTGTGCTTAGATGGCATAAGTTCCTCCAGGAGTGTGCTGCTTCTATACAAACTGTTGCTGCTACAACAGTTTGTATAGAAGAAGCTGGAGTGCTGAGATGACTACAAGGTCCTGCCTAAATCATTTGACAAGAAAAGCTACCTGGTAAGAAATCGCCTGCCACCAAGTTCTATTTCAAAATATGCTTTTGGGATGCAATTCCTTTACCACAAGAAGAGGCCTGCAAGGTAGGGAAAATCAATCTGCAACTTATGAACCTTCATTTAGTTATGCTGCAAGCATCCCTTTGGAGATACAAGGTTTCAAGAGATGATATATGAATTGGTATGGGCATGGAGTACAGCAGGCTCTTGTTGGTATCTAATTAGCTCCAGTTTATCCAAGTTTCTAGGCTGAGTGTCTTTACCATTTCAAATCTATTGTATATCTTTTCCTACGTACAATCCAATGTTCACTGAAGGCAATGGGGCCACGTGTATTGCAGGAAATAAGATAAATCCAGGACTATTCCCTGGCTCCAATGTCACGTTCTGATAGTACAGCATATGTCCGAATTTCTCAGCTCTCTTCTTCCAGAAGGACAGAGCCACGAGAACCAAATTACCCTTGGGAATAACTATCCATGGGTCTGATCCCTAAATGCTGCCTGGACAGCGTCAGTGAGAGCTGGGACCAGACTTTGAAGCATCCTAAATGTATGTGGGATAGTCTTGTGGCAGTAAACTTCCCTGGTTTATTAATACAGGCACAATCTGAGAGTCTTTTGACTGGCATCAGTAGAGTACAAGTGGGTGAAAATGAGCCATCTCCTCTGATGGATTTGTAATCCTTTGAGATTCTCAGAGCATATTGCTTTCGGGTAAGAGACTCCCATCTTAAAAGAGAAAAAGGAATTTAAAAGCTGCTTTGGGCATTTTGCCAGCTGCACAGCAACATCTGGTTGGCATTCAGAGGCTTCAGGGGCAGCTAATCCTACTCTGAGTAGGATTAACATCCCTGTTTAAAACGTACTCTTGGTATGCCTGGTGGAGCCAGGATTTTGGCTGTCCAGAGCAGACGGAGAGTGCAAGGAGGAGGGCCTGTGTGACTGTCACAAAGTGTTTCCATCCCCACTCTGTGGCTTCAGTAAAGCACCACAGCTTTAGCAGCCCTGCTAAATGCTCATTAGGTACTGTAGAGGTGACTGCCTATCTCCTCTTTACATTCTACAAGTAAGAGCACTTACCAGCAAGGATTGGAGTTATTTACAGAAATATTGCTCTGCTTTCTGTAGCATAGGTGAGAAAGATTATATTCAGCACAGATGCATGGAAATCCCAGTTATGTTGCCTGTGAAACTGTTTTCTTGAAGGAAATAACATGATTTATTTGGACCAAAATTGTAGCAGCACTCATGGATGAGCTCCCACACAAAATTTTATCCTGTTTCCACAGAAAGGGGTAAATAAGCTGAATTTCCTTGACTCAAAGTACCTCTTTGTGCAGTGACTGACTGATCCTTTAAAGCCTGACTCTACTGATAAACTCAGCTGTTGGAAATTATGAGACAACACAGAGGTTTGATGCTGCCTTGCAAATTCTGGTAAACCTTATGTTTTCAGTAGATGCTCTTTGAAACTGGAGTGCTGTGGACTTGTAAGAAGCACAGCAGACCAGTTATGGTCTGCTGTGCTTCTTACAAGTCCACAGTACTCCAGTTGTCAGAGCACTCAGTTGTCCACAGCACACGTTGTCCAGAGGGCTGGGAGAATTGTTCCCTGCAGCTCCAGAGCAAGGGTCAGCATGAACACATGCAGAATTGCACACACATTTTACAGCTTGCCCCAGACATCTTGGTGAGAAACACTTACAATTAAGGGCTTATTAATTAACCACGTGTTCTGAACATGGGAAGCACTGATATGTGTAAGCAGTTTCTTCTACACCCTTCCCTTTAAGATGGTATAGAAGACAAATTACTGTTATACTCCTGCATGTTACTGTAAGAGTTTGCCACATAACTGCTGGTGAAAATTAGTTTGGCTCTGCTGAGGAGACAGTTCAAATTATAGCTTAGCTGAGTGTTTGGCCTGGTGTACTCAGATTTATAGATACCACCAAGCCTATCATATCCAGGTGAAGTATTTGCATACTTGTGTGCAGTATTTACATATTAAACTACTGTATTTACATGTTCCTTATTTTGCATGTTGAGACTTTTGACAAATAAAGGAAACACTTCAAACTGTGTCTTTATTTTTGTTTCCTATGTCTCAGATTTTCCAGAAAAATAAGTTGCTACATCCCCCTCTTTCATCCCCGAAAAAGAGCAGGAAAACGAGTGGCTTTCCTGCAGCAGCTGTTGCACCTGCTGTTTACAGTGAAGTTGGACCACAGCAATGCTTCTTTTCTGGTCCACAACACTTCCTCTAGTAGTCAAAGCCAACACATCAAAGTGAAAGCTCTGAAGGAGAAAAACAATGTGAGCTATTGTTCCAAGAAAACAAAATAAATCATCTGTAGGAAAAGAGTAAAAATTCCTAACTGGATTTTTAAAAGATAAATATTGGGAAGAAGACTGCAAAGCAAAATGTAATGTGCAGTTGTGATGATGCTAGACATGCTACAATTTCTAGAACTTCACTGTACTCTCACCTGATATATTCTAACAATAGAAGCAATGCATACAATGTCTGCCATGATTCTTTGGAGATACACATCTCAGCTCTAGATAAAAGCCAGTGTTGGACCCTGTCATTTGCTTCTCTTTCCAGTTTTGAAAAGTCCCAAATTCTGAAATTCTTCAGTCTAGTGATGTTTGGACCTATTCTTGTATTCATAGTGTTTCTTCTTTTGTGCTTCTTCCTTGCTGTTGTTTGTTATTCTTACGATGGAAATACCTTGAGGTTCCCACTGAGGGCCCCATTGTGCCAGACAATTACACTGCACAAAGAGGTTGTGATGTAAATAGAGAAACCAGTGTGCGGTAGAGGAAACAGAGCAGAGGATCAGCATGCCTGTACTCTCCTGAAAGGTCAGAGACAGAGGTGGCCAAAGCCCTGTTTTGTGTTGCCTGGCTCATAGTTTGTTTTTAGTAATGGAGGAAGTCAAATATGCTGTATCATTTTACCTGGATGAGAAGGATTAGATTTTTTCAAAAACCTAAATTACAACTTGCTCTGCTGTAAGGAGGAGGTGAGGAAATGTACCTGATTGCCAACCAGGATTTCTCAAGAAACAAAATGAAATCTGGAAGATTGCCTGCCATCATGAAATCATATTATCCAGAGGCACTTGGGTTACCTCCCCTCTCAGTATAGGCATATTAGTTTTGACCTTGTGACCTAAATACAGGTAATAAAATCAGCTTTCTTCCAGCCATGTAGCTGTGGAATGATGCACCTTATTTCCCGTGATCTCAGTTCAGGGTTCTACTTAGAAAACTGGAGGCATAGAAATCAAAGGCTAGTTCCTGTTTTCTGGATGCTGTTTTGGGAGCCCTGTCATCAGAAAAAAAGGAAACAGAGCAGAAAAGTCTGTCTAAAAGTGGACCTTCTCTCTCAGTTTACTTGAAAGAGTCTGGAGTAGCAGATGCAGAACTGTGTATCCAGCTGAAATAAAAGCAAGCACAGTTGTTTCATAAGAAACGGAAATCCAGAACTTGACTCAGTTTCTTCCTATTGTAATGAAAGTCCAGAGGAAATTAATGAAACCTATTACAAATTTAATGAAGTAAATGAAACAATCCCACTGCCTTGGTTTAATGACTTCCACACAAAACCCTCAAAGGGTTGGAACATTCTGCCTACTGGGTACACAGCACTGGGCCAGGTCCTCATAATAGTAACAGACTGAAAAGCTGTGTCTCATGTTCTGATACTAACGCACTGAACTGAAACAGTTGCAAAATAAACACTGAAAGTAGAGGCCTTTGGACAGGTCAGAAGGTAAACACACAGTTTGTAGAGCTCAGTGTAGAGATAACAACGCTGAACTTTGATGGCCATTGAGAGGTAGGGGATCAGAGGGCTCAACCCATTGCATTGTCTACAGTCTTTACATGGATAAAAACATGAGCAAGGTGAAAACCAACAATTCTTAAACATTAAGTATATTCAATCCTATAGTGCACTAGCTTGATAAAAAAACTCCACGAAAGAGGCTCCTATTTCTGTTCCTCTGCTGTATCTGATCACCTTGTGACTTAGGAACGTCTTTTTCAGACTATGTCTTGCTCTCAACAAAGCTACAAATTCTACTGTACTTTCCCCCATTAATGTGAAGAATCATTACCAAGTGTTTTAGAACTACCTACACTGCTAGATATTGCCATAAAAAACCCTTTATTAAAAAAATATAGAATTTATTTCAAAATGCAACGTGTTTGTGTAATTAGAGAACAATCTGATGCACCTGATGGCATAAAACTATTACTAAATGCTATCTGACCCTCATGTGGTTAGGTATATTTTACCATGTAAGAACTGCAACAGGTTTTGAGGGTCCACACACAGTCTTTTTTGTGTATGTGTACAGTATTAGTACAGACAGGGGTGGGTGCTGGCTGTGGCTAAGGCTGTAAAGAAGCATACCTATTAAAGCTGAAATACAGAAATAATTTCTAAGGCACACAGTCACAGACAGGTGCACAGCTCCCTTTGGTTTTCACTGAGGCTCAGGCACTGCTCTACACTTTCTTCTAGTTTCCCTCTCTCTTCCATCCAAACTAAGACGTAAAGATTATTGACCTTGTCCTGCTTTCATAGACCAGACAAAACCACCAGGAAACAGCTTATTTTGACACTTAAAACAATAATCTTTGCCGGTGAATGTCTTAAAAAAACCCTGAAGACAGATGAATTCTGCTGAATCCGGCTGAAGTGCTTTAAGGTATTACTGCCCTGCTGTCGTCTGCCACTCTTGCAGCAGACTGTGTACTTAGAGAGTCAGCAAAAGGGCGTGGGGACCAATGTCCCGGCTGGTCCATCACACACATGAGCCCATTAACTGAGGAAATCTTTGTGGCATAATGGGTTCACCTCTTCTTGCTGTGTGGGCCCACTGCCAGGCAGCAGTGCCACCAGACAGGCAGCCACAACAGCTGGGGTGCCAACATAGCCTGCTGTGGTGTGGGTCAGGCATAATCCTTCCTTCTTTCCTTCCTTCCTTCCTTCCTTCCTTCCTTCCTTCCTTCCTTCCTTCCTTCCTCTTTCTTCCCCTTTTCTCTTTCTCCCTTACCTTCCTTTATCTCTCTCTTCCTCCCTTTTGTTCTTATGTTTCCATGTCTCTCACCTTGCTGTCTGTATTTCTTCACTGCAATGCAAGAGTTAGGTGTCTATAGGAAATCCACCTCCAAGCTCCCACCAGCACCCTGGCAGACAATTAAAAATTTGTTCCCCTCCCCCACAACCTCTTTTTGTTTTGTTTTGTTATTGTCAGCTGGTCTCTTGGATTAGGGTTTGCAGCTCTCTCTGGGCTCAGGAAAGCTTGGTAGCTTGGCAGGATTTCTTGCCAGATCACTGATCCTAATGTGAGTGCCAGAATCCTGCAGTTTGCATAATGCTAATTTGCTTTTCAGCCCAAGTTGCCAACTCACATGCTGCTTAGCACATCAAGTAGCAGACGGAATGCCATGTGCTCTACTCCGAGCGAGGAGGAGGAGGAGAGTAATTGGATAGATACCCACTACCTGAAATTGAAACTAATCTAACCAACCCTGGGTATAAACCTTAATGCACTGTTGAGCTTCTGGTAAGAGGTCATTAGACTGAAACTGTTTCAAGCCAATTAGTTCCTTATTCTCAAAGCTCTGATTTGGAGTTTTCACTGGCATAATAAGGTTTCAAATGCTGCTGCAATTATGACAATATTCATTCACTTAGACCTAGATCCTGCCACCCTTACTCATTGTAAGGGTAGTAGGACTGGACCTCAATGCCTGTGCTAATGAAATGCTGGACACGTCAGGGTGGGGCGATACTGAGAGATATCACCACACCTAAGGGATGTTGCCAGTCACTGGGCTACATGCCAACTACTTTCAGTCGACTGGGTGTGGGGCTATCTCACTGCATTACAACACTCTCAAGTGTCTCACTGCAATACCAGTTCTTTCAAATCAAAAGAAAGCCAGACCAGAAAGCTTAGGAAAAAAAAAAAAAACAACCTTAACCATCACCTTTGTTTTCATTCTAAGCTGCATACACACCGATGCTAATATAGCTGCAGCATGAGTCCAAAAAGGTGGGACCCTTCTAAACAGGTTGTCCAGGCTCTCTCTCCAATAAACTTCGGGAAATGAGTAGCTCTGGAGAAAGATTGATCCTTCCTGCATGAGACACCTCTCTGAGGCAGGGTGACTTGCACTGCATTCTAAAGGTACTGGAATCTCTCCGTCAGCTTGGGAGGTGGACAAGTCACCTTGGGCAAGAGGACATGAGGCTCTGTATTGGATCCTTTCAGTCAGCTGAAGTTTGTGGAACTGTACCTCATGCTCAGTGACAGCATCTGAGCCTGCTTTGCTTTCTGACTGATGGCTTGGTCACGGACCGGGACTGCGGGTCACATCTCTTGTGCAACACTGCCAGCCCCTCAGGACAGGGAGCACACCTGTGAGACGCTCTTCTTGTCGGTTCTTGAGCAGCAATGAATAACTGGGGCGCTGGGATTTGCCGTGTTTGGTCAGCAGGGCAGCAGGCGCCCCTGGCCGGTCCAACAGGCCGTGTGGACCCGGCGCCAGGAGCGCAGCTCACCCGCAGGCACTCGGCGCGCACCTTGCTGCTGCTGCCATTGTCCCAGCGCCCATCAAATGTCATGTGCGAAGGGCTCCGGAGGAGTGCTGAGAGCACAGTCTCTCATCTAGGAGGTGTGCACATTACAGGGGAATTGGGTAAGGAAGTTACAATCAGGGCTACGGGAGAAACTGGCTGAGTAAGACACAAGCAAGAATTAATGGCCAAATAATATTGCTTTAATTTCTTGATATTCCGTGCTTGGATTTGGTTTGTTTGGAAAGTGTAAGGGTGAAATTCTCCCAAATTTGTCTTTCTATTTTTTCCTTTGTCGTCCTTGCATTGTGTTCCTCTCCATTTTAATAAAGCTCCAAATGTGTGGAAGGATGGGAACTGGAGGGATTTATTTTCCATCCATCAAAGCAGTGGCTGTGTGTTGAGAAACAGCAAAACATTGCTTGTTAAAGCACTATTTCTACAGAAAAGCCTTATCACTTGTGTATGGAGGACCACAGGAAGACTAAATATTGTACCATCTAACAGACTAATGAAAGGGGAATATTCTTAGGACTTTTAAGGCCTGAGAAAAATGTCAAAATCCAGCCCATTTCTACTGTGTTAGCGATGAGCACTTGCTGTCTCATGAGACAGGGCTGTTGAACCCAAACTAAGGGCGCAAGTTGCTCCCACTGTTGAGGACCTCACTAGAGAAACACTGTCTTGGGGAAGCGTCCTGTCAAAGAGCTCACTGCCATTTCTGTCTGTTTAAGGAGTGTGGTAGATTCATATGATAAATATATTAGGTTTTTAGCATGATATAATATTAAATAACTCCAGAAGATGGGGCCCCAAAATTGCTGGCTTTCAAGTAGTTGGCTTCACTGGGATGTCTGGGTTTATTAGGACTCCTCAGGTAATGCAATGATGCATATGCTTAAGGGATTACATGGTAGAGGAGTTAGATGACATTAAAAATCCTGCCCAGCAGCTGGGTCCCAGGGTTAAAAAGCCTTGCAGAAAGTGTTTTGGTGTGGAAAAATGGGGGGTCACTGGTAAACTTTTAGAAATCTCTGTGGTTTATTCTGTTCCTGGTGAGTGTGTGGTTAAGAGGAAAAGAAATCCATTATGAACAGAAAATGATTTCTCAGGAATTACTCTCAAAACGGTCACAGTAAAGATGCATTTCCTTTTTTAAAATGCATGCATACATTTCTTCTCTTTAGAATCTCTGACTGTTCAGCTGAAGAGGGTGGTAATTGCCTGCCCCAGTGATTCAGCATTCTGGGAATTTCCCAAAAGTGGTTTCAACTGAGCTATGGTTTTTGCCAGCCTCTTTGAGCCTTAAAATTGTCCCTCTCCCTAAAATGGACAAATGTCTTTGCTTTCTTAATTGAAAGATAGGAAGGACATTTGACTAAGACTAATTATAAACTGTGGCTGTATGTAAATATGATTTTATCAGAGAGCTAACACTGCTACTTTTATTCCCTGTAGAAAATATTGCTTTCCTACCACGTTTTACATATTTGTGGCACATATATGGGGTACAGTACTAGGTTACAAGTATTGTATTGTAACTTTACAAGCAGGAAACGAATCAGTTGAGCAGAGCCAGAATATAAACACAAGAAAGAAAGTAGCTCAAGAGTGGAAATTAATGAGAAGGAGAGGGCCACTGCAGTCAGAAGTGGCTGTGTGTGAATTGTGACTGACTGAGTCGGTCAGGCAAAGCACTACAGTGCAATTCTCTGTTGCCATCATAAATACTTTCTTTTCTTCTGCTTTCTTTGTAGTGTCCCCAAGCTACCTACTACTCTAATAATTTATTAGTGATTATTGTCCTTTTCTGTTTAGCTTTTAAAACTTTCCCTCTTCCATGCTGTGTGTGCATGTTAAAACTCAAGCTAGGTAGTGGAAGTTAAAAGAGTAAGTAAAATATTTTTCTTTTTTCCCCTTGATTTTCGGGCTTGCTCGGTCTCGTGTGTGAACATGTGTAGGCATGTGTGTATGGCTAGCCTCTGGTACAAATTAAACTAGCCACACAGAAGGACACAAAGGGCACTTAGCCAGGGTGAAGGATCAGTCCCCATTGTTTCCTCGGAGTGTTGGATTCAACGTCCTTTGACTCATAATATGAAATTAAAAAAAAAAAAATCCTAGCAACTCGAAATTAAAACTATTGTTGCTAGAAACTGAATGCACAAGGAAGAAGAGAATGGGTGTCTAATCTGTTACGATTACTTTTCAGGATATTATAAACTTTCCTCCTACTGAACCCAACAGGAAAATTCCCAGTGACATCAGGGATGTACAAATGAGTTCACAGCCCTTCCTCAGGGCAGCATCCTGTACCAATCGGTAGGTGTGAATAAGCAGAGAAATCCTGTTGGAATGAAAAAAAAATTACTTTTCAAAGATTATCATCAGCATGAGCAATCTCAGTAAAGTTCTAATGACTGTTGTTAACAAACTAAGTTTTATTAAGTTTCCTGTAAAACAATGTGCTTTGGGGGGGGGGGAAAGAAGGAGGGAGAAGCAGGGGGGTAATTGTCATTCCAGTGAATCAGCTCCTCTGGGAATTTCCAAAAGGTGTGGTTAGCTCAGAAGACTGTGGTGTTTGCCACATTTTTCCTTCCTAAGGCTAATCTTTGTAATTCAAATTAATTTGCAACCATTTAGTTTTGAATCTAGAATTAATGTGCTTGATTAAGCCCTATTACTAATAAATCCACCAAAGGCACAGACAATGGCAACAATTATAGAAAAAGACTAGGTATTAAGTAGAATCAATTTATTACAAATTCTGAGACTTGTCAGACAGTTCAACACTCCAAATTTATCCAGCAAGGAAATGAGACTATCCAGATCATGAGCAGAAGGTGAAGACAGCCTATCTGAAATGTGAGGATGTCACCAGGCATCAGGGAGAGCACAGAAAAGTGACTGACCAGTTGAGTCCCCACGGTGAGCATCACTTAGGAAAATTTAAGGAACTAGTTGCATGGAAGACATGCAAAGAGCAAGCCAAAATACCAGAAATTGCAGCGACTTGTCCACCTCCCAAGCAGAAAAGATTCATGTAGAAAATGGCAGTATTAGTCTTTCTATTGTGAAGGTCTGACTTTTAAGAAAGAAATTATCTTCAGAAGTGTAGCAAGAGCAATGTTTTAACTATTACCCATATATATTTGACTAAGAAACTACTATTGTTTGTGTCCAAGAAACATGGCCAATTCTTCCCAGCTGTATTATTGTATTATAATAATTTTCCATTACAGAGGTGACTATTGCTCCAAGCCAGAGTATGTAAAATAGCCAAGATTTGACTCTCCAGGCTTTGCCATGCACAATGCTAAGCACCTCATGCATGATGCTGACGTCTCTCCATACTTATAGACTTCCCTGGGAGTTGAAGGCACTCAATACTGCCTGGGAGGAAGAGATCTGTGTGTGGCAGAAAATGCTAGCATATTAGGAAAGTAAATGGAGATGATTTAGTGATGAGACTACTGCTTCTCATGCTGACCATCACTCTTTCATTGTTTCCTTGTGTTCCCTCATCCAGTCGGCATCTATCCTGTGCCCCATGGTGAGTGCAGACTGGGAGCTCTCTGGGGTGAGCACTGGGCTTGGCATGGTGGTCGTGTGGAGCAATATCCAGGTGCCCCAGTCACAGCAACCATGAGCTCCTGCAGTCACGCAATGGCTGCTTCCTTCCTTCCTTCATGTGATTGCTCAGCCTGTTTACATCTGTCAAGCCTTTTATAAAAGCTGTGCTGCTAGCAAGGGCTGTTTTGGGGCTGTTGGTTTTATTTTTTTTTTTAATTGTTTTGAAGGCTCTTTTTAGTTAAAAAGTGTTTGCCACCACAGTTCAGACATGGACTGGATTAAAGTTCAAAACCAGCTCACGTCAGCAAGTGGATGGAAATTGTTACCATCTGACAGCTGGTGGCCTGGAAGGAAAATGTAAAAGTCACTGCATGAAGGATTGGTTCAGGGCAGTGCCACAAGAAGTGACATGGCTTTGTTTTATATCCTGAGAGTACAGCTCTCTGTTCCGCCTGAGTTCTGCTCAAAGGAGTGGGCATAGAGATTACTGAAACTCACTGCACCTCTCTGACTGCAAGTGCCAGGTCCAACCACCTTTTAAACTTGTGCAGGAGAAGCTGTGCTTTGTGCCACTGATGATATTTGGTGAGACTGTAAGGTGGCAGGCCTGGTTCAGGTCACCATGTTCAACCCTGCTTTGCTGCCTTTCAGCCCCCTAAGTCTTTCTCCCAGCTCGTCCCATCAACACCAATCAGCAAAAAATGTAGAAAAAAATCTTTTTATTTTCACCTCTGCCTGCCTTAATAGTGGACCAGGTATATTATTTGTTATAAGAATACCCTAACTGCCAGAATGTCTTGTACAAACCAGTGTGCATTTAAATACCTGTTAGACTCTATTACAGAGTGTGTAGTACAAATACAGACCAGGCAAAGGCTGCAGTATTAACTGACCCACCAGACAATAAATGATAGCATTGGGAACGGCACAGGCATTGCAGATTGCAGGTTGTAGGTGCATGTCTCCTGGCTCCAGCAATGCCAGCTAAAGAAATGAGTGCCCTGGACCTCTGATGTGCCAGCGGGCCGTGCTGCCATCCAGAGGGACTCCAGTAGGCTGGAGAAGGGCTGACAGGAACCTCATGAAGTTCAGCAAGAGGAAGTGTGAAGTCCTACACCTGAGAAGGAATAATCCCTCATGCCCCACAACATGATGGGAGCTGCCCAGCTGGAAAGCAGCTTTGCAGAGCAGGACCTTGAGGTCCTGGTGGACACCAAGTTGACATGAGCCAGCAATCTGACATTAAAGAAAAGATGGTGAGCTCTGCCCTGGGCTGCATTAGGAGAAGTGTTTCTAACAGATCAAGGGAGGTGATCCTCCCCTTCCATTCAGCACTGGTGAGGCTGTAGCCAAAGTTTTGTCTCCAGTTCTGGCATCCTCAGCACAAGAGAGAGATGGGCACACCAGAGAGAGGCCAGCAAAGAGCCGCCACGATGATTAAGGGAGCAAGAAATGGCAGAGGCACAAACAGCATAACTTTGCTGCTGCTAAAGACTTCTCTAAGCAAAAGTGGGGACTAGAGCAGCACTCCTGTAAGGAAAGGCTGAGAGTTCTATGACTTCAGGCTGGAGAAGAGGAGACTCAGGCAGATCTTTTCAATGTCTATAAATACCTGAAGCGAGAGTGCAAAGAGGACAGAGCCAGGCTCTCTGCACTGACAGGAGACCTGCAACAGGCACAAACTGAAACACTGAAGGTTCTGTCTGAACATCGGGAAACACCTTTTTATTGCTGGGGTAACTGAGTACTGGTCCAAGTGGTCCAGAGGGTCTGTGGAGTACCCCTCTCTGGCAATATTCAAAAACCACTCGTACATTTGGTCCTGGGCAACCTTATTCTAAGTGAGCCAGCTTGATCAAGGGGTTGGACCAAATCAGCTCTAGATAAGTCTTCCAACCTCAGCCATGCTGTGATTCTGTTTCTGTGAACCCACACCTAGAAGTTCTGCAGCACCTTTCCCCCTGCCAGCAAACATTGCTGCCTTCCCAAAGCCAGCCACAGATGTGAAGACCTCCCTATGAATATCAACAATACTGATCTGCATTATCTTAAATAGCAATTTCTAATTAGTTGATCCAGACTATTTTCATTGAACCTTTTAAAGGAATGCATGTAAGAGCTTTTGAAGAGGTTGTCAGGAAGAGGGATGAGGGAGGGATGGTGGTGGCCAGCAGCAAGGGCTAGGCTGGGTCCAGTTACCTCTTACCTCTGCAGCCAGTGCAGTTGTATTAGAAAGGAGGAAAAGGTGCCCTCACCTCTGAGCTGCTGTGTTAATGAAGTTCTAGGAAACAGAAACCAGAAGAACAAGACAGCCAACAAAATACTGCAAAACTCAAGAACTTTCTCAACAAGCTGAAGAAAATAAACTTCAAGACAGTAAACTGTAATGACAGCATTTACTCCTGAATTAAAAAATTTGGGAATAGAACAGGTCAAATAAATCACTTCCTATAACTTCCTTACTGCAAAGGATGTGTTGAAATGTTCAAGAGGGAAGGTACAGGCAGGCTGCTTATGTAATCAGGCAGATTACATGAAGTTAGAAAGCACATACACATACTTCAGGAGGAAATATGCTTTCTTAGAGGAAAAGAGATGTACATCATAACTGAGGGAGACACACATTCACTTTGAATGAATTCCAAAATAAAATTTGGGTGGAATCAAGATAACCTTTTAATGATGGTGGAATCAATACCTTTTAATGATGAAATATCATAGACTGTTGTATCTGGTAACTGGTGT
Organism: Rhipidura dahli; assembly: GCA_013399225.1. NCBI lineage: Eukaryota > Metazoa > Chordata > Aves > Passeriformes > Rhipiduridae > Rhipidura > Rhipidura dahli. The sequence goes on from VXAC01000089.1 coordinate 1,250,905, forward strand.
ATAGGAATTCTGGTAACTGATGAATGGGTCTTCTGTTTTATTTGTTCTGCCTTCAAGTATTAGCAGGGTACATGTTTGAGTAAGTCATGTTTGCATTGAGAAAAGTATTTTCTGCTTTTTGTGTCTGATCCACTCTTACAGAGGTTTTTATTCTGCATTATTTACATACTGATGTATTTTTTAATATATTTATGTACTTTAAAAGACAGATCTCAGAATCCTAATCCTGAAGCAGTCATTGCTTGTTTTGAGACATTTGTAAAGACAATAAAAAAAGCTGGCACCTCTCCCTTTGGATTATAACAATAAATTCATAATAATTACATGTTATCTTACCTTGTATTACCTTACAATCTACAAAACCTAATATATGTTTTTCAGATTTGTGTCAGTGTCAATCAGTGATGCTAAATAGGAAAAGCAGGATTGTTGTCCAAAAAAAGAAAAAAAAAAAAAAAAGAAGGCAAGACAGGACTTGTAACAGAAACCAAAAAACAAAGCACATTATTTCTTCTCTGTGTGTGATTTACTTTGTAGTCACTAAAGGTCATTGCTACCTGTAGGCTGCCTGCTGTTTTCATCCCATTTTCTAATGGGAAAAAAATATTGGAAAAGTCAATCTTGAACTAAATCTTCATAATAATTCATGTCTAGAGAAAGGCTGGAAAATGGGCTGAAAAATTGTGAGGGTTTTTTCTCTTGGCCCTTGCCGTCTGCTGTGCCTTCTTGGTACATAAAGCAGGAGTCAGCACCTTTGAACACTTATAAATGCACCAGGAATGACATTTAAATATATTTAAATGTGACCTCCTATGTGTCTATAGTTGTAGAGAATAAAGAATGCAGAAGTTCATTGCTTTGTCTTGTTATTCTTACATGTACTGTGGTAGAGCCCAGGGGTAGCTATGCCTTGGCAGTGGGTGCAGAGTGGTGCCCCTGAGTATGTACAGTTACAGCTTCACAAAGGATGAAGATAAAATAATAGAGTGTCTCTAATGTTATTAACTGCAGTGAATGCCACAGGAGGATCCCCCGTGCAGAGTTCATTTTCTTTTGTTGTTAAACAAGTCCCAGTGTTAGTTATTGTTAAACTGTGGGAATCGACACGGGCTGCTGGCAAAACAGCCAGCCTGCACTTTCTGCACGGCAGTGCTGCCCCTTTTTATAAGCCCCTGACCTCACCTATTTTTGCTGTGTTCTGCCATTTGAAAACCTCAAAAGATGTTAGCTCACTGTTAATGAGCTTCTGATTGTAGGGCTGTAGAAGTGAAAAGAAGGATGTTGCTATTGTTGTCACAGAGGTGATAAATGTTAACCACAGTCCAAATTAATATTTTAATTCTACTTCAGAAAAAATGTGCCATATGCTTTCAAGGAAAACATCATCTTTTCTAAGTATTTCTATGATTCCTGGTCAGGCCAGAAATTCTTCAACAGGAAGCACCATGTTCACTTCATAAAGCCATAAGACCAGTCATTTCAAGGGGCATCTTCTAATGCCCTTGACTGTACAGAGGAGAAAAGAGATATCCTTCAGCAAAGCCACAAGTCCTCTTCCTACATGTCTGTATTTACTAGTCACTTCTGCTGTCAGTGCACTCAGAGGAAGGAGAGTGTACAGCAGGTCTGAAATGCTCATTTTGCAAGCAATTAGGGATTGACTAAATAGGAATTTATCCACCATATTGTGGAATTTATCCTCTGTAATGTTCCTAATATTTATTTGACCTAGTAGTTTCATTGCAAATACTGCAAACTGTTATTTGAGCTTTATACTTGAGCACGACTTCATGTGTCAGCAGGTAGATCTTCTGCCTCCTTTTTCTCTGTGCTGAACATAGACCTTGTACCATAGGTCTATTTTTGCTACTCTTTTGCTACACTTCTCTGAATCCTGTCCAATTATCCTGCACTTACTTCCTATGAAGCTGCCCACTGTATGTCTAGATACTGCTAAATGTTGGACTTCATGGTTAGTTTTGCTCTTGCAACAAATTACAGGAGAGACCCATAAATGTAGTAAGATAAAAATACAGGTAGAATTAGAGCGCTCTCCACTTCCCACCTGCATTGTAATTGTCTAAGCAAGAAAAATCAGAATGCTTCATTTTAATTTAATTTCCATGCCAAGTTAAGGCCATTAGTATTGCTGTTCTGCACAGAATAGGAGTCCATTAATCCCTAAATGGATCAGCCCCTGAGTTGACCACTGCTATTTTGAGCCAGAGGGGGATGAAAATTATCTGGGATAGTCTCAGCCTCTGATTCTACACTGACAGTGAAGCTCAAATCACAGACTTCAGAGTTTACAGGCAACAGGGTGAGGACAAAAACATTTTTGTCAGTGTAAAGATTGTCTGGATGTATTTTGGAACTTAGACAAGAGGAAAGAGAAGCCTGTTCTTTACTGCAGCACCAATGCCTTGCTGCTCAGCAGGTTGGTTGATGTTTCTCACTGCTTGGAGATAGAGAGGGATTTACTCCTTATCAGAGGGGTAAGCGGTGCGAGGTTTTATATTTTCCTAGGAATAGGAAAATAAAGGAGGCTCTCTGGGGACTGCTCTTTCTCTGCAGGCCTCTGCCTGAGGCATGCAGCATTTCAGAAAGTGTTTCAAGAAATTTTGCTGAGTACAGACTTACATCTGTTATAGAGATACCTAGTAATTCTACTAGAGAGACTGAAGGGAGGATTTCATTAGTCCTCTGGGTTCTATGGGAAAATAAATGTGCAGTATAGTGTAACCTTACACACGCTACACTGCCTTATTCTTTAAAGAAGGCCTCCTGAGTTGCCACAGGACTGTGTGGTAAAAGTGAGAAATTATTAGAAGGTAGGTATGTTTAGGGAGGGTACTGAAAACATGTGGGAATTCTAGTCTTTTTTTAGCATCTTTTCACAGACAAAAAGAGCTGTATGTTTTAGCCTTTGGACCTAGCTTAATTAGTTTTTTGCTAATTCAAAACGATAGATTTTCAATAGGGAGGGACTGATTCCATCAGCCAGCGTTTGTTACAACCAGCACAGAACTGACAGAACTGTGTGCCTACTGTATAAAACCCAGCTCATGGCTTTAGCATTAGACAGCTAGCCAAATGAGGACAGAGGACTATCATTACTACGCTTCCAAGGTGTAATAATATCTGAGTTTCATTCATGTTTTTACAATTGCCTCCATCATCTCATTTAAAGGAAAGATCTGCAGCAGGAGGAAATACAATCCAAAACACACAGTGAGTAGCTGTTTGTGGTTATGTCACATCATCATCTCCAACTCAAAAAGTCACTCAGAGGATCTGAAAGAAACCTAATTTTAAAACACATGGACCCTTGACCACACAACTGAAGCAGCTCACTCGCACATAACATGAGAGCAACTCCACCTTGGCTCATCAGTCTGTCTGTCCTTTCCTGCTGCCCATGGCATTCCCATCCCAGCTGAGAGGACAATACCTGACACAGAGATTTATTGGTAATGCAGAGAAGATCATCTGGTTGGGGCCAGGTTTCAGCTACAGTGCAGCCTGCCTCTGTCTCTAGAGTGCTTGCCAAATTATAATGATTATACCCCTATTCTGCCAAGCTGTGAAACCACAGCCTTTGTATGCTCAAAAAAATCAAATGCAGGAGGAATACATAAATACAGATTTGTGCCTTGATGTTGCTTTTGCTCCTGCCTTCTCAGGAAGTGAAATGAGTACCCAAGGGTGGATCCAGTGACCCATCCAGAACAGACAGTGCACAAACTTGGGAGTGTGAGCATTTTACAAGCACCAATCATTGCATGATTTCTGCTCTTGACCATATAAAGTTGACCACATATGCTCTGTCTGCTGTGAGGAAGTATCTTGTTTTCCTTTCTATCCTGCAGCAATCCCAGCACACAGGAGTGGTAAGAGAGTTATAACTTTGGTGCTGCTGCAACATTCCTGCCTAGAACAGGTGCATATTTTACTTGAAGTAAAAAGGCTGTATCTGCAATAGTCAGATGTTTCCAGAGACTGGTAGAGTGAGAGGGGCAAATACTTGCAGGATATGCTGGTGGCTCCATCCAGGTGGTGCAGAGGAGGTGGCATGGCTCTGGCATCTTGAGTGTTTTGTATCTTGCCAAGGGCCAGAAGAACACCCTTGCCTTCTCCCTTACTGTGGCCCCAGGCCCAGAATCCCACTTTTAGTGTCCCACACCAATCCCACCTTCCCCTCCTGAGCTGTTCAGCACCTCCTTCTGCCCTGGCAGCTGTTCTGGTGATAATGCTACTGCACAGGGGCTGCCCAGCTCGCTGCTCCCTGAGAATCATCCATGGCTCAGCCTCAGTCAGTTCTTTTGTTTTATTTTCCCTTCAGTCAAATATTTCTGCCATGAGCATTAGTGTAACACTAACAACATCTCTATTTCCATTCAGTTTTGTGTTGTTGTGAACTACGTTTCTCTGGTAGGTATTTGTTTTTGCAATCACAGTGATGAAATACATTTACTGGTTGTAGCAGTTACAGGAACTCTAAATAAATATCTGTCTTTGTTTAATTTCAGTAAATCGGGACATTTCACTAGCATTATAATAATAGGGATTTGGGGAATACTCTGTGTCCACTAAATAATTATTGAAGCAATTTATTATTGCATCATCGTAAACACCCCTTCAATTTGGGCTGTTCCCAGAAGATAAGGGACTATTTTTTTAGACTGGAGGATTGTAATTTTAATTTTTAATTTTTTTTCCCCAGATTTTGCTCTGGGCTCTGTATCTGCTTTGGTTTTGCAACTTTGATGTGCGAAAATATGTAATTGCAGTTTTTCACTTGACATAAATGGTACTATTGATAGTAGTTAGCTGTCCTAATCCCCTCGTTAGCTCCCATCTTCAAAAGGTACCAATGCTGTTGGTGTGATTGATATCATCTTATCACTCCCTAGAAAAACATACAGATTTTGTATACAGTGTGAATGACTCGGGCTTTGGTAATGTTGTTACCCTCTCTTCCTATTTGAATTTAATTTTTGTGTATTTCCAGACAGTAGACTGATGCTGTCCAGATTTATACCTTGTTAACCCTTATCAGCTGAATGGAAATGAATAAACATAAATGAAAGGTTAATTTAGGAGGATATGAAAGGAAGTGTAAGCTGGTGAAAACATAGATAATGTTTGCTCAGTGTTTTCTCTTCAAATACATTGCCCTCTGTGCTTCTGGCTGCAGTAGTATGAAGGATTTTGGTTTTATTCCATTATTTGGTGCAGTCTTTATTTTTCACATTATAAAAGAATATATTTACATTATTTTGAAATAATTTCAAATTAAAGTGGTAATGTAGAAAAGTTATGCAGCTGTGAAATGTTGTTTGGCAGTGCTGACCATTTTCATAGACTGAGGCATTTCATTGATTTCATACATCTGAAATCCAGGGATTAGTTACTGAGAAATTATTTCCCCACCGCTCCCACTTTGATGGAAGGGATCTATTGTTTTTGGGGCATGCCTGAACACATGGGATGTTGTTTCTGGAAGAACTCTATGATTCAAATGAGATGATATGAAAGGCAGAGTGTGTAAACTACAGCTGTGGAGAAACAGATTGCAGCTAATGGATCCAGATTTTGCCAAGAGTCATCTGGATAACTTGACTTTGTGTTGAGCTGCTACAAGCAACAATAACAACAAACTCCTTTACACGTATGCTCGATTTGGAGTGTTTCATGAATCTGCCTATGGAAATTTCTCAAGAGCAAGCCCTTCTCAAAAGCAGCTAAATTAATTACATAATTTTTTTGAAGACCACTATGATTCATAACTGTACAGAATATGGGCTTTATTACATTGCTTTTATGTTTGGGTATCTACCAGTGACATCTATAAGGATGGTTCTGTGAGAAAAGTCCTCAGGACCCTGCCTAAGAAGTTGCATGTGTTAGGTTTGCAAATGGTGTATATTAATAGGAAAATTCAATTTGTTTTTCCCTCCATCCTCCAATAGCATGCGAAGGAACGAACGTGGTCTGAACCTAAGTGCAGTGTTCACACAGGCCAACAGCCCACTCTTGCACCACACACACAGTTCCCACTGAGGTCAGTGGAAGTGCCCTGAGCAGCAGCTCCCTTGGACTGAGCCTGGTTTGGGGTGCGTGTCGATGTGCGCGTGGGTCTGTGTGTGAGTGTGTCTGTGTGTCTGTGTGTGTGTGTCTCTGTGTGTTGAGTAATAATTTTCCACAGCAGAAAAAAAATTAAAATTGAAACTTTGTTGTCATGCTATCTTACGAGGAAGCTAGCTTCACCCACACAGAGTTGAAAGCACATACCACTCTGTTACAGCACATAAACACTGTTATCACGCTAGTTGCAGAAAGAGCACTGTCACTGGGACATTTTATAGGCATGAGCTTTTATACTATTCAGCAAGCTATTGAAAATTAAAATGTAATTAGTGTAGCAAAACAATAGTTTGCATCTTTTAATTACTGCTCCATTTTTTTGACAGAATGTTTTAATTATTGTTTTTTCTTCTGTTCTGTTTTTATTGATTTGGTGCCAGTTCAATTGTGTTACCAAGACCTCCCAGTACTCAATGAATTTACCTCAGGGGATTCTGCCTTCTTCATTGTTTTAAAATAAAACAGATCTCCAACTACCTACAAAACAAAATTAGAAGTGGAGGAGGGAAAAAAAAAGCCAAAAGAACAGGAGAATGAGAGAGGAGCAGGAAGGGAAGGAGGGAGGGCAGGAGGGTGGAAGTAAGGACAGGACAGAAGGAAGGAGAAGGAGAAAAGGAAGGAAGGAAGGAAGGAAGGAAGGAAGGAGGCAAAGAAAAAGAAAGAGAAAAGAAAGAGAGAAAGAGAAAAGAAAAAAGAGCAAGAGGAAGGAAACAAGAGAAAAAAGTGAAAGAGAGGAAAAGAAGGAAAGGAGAAAAAGAGGGAAAAAAATCTTCACATATTGCATGCCTGATGTTTATTTGTGCTAGTATAAAACTGTTATTTAGTTATAGTATCAGATGTATTTTCAATTACTTTAATTAAAATTGTTGTTCTGGGAATTTTTTAAAAGTAATAGGAAAAGTCAAATCTCAAAGAAGTTATATTGAACAAAAATGTTAAAATCACAGCAGAAAACACCAAGATACCCCCTACTTTGATAATTTTTCAATATAGTTCCTCTGGGAAGAAACTACATGTCCTGAGATGCTAGGTTATGGTTGTACTGTCATTCTCTGTGGGTGTGCATGCACTCAATTTATTGCAGCCTTTCAGCTGTCAGAAAAGTGCAAAGTAAGTGGGAAATGACACAGAACACTGATTTAGAACACTTTCATCTCTATATGGTCTGTTTTCGTTAGTGATCAAGAGAGAGGAAAGTAGTGGTTAGGCACTATCTGTACTACAAAGCAAACCCCGCGGAGGCTCTACAGCACATGGTCTTTTGAGTGACTGGATACCTCTAACTGGAAACAAACAAACACACAAAGAACTGTATTTATTTCAGAGACTTTAATAGCTCCTTTGCAGCCATTTTGTACATAACAGGAAGCAAACCATTCCAATTTCCAGTGTGCTTTATCCTGAAGTATTTTCACCCAAGGGTTAGTCGCCACATATTTTGTATTACTTTTGACTTATTAAATAGTTGTAAAATCTAAGAAGGCTTACTTACTACTTGCATATTTCAGCCCTTATGAGGCAAGACAATATTTATTTACTATGCTGTTATTTGATTACTTAATAAACTGCTCACAGAGGCAAACAACAAGAAACCCAAACCCAAGAAGACCAATACTGCATTTTCAATAGCAAGATCCCTTGGGAGTCAGGCTCTGGGATTTTCATAGCAGAAAAATGTGGTCATACCACTCAGAGGCATTGGCAGTGTCTGGAAGGGACTAGGAGGTGGTAGACATAAATCCAAACAAAGATGAACTAGTGGAGAACCTGATAAAGTCAGGAGGATTAACTCTCTGTCTCTCCTAGAAATTCACTGGTTTGAGTTCCCTTCATTTTATCAAATGAAGGGAACTCTGGTTGTCATTCCTCAGGCAGGATGGCCTCCAGTTGCCTCTCTCAAAGTAAGCAAATAAGATCTGCTTTGCAGCTCGGGCTCTTTCAGGTAAAGGAAGACACGAGTCTTGCTGTTTGCTGCTACTCCTCATCACTGCATCTTGGGTGCAGGGTTTAGTACTGGACATGCCTTTAATTACAACAGTGTGAAATATTACCTTCAGTCAGTTTGACAAGCATTTTTCTTCCAGAATTCAGCCTTCAAACATACAAATATGGGCTGCAAGTACCACACAAATGTTTAAAATTGGGCAGCGGATAGGACCCACTGCTTTGATTATTTTTAAATTTTGAATTGCTGCACAATTTTCATTAATTTCCCTTTTCAGCATTATCGGTTGTTGGGGATTTTGCTTTGTTTCTTCGTGCTGGAAAGGTGAAATTGCCATGCCACAGGGATGAACCAGCCCTGTTGATGTCGTGGCCATATCACAATAGGCAGCCACCAACTCGTGGCGTTAGCCCTGGTGATGCCGTGGCCTGGCCGTGTCACAGCAGGTGGAATGTTGTCAGCTGGTGACACATCCAGCCCGTGGTGTGAGCTGGGGGAGCCCTGGGCTGGGAAGCAGAGGTTGTCCTTTGGCAAGAGAGGGGTGTGCTCTCACTGACACCCACAGCCCTGGAGACACACATGACTGTAACCTTTCCCTCTGCTTCCTTTGCTGCTCAGCTGGCAAGTGCAGCAACTTTCTGGAAGGACATTGAACTAAGGAGAAGGAAACACACTGCTGATTTTCTGGGTGTTTGTTCTCTTAGAGATTGCAATCAAAATTTATTAATATCCATTGTTCAACCCTGAAGATATATTTACACTCTTTTGCTATGCATTAAATATCGATGTTTAAATATAGAGCCTGCTTCTGCACGTTCATCCGGAGTGAATATTTTTCTGATGAACTCTGTACACCTCACTCTAGACATTTGTAATACAGAGGTCTACATCTGAGGCCAGGCTCTCTTTATAGTCAGTGGAAAGAAATACTCACAGGAGATGATTCATCTGACCTATTTTAGATATCTACGTGAGGACAAGATTAACCTTGCCCCAGAAGTATCTGTTTACTCTTCATTGTCTGTGGAGAGCTTGCTGCACTGCAAGTATCTGAAGTTGGATGCAAGGAATCCTCCTTTTCATGCAAAGACCAATTATCCTGAGAAATCCCATGCTGTTACCTGCCTTTGCTTCCCACCAACACTGCAAGTTCATAGCCACTGTGAATCTCAAAAGCTGTGCATTATCATCCTGGATTTCTGTTCATGCATGAGGCCTGGCACTCATCTTCCCTGAAGACTTGAGCTATGGGTATGGATCTCCATGTAGGAGAGCTTTTGCAAAGCAGGAAGAGAGAGCAAATCTTCTGCTGATGGCACAGCTTTAAAGCTCAGTGATATGTGTGCATACAACGTTTGGATCTATGTGTAACCCTTCCACAGGCCCTGAGGCCATACTCATAAGGTTGTCCCCTTCTCACTTAAATTCACAGTTTCAGGGATTGTCACCTTAGCATTAGCATGCTGCTTATGCCACCCTTCTATGCAGAGCACTTGCATTTTGTACCCCTTGCCTCACTCCATGGGGACCATGCACTCCCTCAGGAGCCAGAGCAGATATTGTTGTCATGAGGTGTTTCTGAAGAATATGAAGTTTGTACACACACAGTCCCTGCACAAGATAGTTTATGCACTGAGAAGTCAGAGAAGGTGGAGTAAAAGAAATTAAAACATGCCAGTGTTTCAATATTAACTTTAAAGTGTGAGGAGGGTAAAACTGGAGTGTGAGAGGAAAACAGGAGAAGGAAATATGATTAGAAATAATCCATTAGTTGTTATTTTTTCATATGAGACCTACACATGCTCAGCAGAGTAAAAGTAAGTGTTCACCAGTATTAAGCCTCACAATACTATGTTTGTTTTCATATCATTAGCATGACAGCCTAAGTGGCTCCCTCCAATAAAGTGTGGTGTTTCTGGCTGGAGGTTTGCTCAGACAGTGCAGATCAGCTCTGATGTTTATTTACATGCACGCTATTGTGAAATTGTTACCCTGTGAGCAGAGGTGCTGGAGAAACAGCGGAACATTAATTTGCCAAATGTTATTGTCATAAGTAGGCCCCAGCTCTGTGGGCTCCTCAAGATGGGCAGACCCCTGTGCTGGTGCAAAACATGATGCTGGCTGGAAGTCTTACACAAGTGGCACAGCAAGGACAAGCTTACAGTTCTGATTGTGATTTCACAAATGTTTGTTTGTTGCTCTCTGTCCCAGAGAGCTGTGTTTAGCAATCCATGGAACTGCACACCAGGACTTCAACAAGATGGTTTGATAGTGTCTGGGGTGGTTTTTTTGAGAAACAGAAGCCATGGTGTAGGATACTCCTCCCTTGCCAGAAGCCTCAGCATGATTGTCTTTCTGCTTAAAAATGTTGGTCTGGCAGCATCCCTTGCCTTGCCAGCAGCAGGTAAGGCGCTACTTGCTTAGGAAGGACAGACACTGGATTGTCTTTCTTTCTCTGTCCTGTACAGTGTTCCCAGGGTAGGTTGAGTCAGCAGCATCTCAAGACAGTAAAACTTATAGTAAATACTTCTTGGAGATGGAGGGAAAGAGCTGCAGCTCTGGAATGATTGTTTTAGGCTATCTGCTGACTCAGAAAGGCATATCTACATCTACACTCCAGCCTGTTCACATCTCCAAAGTGTTTTATTGAGCAGTAAAAGGTAGAAAAGCACTCAAACACAAGCCTGAGCCTGATGTAATTGGATGGTTCTAAAGCTTGAGCCCTGAACAAGAGCAGCCTGCTTAAATTCAAAAGCAGATCCCCCTTTACATAAAATCAATCATGTCCTTGCTATATTTCATTAAAATGTGCATGTTTTCATGTATGCATATCTGAAGCTTCCTGCATCTTTTCCCTTATCTCTACCTATTCCTATGCCTCTGGTATATACTTTTTACAGAGTGAATGCCTGCTGTTTGGTGAATACTGGAATAAACTAACTAGGGATATGAATGATGCTATTCTTGCCATGTGTGTTTTTTCCTTCTCCAAGTTTTTGAAGGCCAGACCAGGATTAAAAGACTTAGCTTCACATTCCTAAAAGCAGTGCAAAACTTTCCACCCAAATTAGCTGGCAACTCCTCTTTGGATATCACGAACACAAAAACATGTTTTAAAAGATGAATCATCTCTGGACAGCTCAGGTAAGGAGTAGCAACTTGGGAGCAGCATAGATAGCTCTCAATCCCATTTAATTTCCTGGAAGCACAAAAGACAAATTCTCACCAGGCAGAGTTGCCTACTTTTGGACAAACAAGCAACCCATTTTCAATTCTCCTTGTATTTGCTATTTGGACTCTGTCATGATGTTCAAATAGATATCAAATACTTGGGTTCAACAGGAAGGACACAAAAAGCAATTACATAGAAGTACCATCCATCTTCTCTTAGAACTGAACAGAGATGTGGAACAAAATCTACAGTTCTGGGCTGTGCAGTCAGGTAAAACATGAACACATTATTACAGTGTTATTAGTAAGTTAACAAGAGTTCTGGATGTACAAGTGGCATTTCCTCTCCTCACTACCAAGCTATCTCATGGTTCTTCCACAGACATCTTACTCTGAGGACTGTATTACTGTCCCTTGTTTTCATGACTCCCACTGCTGTAAGCTCTGAGAAACCTACCCATGAGGAGCTGAGATCCACAAGACTGGAGTCAAGACGCTGCTTGAGGTGTGATCCAGACCCTCAGGCACCCAACATGAGGCAGGCAGGGATGCCCTACAGTCAGTTTGAAACCCACCTGCACACCAAGCAGGGAGCACCTGAGAGCTGCCCCTGAGGAAACACTTGGGCACAAGATGGGTCTGTAACTCTATCCTGACAGCATCCTGCAGAAGACAGGCTGACACAGAAACTTGTGAAATTTGCTTTAAAACATAAGCCCTGAGCTCCTGAGTTTCTTCAAAGTGTCGACTGTCTTCAGGGCAGATGGATGGGGCTGGGTTGCAATCAGGAATGGTTCCCAATGACTGGAGAGCCTTGCAGCACCTCAGGCCACTGGGTGCTCAAGGGGTCCCAGGAGGGTGGAGCCTGCTCTGGAGCTCAGCCTTATTCCTCTGTATTTGCATGTGGCACTCATTTAAACCTTTGATTGAAACAATCAGCTTGTGCAGGGCCGAGCTGTGATCCTGTGCCTCCACAAACAGCCCCGGTACATCAAAGGGATGGATGACATGAGTCAATTGCTCGTGGGTCCAAAATCTCACAGAGCTGATTGCCCCTTCCCCCCTGCCCTTCCCATCCCACCCTTCTCTCACGTGGAGAAGGCAGAAACTCAGGCATGAACCCAGCTGCAGGAGGCAGGGAGGGAAGGTCTGGTTTTACTGCCTGGTGAGGGAGAGAGCAGCCATCTGCCACTGGTGACAGGCCAGCAAAGGTGCACAGAGACCCTCTGCGCCACCTGAGCCTGCAGGGACAGGAAGGCCACAGACCCATTTCCCCCAAGTCTCTCTATGTTGCTCCCTAAAGGGCCTTTGGCTCTCTGACAGCTGAAATGCCAGTGCCCCTGGATGTGTTTCACCAACCCTGTTGCTTATGGAGTGCCCAAACCTGAGCCTCATCCCATGCGGGTGCACTTCTGCTTTTCCATCAAGCTGGCCCAAGCCCAGGCTCTACATTTATGCTGTTTTATGCTGACTTTCTCCGTCCACAAGGGCGTGGATAATGCCAGGTCTGGCACAAGCCCTGCTGATAAAAAATGGAAACATCAAAACATGTGACCACATTTAGGCTGGAGCCCTGAGGCAGTATTTGCTGTACAGCTGAATTGCAGCCTCAGCCCAGCCTTGTCAGCCCAAACTGCCTCCACTTTCAGCAGAGAGACACATGCATTTCTGGAAAGCTGTTGGCATCCTAAAGGATATCTGAGAGTGGTGTCCCAAACCATCTCCTGAAAGGGCTGCTATTGATGAGGAAGCCTCAGGTGATTAGCTCAGCCTGAGACAACCAGCTCTCAGCCAGCTCTCAGCCAGCTGGAGCAGGGTCCCCTGGAATGCTGAACAAATGTGTCACACTGCCAGGAGGTCTTTATACCGGGACTGATGGATTTATTGTCCCTTGTTAGCAGGTTCTGGGACAAGCACTGAAGACAATATCCAAACTGAGTACATCAGCATGCACTGCTAATTTCTGATATGGAATATGAGGGGTTTTTGTTCACTTTAAGTGATCTATTTGGACTCACTTTAGTCTTCCATTACTGGCAGAATTTCTAAAGATTGCTTTCAAAGCAAGTAATGAGGAAAGCAGACTTTGTCATTAGCCTTTTTGGGAGCAGTTGGTATAAAGTATTCTGTTCATGAGCAAATTAAGTAGCCATAGTTCCCCTGTGTTCTGAACATCTTCTGCATTCAGTATCACAAATGCAATGTATAAGTACAGGTTGTACTTCCCATCTCCAGTACAAAAGTTAGGGTGGTTTTTCTTCCTTCTGGTGAGCACACGACAGAAATTGATTGTAATTAAGGAGAGAGTAATTGGCAGCAGCTTCAAGTCTTCCTTGGATCCATTTTCAATAACTTGAAGCTTGTCAAAATCTGTTTTCAACTTACAGAATGATCTGAGAGCTTCAAATGCCTCCTTTGCCATCTGTCCTGTGGGTTTCAATATTTGCTTTTTTTCTTATTATTTGAATGCAGTAGGGTGCCAGTATCAAGACAGCTTGTCTCCTTTTGCTGAGTTGTGGGGCAGGAATTTGAGTGGGTGAGGTCTGAGGAGACATTGTTTGGCCTTACAGTTTTTAAACGCAGTCTTCCTTAGATCTTAATTTTTCCCTTCATGTGTTTCCATTCACACCTGAATCATTCATTATACTGGCAAGCTGGGAAGATCCCTCTTTTCTTCAAGGTAACCACACATTTCTGAAGTAAATTATAGGTGGGGAGATTATAGAAATTTGTCGTCTAGGCACACACCCTGGCTCCTTTCCTTTTCCAAAGCATGTAATAATAAAATGTTTTTCCTTTTTTCCTCCACAGCTAATGTATGCCTAATGTGGGAACAGTTGTTTTTTTGTTTTGATGGAACATTAAAGCAGGCTGTGTAACAAGGGAGGAAGTCTAAGAAGTGGCATTTTACTTTTAAACACAGCTTTGAAAATAAGTGGCAAATTAGTGATCATGCTGCATTGGTGTAATCTCCTTTGTGGTTTTTTGTTGGACTGTCAGCTTAGACATAGATTAGGCATGGGATAAAAGCCCACAAGTCCCATTTGAATTTTGAGCTTAAATACCAATGTTCAAGGTCATCTCTCCTTTCCCACCCTGTGATGTTTTCAACCCAGGTTCTGAGTTTACCCTAAGAAAGGACAAATTAGCCATTGCCATGTTGGTTTTGACCCAGTGCAATAACAAAAAGAGCTGAGTAAGTTGCTTTTATGATGCTGAAGCCATGAAACACATTCTACCACTCAAACACGTGGAAGGATTCTAGTAGAACTGAAGGATGAAAACATTATGCCTTGTTGGGAAACATTAATGTTCATGGCTTTCATTCTCTTATACTTCCCAGACTTTAGTGTTTCATGCATAACAGAAATGGAAAAGATCCATACCACTAATTTAAGTACATTGCAAAGCACAGGAGATGAAGCTTCTCTTGAAGATGCTTCTACAGGAGTAGATGAGCTGTAGGACTGCCAGATAATGAGAAACTGGGGTGTAGTGGCAGAAGGACTTGGATTTTGAGAAAATATTCTGTTTGCAACCAAGTCTTGCTCATAGTCACTTGCAGGCAGCAGCAAAAAGAATTGATCTGGCAGATCTCTCACTCCCTTCTGTCAGACCTGACCTTGGCAGATGATATTGCATAAAGGATGAGGGCCAGAGCAGTGAGAGAGGAAAATAAAGCAGGAGACCAAGGAGGAACCTTGCACAGAAAGTTTCAGAGGCAAAGTTTTGTTTAATTTTACTTTTCATAGAAGCCTGAAAATAAAAAAAAAAAAAAAATGGGGGAAAGGGAAATTGATAAGAGAAAGCAAGCATCAGTCAGACACAGAAAAACACAATTCTCTTTTATAATTTTTTTTAGATCAGATTTACTGAGCAAATGAAAACATTTAGGTGCAGCTTTGTTTGGGGAAACATGTTTCCTGTAGAAGTAAAAAAACCCTGTATTTCTCAAAGAAAAAAATTACAGATAATCACAAGTGTTGTTAGAGGAATGTGGTAGAAAACAGTGAATGAACAGAGATTTTTTTAAAAGGGGCAGGTAAAAGAGGCATAGACAAAAGAAGTCTGTAACCAGGACATTTGTGAAGAGAAGCTCTGCTATGCTGTGAGTCTGGTGCTGAAAATCATGCATGAATGCCATATCCTTTGTACCTGTGTTTCTGGAAACTGTGATACCTGGGAACATGCAAACTCTGAACAGCCTTCAGCAAGAGCTTTGCTGGCAAATTAGTCCCAAGCCTTTCTTACAACAAAATTAAATGGAATATTTGAAGGCTAGAGGTAAAAGGGCATACAGCATATGGTGCACTTCAGCTCTTTGCTTCAGAAAATAATTATTTCAAATCCTTTATTCCAGAAAATGGACCCATCGTATCCTTCTTTGGAGCATCTGTGATGATCTAGATGCATTTACTAATTGCTATGTAATGGACTAAATGTGTTTATTAGGTTAAGTTAGTTTAACAGGGGCGAAAGAAATGTTATTAAAGTTTGTTGTAGCCAGGAATGAAAATTGCTGGTTTTTTCCCCACTGCTCTCTCTATGGTGATAAATTCCAGAAAACACATCTCAGCTCCCTCCAGCCTGAGCCATCTACAGATGCATGTTTTCTTTCCATAACCAGCTGTAGCTAATTGCATCAGTGCTGCCTCTACTGCTGCACATGAAAAAGAAACCTGTAATTTATTGCAACAGACCATACTATTCCGGCTGTACATCTTGCTCGTTCTGTCATTCCAGGGAACGGATTTCTCATGGTTAATTGGCAGTTCAGAAGTGGAAAACAACCTTGCTTGGAAGAAAGCTTTCAAAACCTCCTCCATATGTTCTATCCAGATATTGATAAAACAACAAACAGAAAACATATTGTTTATCTGTAGGACCATGATTTCCCCATCAGACAAAGAAATACTGAGTCAAATCCATGCCTCATGTGTCTTTGCTGCAGCCAACACGAGTACAGTGCTCACAATAACGACCCATGCATTTTATTACTGCTTGAATGGTAACATGGTGCCTTGAAAAACAGGCACAGGTGAGGTGGTGCAAATTACTGTCAAAATCTGTGGAGCTGTGCCAGTTTACACCAGCAACAGATCTGCTCAAGTCTCTGCCTCGGGGAATTTATGAATCATAATGTAACTCTAAGTAGATCTAGTGGCTGTAAAATTCAATCCTGGTTTTAATAGCAGCGAGGCAGGAGAAGGGAAAAGGTGAGCACTAACCTACTTTTGAAAGGGTCATGTCAAGGGCATGGAAAAAGGCCTTTTAATTATTCTTACAACTCTGGGGAACGAGACTGTAATGAAAGGCAGTAAAATCTTAATCACAACTGCATTGCTCGAGTTAGGAATTAAATATAGGAGTGAAGAATTAAATATAATTTTGCCTAAACCTGTGATTTAACAATATGAAGGCTTCAAGGACTACATTGGTGCAAAGATCTCCCTTCCCCTACCTCCGTTATCAGCACCATCAAAATCTAGGTACTCATGTTCATGTAACTAGGTGTGGGGCTGTGTTGTGAGCTGGACTGAGGAACTGCTCCAGGTTAAAAAAAAAACAAAACAACAAAAACCAGAAAAAAATAAACTAATTATTAATCTCACAGTATGCACACTTAATAGCAGAGGTTAGCGTTTGCGAAATGACTGGCATTATATAAGAGTGAAGCACTTAGTAATTCCCAGCTATTACTATGTAGTGTTGCTATTTATTACTGAGGTTCAACCTCTTGTTTGCATCTCAGGGCACATCAAAGAGCCTCCCAGCCCAGGCTGTGCAGCCGGGAGCTTGGCTCACAGCTCTGCCTCCTTCGCTCACGGAGCTGCCTCAGCTCTGCCTCCCCAGTGGCCCGGCCACAACTGCTCACTCCAGCTTGGCAGGTGCAGAGGCTGAAGCCTCAAGTGTTAATTGCTCTATTACATTAATGTGAAACTAAAAGGATGGAGTGGAAAATCACAGGCATTGTCTTTTCATTTACCCTAATTGACCAAACAACTAAAAGAGTGGCCTGAAGAAAGCCTCTTATAATGCATTGGCACTAGTTAGGAATTTTAAGAGGGATTTTTAAAATTCTTTGCATTCCCTCAGTAACATAGCTTCAAAACTGCCACTGAGAGGGTTTGTACCATTCAGGTAGTTAGCAGCAAAAGGCAGAGACTGCAGCTGTACAGCTCAACTTGGGCAGCAGATCTGCAGATGACCATGACAAGACTCAGCACTGTTGATGGCCACAGCTGTGCCTAAACCATGAAGCTGTTCTGTCTTTGTATGCAGTGTCTGCATCACAGAGCAGAGGGAAAACAGACTTCTAAGAGATGAAGCAAAGTCTGGGGCTTACCCTGTGTCAGTGGAGCTTAGAGGATTACACTGCTCTGTGAGCCATCCAAGGACTGCCCTTCTGTACTGAGACAGGTTCTTCCTTTGGACATGGGTCACCAGAGAATAGTTTTGCATTTAAATAAAGAATCCTGCAAAATGTGGTATTTGGCTTCATTACTGATTGTCTTCCACCATATATATATTCTTTTTCCCCTATTAATTTAGGATTAAACCATCTAAGTTTACTGAGGCAATACCCCATTAGCTTCAACAGAAAGGGTTGGGTTTTTTCTTGTGTTTCTTTCAAATAAAGACTGAGGGCTGTTGCTTTGGTTTCTGCAGCAAGCAGCAGCTGGGCACTGCACTGCATCATTTCACCATGACCTATTACTCTCCCACTCTCTAGCCACACAGCTTGGTACACGAAAAGTGGGGAGAAAGAGACTTTACTTTCAGTCATGGTAAACATTTCAGTTGTGTGGGCCTGGAGGAAAAGTAAGGTATGTGTAAAGCTGTCTCATGGAGTAAAGGGAAAGCAGCACCAGAGACTTGGAGCTGGGAATGACATTTACAGACAGGATGTGCTTTTGAGTTTGCAGCCCTCAGTTTCAAGGTGGCCATAGACACGCAAAATTAATCCCATCTAAAGTGATTACATCTCAGCATAGACAGCCACTAATGTGACTCATTACGTAGAGTAACAAAGCAAAAAATCCCAAAGAGACTATATACTAGTAGAAACTAAGTTAGATGTTCCAATTACGTATTCTGTGATGTTGTTAATGTGTTTTATGCCCTGGCACCTATCCATGCTTACTGGGTTTGTGTATCAAGGATTTGGCAATGGAGGAACTACAGGGCTGGCTTCTGTGGAACCTGCTGGAAGCTTCCCCTATTGTCTGATAAATCCAACACCAACTGTTTACAGAAATGGACCCACTGCTGGCCAAGGCTGATCCCATCAGCAACGGTGGGATAACAGATTTAAGAAAGGGAAAAAACACCTGCACAACTGCAGCCAGAGAGAGGAGTCAGAATATGTGAGAGAAACAGTCCTGTAGATACAGGTCTGTGAAGGAGGGGGAGGAGGTGCTCCAGGTGCCAGAGCAGTTTCCCCTGTAGCCTTTGGTGTAGACCATGGTAAAGCAGGATGCCCCTCTGCAGCCCATGGGAGTCCACTCTGGAGCAGAGATCCACCCACAGCCCCTGGAGGAGCCTGTGCCTGAGGGATACTGTGACCACGGGGGAAGCCTGTGCTGGAAAAGACTCCAGGAAGGACCTGTGAACACATGGAGAGAGGAGCCCACACTGGGGCAGATATGCCAGTGAGACTTGTGACCCCCTTTTGGTTTTATTTCTCATTACCCTACTCTGATTTGATTGGCAATAAATTAAATTAATTTTCCTCAAGCTGAGCCTGTTTTGCCCATGACAGTAACTGGTGACTGATCTCTGCCTGCCCCTCTCTCCTCATGAGCCCTTAGTTACATTCTCTCTGCCCTACACAGCTGAGGAGGGCACTGACAGACCATCTTAGGGAGGCACCTGGTGTCCAGCCGTGGCCAACCCATCTCACCACATCATGTTTGTGCCACAATTAAATAAGCACTTTTGCCATGCAACTTCTGCTCTCCTAAGAAAATGTGAAGAGGATAACACAAGGACTGTGTTTACAGTCTGTAGCATGGCAGAATGTGTACTTAGTGCATGCTAGGCTTTACAAATAACCCATGGGACAGGCTGCAGTTACAGCTCTTTCTTTGCAGTAACACACTTCACAGTTTGTCGTTTAACTGGTTTCTTTCTTTTAAGGAGGTTTGTAACTGGGAAGGTTGAATTCAAAGCTGCAGGTTTAACCAAACCAGGATGGGTTATAGTAGATTCTCAGGTTATGTGAGCAAAAAGCAAATATTAACTGATGTCAAGTCACCAAACTACCAAGCATTCTTGACTATTTTCAGGGTGCAATTGCAGGAATAATTTCTTTAGCATTCTGTTCAGCACAGGAAATTCCCACACTTTTCTCCTATCTTACCTGTTTGTCCTCATGCTGCTCTTGGCTGCCTTCCTGTTGTCATCTGGCAATGAAAGTGCTGATGCAATGTTCTGGGGACTGATGCTGTAGAGGGAATCCTAGCAATGTGTTCTCATGAGTTTGTGCAGTCCAAACTGGAAATACCTCTGAATATAAAGAGCCTGAATAAGCCAAAATTCCAGTGGAGGTCCATGTTCTTACTGATAGCATCAAGATGGATGACAGAGAAACATGACCAATGGCACATTTCAGGATGCTGAATTTCTTTCGACACAACCACAGCATTAATGCTTTTCATTTGAGCCCATCCTGGCATTCAGCCAGTTAATGTGACTGGGAAGCACACAGGTTTCTAAGAGGGCTGCTCTCTCAGCCGTGTGTTTCAGAAGACGATTCATTTTGCTGAGTGGATGAAATGCTGGATGTGTAGGGAACACAGAGGGCAGGAGAAAGCTTGTAGCATGAAGCAAGATCCTGGAGCAGCGTGGGCATGGACACCTTCTCATGTGGGGCTGTGACTGGGCTGGCTGTGTGAGGCTGCATATACTCCCATATATGCCTGGTTTAAGGAGTGACTTAGCTAAAGGTTCAGCCACTGGAAGAACAGGCAGGTTTGTGTTGAATCCCCTGCTTTGAGCAACTCAGTGCTGTTTGTCTTCAGGCATGGCATCAAACTGTGTAAGCTACAGTTCTATCTTAAATTTGAGTGCATGTGCAGCCGCAGACCCCATCACTTCCTCTGCACAGGGATGAGCTGGAATGAACTCAAATGTGCCATGACTTGTGTAAGGGTCCTCCTTACTCTGCAGTTTATTCACACCAAGGAAGAACTTGTGTATCTTTTATCCTTTAAGGAATTCTTTTTGCAACTTGTAAACTAACTGATATTCCATAAAGATAGCAAAAATAACTCAGAAAGGTGGCTAAAAGGTTGATGTGACCCAGGGTAAATATGGTGATGATTATGCATGGAATATAAATAACCTACATAAAGGGTACCAATACATGAAATGCATATTTCTCTTTAAGGAGAGATGAAGAAAATATTTACTACCTTATTAAATCAAAAGAAATATGTAATTAAAAAACAATCACTAGCTTCAGAGCTGCAATAAGTCTTTTTATTAGGTATTCATAATTTTACTAGGTACTGGATTGCTAGAGGCCTGGGATCATATGAGTTGGTAATAAACCATCTTGATACATCATGTTCTTTCAGTCTTGCCAATGTGACATTTGCTGCACAGGCACTAGGAATGTTATACATCTGAATAAAGCAAGTGAAAATACCCTATCGATCCTGAAACACTCTAACCAGCCCGAGCAAATTAATACTGAGGGAACTGACTTAAGAAGAAAAAAAAGCATTTTGATGTGTATTCATATGACAAAAATGCAGCACACAGTAAAATTGACTCCTGGTCAAAAACTGGAGAGGTGTGCCTAAAGCCTTCTAAATGCAAGAGGGGAGCCTGTTTTCTCTCTGGGTCACTGTAGCCACTCTTTCTGGGACAATACCTATCACTGATATCAGTGTCATGTAGGACACAAAAACTGTTGAGATTTTATACTAAGCTCTATTTCTGACCAATAAGTCAGTCACAAACCAAAACCAGTCTGGTGCTTGATCCAAGCATGTTCTGAGTAGTTCATAATTGCCAATGACTCCTGGGAAGATAAATGACCACTAAGAACTGATCCCACCCCTCCCATCTCCCCCATTTTCTCCAACCATGAAAACAGATCTGGACATGTGGGGCTTCCCCATTCTGGACAAAACAGCTCTTGATTTTCAGTGGGATTATGGCCCGTGTATCCAAATCTGTTAGCAAGATGACATCAATGAATTTGAAATGTTGTTCTTATGTTAATGCTTCTCTAATTAGCAATGTTTGAAGTAGCTCTGCTAAACTAAGAACATATCCTAACCTCAAGCCAAAACTCAATCCAACCCCTCTTTTGAAAAAATTCAATTGCCATTATTTTCTTTGTCAACATCTTCTTCCAGAGCACAGCCCACAACTCCCAAGAAAGAAGAAAAATCATCTATAAGCAACTTCTGCTTCAACATAAAATAATCACATATAAATTAGGCCCTCAAAATATTTCTGCAAGCATATCCACCTATGACTCAATAGTTTCAAGGACATTTTCAGCTTCTACAACTGTCTCACCAATATCCCAATGCAATAAAAAAATACTAAAAAGCCAATGAGTTCAACAACAACTCCTGTACCTCCAAATAAATTTTTGTCTGTGGGAGGACTGTAACAAAAACAGCAGCAGCGGCTTAAAAGAACCAAAAAGCTGCAGCTTGGACTTTCCATTACAGCAGCGGTTGTGGAGGTGAGAATGTCTAGAAACGATCTCTCTCGGGCTTGCTCATACAGACATGTTTACTTTCAAGCTGATGTGTTTCAAAATCTGTTCTGTTAATGTGTATTTCCAGAAGTATACTCATAAGCTGTTTAAGGTTAGCAATGAAGGCTCACTCAGAAAGGCAGAGGTGCAGAAGAGACATGGTAGCTGAGTTTTTACTGCAGTGCATCAAGCAGAAACCTACACATATGCAAAATCACAAAGCTAAGCAAATCTGCCTGGCAGAAGTGTAAGAGAGTGACAATCTGCCCGCTGTGCTCTCACGGAAATCTGCCCTGTGATGGCAGCAGCTGAGGGTTGTATGAATTATAGACAGGTTGATGCACACTTTTTCTCCTCTTTGCTGTGGCATGCTAAACACTCTTCCTGTAGTTCAACTTTAATAGAAGTGATGTGTGTTTTAGAACCATTTTGTCATGTACACTTCATTTGCTTTCTTGCATGTTTAAGGACTATTTGTTTATTCCCTTTTCATCTATTGTTTTTACTGAGAGTGTTTTGTGTTTTACTCTTTTTTTTCCTTCAAAATTTGACACAGATGTGGCAGTATTGATTAGAGATAAAAATAAGGCAGTGAAGTGTGTTCAAGAGAAAGTGACCCACCATCCATTATGTGAGATTTGTATTTTGGGAAGAATTTTATCTTAAAACATGGATTGCCAGTAGTCACAAATCAGGTAGATACCATGTCATTGTGCAAAGGGCACCAGTTCTCTGGGAGCCTACCTTATTGTTAATAATCCTTTTTTGACCTAGATAGGGTTTTGATTCTATCCTAAGTGAATATTCAAATCAGGTATATACAGAGATGAACATCTTAAGCAATTAGTCACTTAGCCAGGTTACAAAGCCATGTGTGAATACATATGAAGATGTGCTCTGCAAGTAACCAAACCTGATTGGCTAATTGTAAGACAGTCATTGTGGCAAACCATACACAATTGTTCAAGCCACTACATATGTTTTTTTTCTGTAAAAAGAAATACAAAAGAAAATATACTTTATGACACTGCTTTTCACAACATTATGTTATGCTGCATAAGCACTCATTTGATGGTTAAGTGATAACTTAAATCTCTTCTCATGTTTGGTTGGTTTTAGCCGTTATTCATTTTAACATTAGGACTCACAGCATATTACTAATGTAAAAAAACCCTAAACAGGCCACAGGAAGTGTTATTTTCCAATATAATAAGAAGTAATTTTCTTTTTGTTTCATAATTCTGAAGTTCATTACAATCCTTTCTCCCAGAACTGCAGTAGATCTTCACTAGAGCACAGATATGAAAAACAAATGTCTCAAAATTTGTCTGTTAGGGGACAGGCAGATGAGTTACTACTTCTACCACAGTCTGTGATCCTATTGATTATACAAGTGTATTAGCTGCATTATTCAGAGAGAAAAAAGACCTTAAGATTTGCTTGGAAAGGCCAAATATGGAGACTCTGAAAAAAGTGCCTTCACTCTTAGATGAGCACTCTTCATCTGATCTATTTTAGCTACTTACTACAGGATGAGAGGAGCTGCACTGTAAGCCTGCCTGCCCCCTGACTGATAAGGACTCCTGGAAAAGTAGTTCACTTGTAGAAGTCCCTACTGCAGACATCTGCAGATGGTCAGACAAAGCTCCCTCTGAATTAATGATTCCCAAGCATTATGGTGAGATTTTTGAGTCTGAAGTCACATGCAATTGGATCACCTTGTCTGGGTTGCACAGAAAGGTACAGCTGGGCTTTTGTGCTCTCTGCTATGTAACCCAGGGATTAAGGAAAGAAACTGAAGGTATTCTGCTGTTTTATCACTCTTATGCCCTCTTTTTTGGCATTAGTATGACAGTCTTGGTACAGCTTAGTTCCTTACTGAGGCAACTACATGACAAATATTATTTACTGATAATTACATGAAACTGCAAATATTATTGGAACGTTTATATTTCTGAAACTAAATGTGTCCAACTAATTTGACTCATCACTGTGATGATGTGGAGACAGTTATTCAAGCAATACCTGTCTTCTTCACGTTCTAATAAGTGTACTTATGAGTAAACCCATGTAGCAATAAAATTTACTGGTAGATTCAGTCACACCACAAGCTATCACTTAGTCTCAAATAAACTGGAGAATTTGACATAATAAGTCCTGATGTGGAGGGAATGAATTCTTACTTGTTTACAAGAAATCACTATTTTTCCTACTTATTATTTGGCTATTATTTATCATACCACATGTTAGAAAGAACAAGAGAAAAGTTATGTAGTTCTTTTCCTGTGTGTTGACAAGTGAAAAGTTTCAGAGGTTCTCCCCAGGCATGGTTCACATTTAAGCATCCACAGAATTTCTTTCCTGAGGATCAGAGACATGTCCTTGATAAACAGGAACAAATAAACAAACGGAGTCACATGTAATTGGAAACAAGGGTTATGATCCTCAATTAAAACTGATTAAAGTTTGCAAACCCTAATTCCATATCCTTACCCTGCTTTCTGCAGGGCATTTTTTTTCTTCCAAGTTGGCACACCAGTTTTATAATTTTAAGAACTACTGCTGCTAAGGAGAGTGAAATGTTTAAATGATATGTATAAGTCCCTTACTCCCAGGGACTGGTTGAAACCCATTTCAGGGTGAACACCTCTCTGCCCATGGGAAATAGTGAATGGATTCTATATTGTGCTCTGCTTGTGCACGTGGCTTTTGTTTTATCTGTTTAACAGTCTTTATTCCAACCCCCCTGAGTTTCCTCACTTTTTCTGATTCTCACTCCCATCCTGCTGGGGCTGGAGGGGTGGTGGTGAGCAAGCAGCTGTGCAGTGTTTAGCTGCCTCCCAGGGTCCAGTCACAGCAGATAGACTTGGCTGTGGGCAAATCAAACCTGAGGATATAGCAAGATGTTGCTAGCCAAGAGGGGATGTGATGAAGACACGAGAGTGTGTCTCTGAAATATCATTAAATAGATTCCAGCAGTGTTTTGGTGGAGACCCTTCTTCAGTACTGGCTTGTCAGAAATTCATCAGAAACTTACCAGAAAATTAACTCATGCTACCTGAGACCAAGGACTTGCTTAGAAGCGTGCACTTGCTGCTGGAAGTGGGAACACCCTTAGAGCAGTTTTTCCTTTTACTTTTCCCTTTTCTAATGTGTAATGGACAAGGACAATTATGGCAGGCAGTAACTAAAGTAACTGAGGCCAGGAAAGATGCCAATAAACATTAGCTGACTAGGGGACAGCAATTCTGCTACATGACTGCTTTGAGGTTTGAGGATTTGTTTTTGTTCTTTGCTGAAAATAAATCAGGAATGTTCTGTCCATTGTGTGTACTGGTGGGATGAATGTGTCACTGTAATAGCTGGGTGGTGAAGGGACAAGGCAGGCGTGTGGCAGACCCAGGTGCAGCTTCCTGCTATACCTGATTCTACCCTGATTTTCCATTCTGCATCAGGGATTTGAGCATGCTTCTCTCACATACTCACACAGCACCACAGTCAGCCAGCTCTGGAGTATTTCCTTTCCTCTCTCTCTTACTGTAAAACTGGATGGCTCAGTGCAAATGTTTTGAGAACTGTGAGGAAGCTTTTGTGTAAGATTTCATGCCTCTACAGCCTACAATATAAATGGTGTTCTCATGATTATTGCAATTCAGGGAAATGGTAAGGATGGCAAAAGCATCTTGTTACCCCCGGGGAAGAGGAGGTAATAGGGCAAGGCAGGAGTAGCCAGGAGTAGGGACGGATCTTATCCCAGCAGCAGCACAGCCATGTAAGCAGAACTGTAAATCACCACACCACCAAACTCATAAGAACTGGCAGGCTGATAAGGGAACTCCCTATTCTCTGAAATCTCACAGAATGACATTCCTGTCCACCAGATAACACATAAATCCTTGGTGGGATTTTCTATCTCATGTTTGATCCTAAGTGTCTAAATAAGCCCAGGTGACAGGTAGGTGTCTAAATGGCAGGGGAACTTTCTGCAGCCTATAAAATCATTGTAATCACTTCATACTATTCAAGACCCTCCAAAATTGGACTTTCTCCAGCAGAGCTGGAGAATGCAGAGTATCCAGGCAGCATGGAGGATTGTGGTCATCTTCTTCTGTGACTTGAATAGCATTTCCTCATGCTTATGTAACTGTGTGTGTGTTTATACCTATTGTCCTGTACAATTGCATCTACATCTAAGTACACTTATTTTATCAGCACTAATGGTTATGTATTTGCCATTTATTTGCTGTCCCTGAGATGGCTGCAGTGTGGTGTGTTGGTCTCTGGGGCCTTAGGTGAATTAACGTCTCAGGATTTTGTCTGAGTTTCTGTATGTTGGCGCTAAAGGTCATGAGAAATAAAGTCACAAGATTACACTTCCTTTATGCTACTGTAGTCTGAAATGTTTTGTGACTGCGGACGAATGTCTGCAACTTTCTGTAAGACTGAACCACACGTGATGAAGGTGACAACCACACTGCAGTGTTAGAAAGTTAACTGGAAATTAGGATGATCAGCATGACTCAAGCTGTCAGGAAAACAATTCTACACATTTGTTTGGTGCTGTTATTTTGTGCACCAGCTTCTCAAAAGACATTCCAAGATAGTATACAACTGGAGGGATGACTAAGTGCATTCTGCATGCTGCTGAGTACTCTTTAGCTACCAGTGATGGCAGTCATTATTGGGCAAGCACAGTACTTTTCCAAATTTGGCTATAAATCCATGGTGGCAAGCTGACAGAAGGGCTCTTCCCCTTTGATACAACAGGAGGAAATACAGCACAGAAGCTGTCTTTCCTTCTCTTAGCTCCCATTAGGACTAACCTCTCTTAGAACTTCTTGTCTGTATTTTGTTGCTGACCCTCTAAATTGGGCAAGAAACTTCACACCTGGGTGGCCATCTCATAAACTGCAGACACTTGCTTCATATTTTTCCACTGGTAATCATCTGATCCCAGTATTCTTTTACTTCTGTCGAGGGATATGGCCTGCATACTTGCTACCTTCTTGTGCAGATGGAAGGCAAAATTAATAGCATGTGTTTTTCTCAAGGCAAGAAAGCAAGCAAGAAAAGGAGGAAAACCTAATCTTGCTTAATTTGCAGCTGGATTCCATCCTTTATTTTAAAGTCTGGATCCCGCGGTCTTCAGAGAAGTTACGATGATGTATGTCACTGATGTATGACAATGCAGACCATCATAGTAATTACTATTTCTTCTAACTTGCTGGAACTTTCCACATTTTATTTAGACTTTTTCCTGCCTTTACTTTGCAGCAAGCTCTAGAGCTTGCTAAACCTAGGTGTCTGTGCAAAGCTATAATTGATTTGGGAAGAGGTTATGGATGCCTCACCCTAGATTTTGTAGTTATTAGCCCAGTTTCTTTTGGAGCATATTATAGAGGAGCAAAACAGGGTGATCCAGAGTAAAAGTGGTGCTTGCAGCAAATTTGTCATCTCCACATCGAACATTAATTCCTTGGAAATTTATAATTAAAATTAGTTTCAAACAAGCCTTCTGAACTTCTGTGGGGAAAAAAGTGGTATTTTTTTTTCCCTGAGCTGCGATAGAACCTCATAAAATCAGGCTGGAATATCTATCCATGACTCATTAAAATAGTGTCTCTTCCAAAAAAAAAAAAAATTAAAGGCACTGGCCTCAGTCTAACCTGACAATGCAAGTTGTATGTTTGCACAGGGCAGATTGCATGTACCATACTGAATTTGTTCCCTCTCTGAAGTACCTGAAGATTTGCTCCAAACTGGGTCAGTAGAATCTGTGTGAGTTGAGCTCCACTTGGACTCAGTGAACTGCAGAGATTAGTCAGAGTTACAGTCTGTCTGAAGAACCAGCAGCCAGGTTGGAGAGGATCTTTCCCACTGAAAGTTTCCACAGGTCAGCTTTGGGATTCATGCGGCACTGACACAGAACACACTGTAAAGCCTTCCTACCTGCAAGAGGCACACTCACCCTCACTTGTGAATGTGCCATTCTGTGCAAGGAATTGCTATGCCAGGTGCAGCCAGTGAGTTGGGATCAGTCAGGTGTGCACCCTCACAGCACAGGGCGCAGCAGGGTTTGGGTTGGAAGGGACCTACAAAGATCCATCTAATCCAACCCTTATTTCCTCACTGACTAAATAGACTTCTAACACATAGTTCTGCTTTTCTCTGTTGCAACTGTGATACAAAGCACATCTCACACATAGAGCCAGTGGAAAAAGGTTTTCCATGGAAAGCAGTAACTGGGTATCTTAATAGTCTTGGGTTTTAGAAGCTATTCAACCATAAAACTAACACTATATAGCTTCACAGTCTTTTTAGCAATAAATCAGCTTCACTAGCTGAAACAAACCACTAAGGACCCTTTGTTCACTCTTTACAAACTTACAAGTGTACATGTGATTAACAGAATTTCTTTGGAGTAAACATGCTTGACTTTTATGATAAGAACTCATATAGGTGACATGTCCTGCTTTGTGAAGCAGGCTGATTAACACTCAGTACCAGGTAGGCAAGCAGAGAAAATACAGTAACACAACATTAATGATTCAGTATGCAAAAACTCAATGGTTGCCTAAGATATGTGACCTGAATGGTCAACAGCAAAGGGGTGTTTGGAGTACTTCATAAAACCATGCTGCAGTGTTTGTCATTTTACTGCTTTCAGAATTGATTTCTAGGATTGGATAGTAAAGTACTGCCAAAAAACTCTTTTCTCCTTTATCAGGTAGAAAAAAATCTTACTGGTCTATGCAGCACAGGGGACTGCATCTGTAGAGATTGCTTGCACAAGGAAAGACTGATGTCTCCCACATAGAAGATAGCTTGGCCTTGGGGCAGTCACCTTAAAAGTTTAATTCTGCAATCCCTTTGAGTGACCAGCTCTGCAATGAATAAAGTCTCTGTACAGACCATACGTAAAAATTCAAGTAGAAATGTTTCATGTGGGAGATTGAAAGAGATAGTGACATTTCTCACTTTTCAGTTTGAAAAAGCCATAAGTTTTGTTCATTAAAGTGAGTAGGTAGCTCAGTTTGGGCAGAATACCAAATATTTGGCTGCTAAGATTTCTTTTATCTGCACCAACATAGAACAGATTTTGCTCTGAAGAATAAAATAATAAATCCACTTTCATTTAGAAACATCAGAGTATTGGTGAGGTCCGAATTCAGCATGTAAGGGAGACAGTAAGCAGGTTGGCAGATCTCACTCCTATTTTGCTGTATTCATTCAATGCCAACACTGTTTTACAGAAGGTATTGAAATGGTTACCCACCTTCTCAAAGAACCCACTGATTTTATAAGAAAGCGTGTGATGGTTATGTTCATATCAGCCTTGAAATACTGACATGAAGTTACTTGGAGAGAAAGGTCTGCAGGAGGAAAATCCTGAAAAGGAGACTTGCAATATTCCTTCCCTGTGGTAAAGAAATCTAAACTGAGATGAGCCTGCCCTTGTAAAACAAAGAGAAGAAAAGGAAAAAAAGCCCTCTTGTTGGCAGAAGCTCTGGATAGAGATGACTTCAGACAGCATATGGCTCCAGCTCATGTGCTGCAGAGGCAAGCCACCACTGTCCTCTGGAAAAGAGTACAGTGAATGAGGATTCAGAAAGAAAACTCATTTCTCCTTTTCCTTAGTACCAGGCCAGGACCTTGGCCAATTAAATGCATGACCACAGTGATAAAAGGTTGCTCTGGCTAGTGCAGAAAAAGAAGGAGCTTTATCACTGCCTTTTATTTTTGGACTTAAAATTTTGTAATATAGTGTTTTTTCTAAGATCAGCATATTAACTTCAGTAGAAACAATAGCAAGAAGGGGAACAATAAATCAGCTTGTACATTCACTAACCCAGGCTACAAAAAGAATAAAAAACCTTAATCAGTGACAATTACCTATTAAAACACATTCTCTATATTCCGCCCTCTTAAAAACCTTGCAAGAAAGCCCCCAAAATTGCATGATGTGCTGGCATGTCTGTTTCTGTAAATGCTGTTTTGTTTTCTCAACCCCAACTTTGCCAATGGGAAATGACAATTCCCCGGGGGAAACTTAGCGTGCACTGGGACGTGCCAGAAGATGGGTGAATAAAACCTCTGCCCACTACGTATGAGTGTAAGTCATTGCTTCTCTGGAGCTCCAGACAGTTTGCACAACCTCCTCTTTGGTGGTTTTGTTTTCTTAATAAAAACTTGCTTGGAACAAGCACAGCATTTTAACTGGGGACTGGATCACATTAGAAACAGAGCGCAGAGAAGGGAGGGTAGCAGTCAACCTTACTCTCTGAGCATCTCCTTTCCTGCCTGCCTCCCTTCCCTTCATCACAGATACTTCAGCTACCTACAAATCGTTCTAAAACCCGAAAGTCACTCTATTATGTTATCTTTTCAGATAATATATTATTAATCATCTTGGTGGGAGGCAACATCCTGATGCCAAGAGATAATTGTTAAACTTTTCAAATGCTCTTTGGGCCACATTTTGGCGAAGCTTTTCCAGTGACAAGTGTACAGTGATTTATAACAAAGCTCTCAGTCCAGTCAAACCAAATAAAAATTGAGCAATTACATGAAAAAAGTCTGTGCACATCTTCTTGTTATTCTCCTCTTTTTCCTTTCTCAGTATGAGATGGTTATTAAATGCTTACACAGTATCCACCAGTTGTGTCCTGTCTAACTCCTAGATAAACAAGGCAGTGTTCATGGATGAAGGTCAGTACCTGTAATGCTGCCTAGAAATATCTCTCCATAGCAGCAAATATTGTGTAACATGGAAAGTGTGATCTTCATTCATGCTAGAGAGTGTCATGAGTA
This sequence comes from Rhipidura dahli, assembly GCA_013399225.1. Classification (NCBI taxonomy): domain Eukaryota; kingdom Metazoa; phylum Chordata; class Aves; order Passeriformes; family Rhipiduridae; genus Rhipidura; species Rhipidura dahli. The sequence goes on from VXAC01000089.1 coordinate 1,281,702, forward strand.
GAGACCTGTAATAGTTCTGAAAAATAAATGCTGGCTGCTTTAAAAAGGGTAAATCCTGATTATGCTGATAGGCTGTGCTGAGACAGGTCTTTCTTAGTGCCTTAGTCCAAGCTTGTGGAATCACCTCTTGCACAATTTTGGCTCCCAAGGTGTTCATACTTCTGCTCTTAGTGCAAGCAATCTTCTTTGACCCAGCTGTCAATACTAAAATCGCACTAAAGAAGATATAAATATATATTTTAAACCCCCACAATTTTACCCTGGGAGGAGAAAGGAGTTGACAGATACTAGTCATCTTGCTTATGTAACTATTAGAAGGTGGTCTGATGTCATAGTGATGGGTATCACATAAAAATAGAATACAAAGTCTGAACATTTTCAAAATATATTCAGATGTTTTTGACCTACATTTTGTCTTACGTATAATTTTTGATCTACTGATAGAGGCAGGATTATCAACGCCATGGTATTTGAACACCTCCCAGGAATGGGAGAGTAGGGAGAACCCTGTAGCAACCTGTTAACAGGAGCACTTTATTCCCCACTGACAGATGGAGAATCAGAAAGATGGAGAGGTTATCTGGCCCTCACAAAATTCACAAAGTACATCTGTGACAGGCTTGGGAGAAAGCTCAGTGCTTGATTTCTTGCCGGGTGGGAAACATAACAGCTTAACCATAGCCTTCACAATATCCATTCCTGCTCTCTTGTTAAATCCCTGTATTCCTCTTTCTGTCACTCAGCATGTTCTCATTTAACTGACTGTACCATTTCTTTCTCTGCTTCCAAGCACCCTCCCAAATATCTTAACAGCTGTTTTTCACTAAAGCCCATTTCACATAAGTTTTTTCCTTTCTAAGCTGTTCTTCTTTACATGAAAGGAGGAGCGGACCACCAAAGGGTGTTCACACCTATCACAGTCCCTGCAAGGCTCTGTTCTAATCAACCCCTGTGGTCCAGATTTTCCAAAAGTTTAAATTATTCTTAGTGGATCACTTTATAGTGTTTTACCCCTTCATTTTGTACTGTTGCCACTCAGAAAATTGCCAGTAGAAACTAGCAGATCACTGCCACTCAGTATCAGCACTCACTTGAATTGATTATATATCAAAGTAGCAGTTTGAAAAATGTTATAGATTTGGTCTGCACCTCATGGAAGTCAAAAGTTAATGGAACATTAATTAATGGTTTCCCTAAAGAGCTGCACAGGAAAGAGAAAAGCTTAAAGGTGAAGGAGATTCCCAGTAAACACAACTATTAAACATCATCTAGTGGGGAAGATGCTCCAATCCTCCATGAGAAAAGCTTCATCAGGTCAGAGATACAGGTGCAGAACTGAGCTGATGCAGAAGAACCGACTATGAGGTTCATCCCTTTCTCATGTGAGCTGTTTCCACACAGGGCATGATCCATAGGAAACACCTAAGAGCCTGGTAGCTGCCTCAAGACAGTGTATGATCTTGACTGCTCTTTGTTTGAGGATTTTGCATCTAATTTGAACAGAAGTGATGATTTTGTGGAATTCATAACTTGTGTTAACTTTGTTTTTTTTTTTTTTTCTTTGTTAAAGCTTTTCAAGAAGATTTTCTTTTGTGGATGGATATAAAAGTGCACTACTCAATATTGATATTTGAAGTTTTATCTGGCTTAACTGAAACTAGCTGTATAAATGACAGGGATTCCTTTCTGTTCCCACACTGTTTTAGTACTACTGTTATAAACCAGACAAAACAAAACAAAACAAAACAAAATCTTTATAATCAGGCCTAAGAAAACCTCTGTTATTCAAATAAATGAGAAAAGGCTTTATTTGTAGGGGGAAAATGAACTTAATTTTTTCACTCCTTTTTTGTCTTGACATTTTTTTCACCATGCAGATTAGAAATTAGAAAAAAAATTGGTTTTGAAAGAAATATTGACTGAGTAAATACCTAATTCATAGGTCTGATTTTTTGGCTAATTTAGTGCAGGGAATGACCTTGATTATGTCTTAAAATACCTAGCAGCCCTTCCTTCTCTGAGATGATGAATCTGTAATTTCCACCCATTGATACCCCAGGGTATAAACTCACCACTGACTTGCTGTGTAGACACATAGAAATAAAATTTGACCACTCAAATATTTGAAGGGAAGACAAGACAAGACATAAAGTTACAGGTGGAGGGAGTGGATTTTTCCACACAGCTATACAGGACACACTGCAAGTTTTATTGTGAATCCAAATCCCAGAGCCATATTGTTGTATGGGGCTCTTAGGCTGTGTTTTTAATCAGTTTACATTTCTATCTTTCATTGGTGCAGTGGAAAGCCAGAAAGTGTGGAGGGAGTGCACCCTAATGGCTCAGACATCAGAAAACAAATAAAAGAGCATAAGGTTTTCTTAAAGCCATTCCCTAGATTTCCCTGACTCATGACTTTTTAACATTTGGGAGTGACTGTAGTGTCAGCTCATCAAACTCTTTTGCCCCTAACAATGTGCAAGACAATTTCAGGAGACTGTAATGAAATGAACTACATCCAAAAAATCCAGACAGTTGTGCAACTGCAAACTGGTGACCTGTTTGAATCTGTCTTATCTTAAATATATCATGGAATGTTGACTCTCTGAGGTATTCTCCATCCTTTAATAATTTCATTGACAGTCATTCCTCTGCCCATTTATGAGCACAAGAAAAAATAGGAATTAGTGAATCACTGGCACATGATTTTTACATGGGAACAAAACAAGTTGTTGTCCAGTGCATTCTTTTTTCCCCATAAAGAAAAAAACATTGGGAAATGTGAACATGTGGGTGCTGCCCACAAAAATGCAGTGTATTATCCCTCATTCTCCACTGTGTTCTTTCTGAACACTTGAGAAGGTAATAAAAAGCCCTACCACTTAAATTTTGCAGTGCATTGCATTATACATTTTAGTAATAAAATCTAAGTACACTTAAATATATATGCATCTCTTTAACTAATACATTTTATTATTGCACTTAGCTTTGCAGCTGTTAACTGCTACAAGCAGGAGCTTTTCATGTTGTTGCTGGCATCTGAGGTTTTTTTCCATCAAATGCTACTTCTCAAAGCCACTTTATTTACATCAAAGGCAGGTGAATTATTTAAGGATTAGAATGAAACATCCCTTAGTAGCAATTGTTATTTTACTTCAGATTTGTGCTTTGGCACTACTTAACGTAGCTGCTGTAATATAACTTGACAGTGAATGCTAGCCAGTAATGTACCATTGACCTGCAAACCTAGAGTGGTCAAAACCAGATTCTCCATGCAATTGAAAAGCCTCACATGATATCTTGCTCTTTCCCTGAAGAGAAGCAGAAGGCAAATAGACAATTTTTGGTGGAATAGAATCACAAGTCAGTGATTCATTAAATCCTGTTCTATCTCGTGCTCACAAATGGAGAAATGATTTTCTGTGAAATGGTATCTTCCTAAGTTTCCTCTTCAAGTGATAATTCAAGCCACTATTAAGTCCAACAAGTTCCCCTCTGTCAAAATTTCCAAGGAACAGTTCTTTCCAGTGTGAAAAATGACAGTATATACAATTGAAACAGAACTCTATTTTTTGAAGTGGCAGAATCACAAGCTGGGCATCCTCTGAATTTCTCGATCTCAACCTGCACTAGCATGTAGTTTTTATGTTTGTCCTTTAAAAGCAATGAAAAAAAAAAACAACCAAAAAAAACCAAGTGACATCTTGGCAGCATGCCATACCTTCAGATTTTTCAGGAAATCTTTTCCCTTGAATATTTTGACTGCTCTATTTGCAAATAGTGGCCATGACACAATTACACCAGCCTCACAAAAGATGCTGACACCTAAATCCATGCTGGTAGCAGGGTCACAATTTGCACACTGCTGTAGCTCAAGCCAGTTGTGTGGTCATTTTAGGTTGCTGTGCAGTGAAATTCATCCCATGTCCTCAACCAGTACAAAAACTCCACGTCACCCAAATCCCATTGCATTTTTAATGAGTTATGCACGGTGTGCAGGCAGCCTAAGCCTCTGCTGAGGGCTCTCTGAAGTGTTTATTGCGGGTTTTATTAGAGCTGCCTCCTGTGTCAGAGCAGTGCAAGGTGATGTTTTGGAGGCACTTGTTGCAACCCTGTTGGAAGCCTGAGCCCGTAGGGGTAAAATGTGCTAGCTGCCTTTGTAGCATGATTGATCAGGTAAGGCCGTGCAAAACCCACCAGCTGCAGTTTGCATAGGCTCTGGAAAACGGGCCTGGCATGCTCACTTTGGGACACCCCCTGCAGTGTTTGTGCTTTGGGTTTCAGTGCTGTGTGCACATGAAAACTCAGAGTGAAACTGGCCACAGCCGTGCGCGCGTCATCGCCGTGCTGCGAGCAGTGGCTCTGCTGCTGCCAGGGCAAACCACAGGGTCTCCAGTGCCAGCCGTGCCCAGAAGGGCTCTGCAGGATCCACTCCCATCCTCTGCCAAGTGGAGGCTTTGGCCAGGGGCAGTGCTCCCGGGCACAGTGTCCCACTGCACCACATACACACAGCCCATGTGTTCGGCAGCATCCTCACCACCATGTGCCTGATTTGGTTTACAACATGTGAGGGAAGAGAATGCATAAATTGGGTACAAAAAATAAGTGTGTTAGGGTCTTTTTTTATGAGCCATTTCATATATCAAGGATTTCTTATTCAGGGGTAAAACCAAAGTGGATTTGGTATGAAGAATTTTTACAATTCAGCTAAATAGAGGTACTTTTCATTTTGTGGAAGACTCAGTTTTGAGTTCATATCAAAGAGCCTGAATGCTTTAAACTAAGATAATCTGCAACTTTAGCAAGTTTAAAAAGCAATGAGATGTCTTTACACTTAAACTAGTATTGAATTAGGAGTTTTTACTGAAGATATAAATATGTGTTTAAGATAGACACAGGCACTGAGGAAGGTAGTTCTCTTCATAAAACTCCAGTGAATATTAAATGAATAAGAGAAAAAGTCATTTAAATGAAATTAAACTTACAACATTTGGTTTAAAATCTGTCAAATTTTCTAGCAAAACAGCAGAGCAATTATTCTGTTACGCCGTTTTGTAAGAAATGAGAGCTGCTAACAAATGAAAGCAAATGAATTTTTTTTAAAAATCAAATATTTGTTGTATAAATCCACACAATTCTGAAGTTTTCACACAGTAATCATTTATTACTCTAAATAGTTTCCAAGTTTACAGATGATACAGATGATTATTAAAATTCCTCTTCTGCTGCTTCAGATTTCCCTTACTCAAGTCCTTCAACAATTGTCATCGCTGCTTTTTTTTCTGTCTTGTCCATTTAAAAAAAGGCTGAGAATCAAAAGAAAATTTCACTAGTAGAGAAGAAAAACAACTTTTGCCCTACTGTTAAATCAGGATATTCTATAACTGCAAAACAAGTCAACTTAAAACTAAATAGCTAGCTTGAGAGGACCGCAACCCACAGTTGTAAGGAACAGACACTGAATTTCTACTAAATAGACGTGCACAGTTACTGTGAATTTTGGTGCTGTAGAGACCAGATGTGGAGTTTAGTTCCTTGAGTATTCCCTGTTTTTGTAGATGTGAATATTTAGGAATAGTCTTTCAAATCAAGACAGAATAATTCATCCTGCTGAATCATTTAAACCAGCTAAAGGAACCTGACCCATTAACCCTCACCTGAAAGATACAACAAATATTGCCTTCTCAAAATTCTGCCTTCTCAAACACTTTTCACGAGTTACCTCATTTACTGCTATGTGCTCAACGGAAACAAGTCCAAATTCTTTTGATCCCCCGCACCTTATCTAAAGAAATGACATTACCTGCTTGCATTTCACTCAGTGCTAGTGACTAAGCAAACATCTCTGCTTCTTCAGCTGATCACATAACTTTGGGGTCCTGTAAGCAACTCTTGCTGTATTTGTTCTTTTCAGATTGCTCTCAACTAGAGCTTTCCCAGGGCAATCACATCTCAGGTGTGATGTCAGGTAGAATGAGTGCACAGAAGGCATACAGACTTCACCCTGGAAACAGAGTGAGAGGAACCTTGTGGACACACACACACAGTTGTGCACACTTGTGCACTCACACATGGAAGTGTAAGGGAACACACTGAGTGCACTCCTTGGGAGCTCTCTGTCTTTTTTTTCTTTTTTTTCAAATTGCCAGGAAATCAAGGAGGGAAACATCCTGTAATTTTCAAGCAACCAGGCAAAAAGCAAGAGAAAGATATTTAAGGGGTAGGAAATTTGGTGCGAGATTTAGTCAGGCTCACAAGGCAGTCCAAGAATTGGGGGAGTCATGGGAAAGTTTTGCTTTGACATTAGTAAGTAAATCTGGTGCAGAATGGTCAGTGAGTTTGCCATAGAATCATAAAGGAATCATAAAGGTAGAAATTTAGGGTCAAATCCAGCCACCACCACTGTTAGTGAATATCAGTGTGATAACACAACTCGAATCCCAGCCTATGATGCTATACAAAGGAAGACAAGCTTGTAGTTTGGAGGGAAAAATTTTACGTGCCTGTGATTTTATGACTACAACCATTTCATGTTATGGGATACAACCTTCTCAGCCCACATTAGTGAGAGGATTAAAACCCAGTGAATTTGCAGGTGATATAACCCTGTCCATCTCCTGGCCTTCCTGCCTGATTGTACAGGCTAACTGGTTTTGAACGTGCAGAGAGAATCTTTGCCATGTGATTGCTACTCAGACACTGTCTTTGTAATTTAGATCATGAAAGGCTTGTGGTGACTTTCAGGTTTTGTCATCAATAGCATGTTTTTGGCGTGGGTGGTGTAGATGTGCCAAGCCCAGTACATCATGATGAGAGTATGAACTGTTTCAGGTACTCTGTGATAGTATTTCAGGTACTCTGCTATAGCAACTTTGTCGTGCTTACTTAAGCCACAGGTTAATCCAGTGGGAAGGATAATCTAGAGTGTATCTGTAACACAGTGTCCCAGGTCCATCAAAATTGATAAGTTATCAGGTGCAGAAGTCCCTCACATGGAAGCCTGACCTTGTGGGGAAAAGAAGGAGGTAAGCTACCCCTAGAACTCCTGCCACAAGGGGCATGCTCCTCTCAGAGCCTCACCAAAGAGTTAGTGCATATAATGCCCCGCTTGTTCTGGTAATGTGCCGCCAGGATTTTAAAACCCTCCTGAACCTTTATCTCCAGGAAATGGTCACCCATGGGCCTAGCAATGATTGGCACAGGTCCTCTGCAGACTTACAAAAGACACCCCTTCTTCCTACCCTACCTGTCATCACTGTGCCTCTACTAGGCTGTCCAGGCTGTTCCACGTGGTGGTCTTTGGGCGTTTGGATCAGAGTGCTGAGACAATCTTGCTTTGCATGCATCACTGAAATCTTGGCTGGCTTTCCTAGTCTCTTATCTTCTTCCCCTAATTTCCAGTTCTTACTTTAATTTGTAGTGATAGAATGCGTTTTAATGGTTGGCCAGTGAGGACCAGCCAGATCAGATGGGAGAAATGTATGTCATTAATTAAAGTAGAGGGTAGAAATTCAATGCCATAACAAACCTGAGCTTGAAAATCACCTTGTTTCCTCTGGAGGGGTAATATATCACAGGACAGAACTGCAAATCCCTACTTCAGTCTTTGAATGTCCATCAGCTGTCAACTGTGGTGTATCAAAGAGTGTATGATTCAGTTTCCTGCAAGTACAAACTTCATGATGGTACACCGTGAAGCCCAGAGAAATGGGAGGTGGTGAAATGCTCCACACTTGACCCTAATGGGCAGTGCTCAGGATGTTGGTCAATGCTCTTCAAACAAAAACAAGCTCCAGTTTGTTCTTTAAAATGAGGAATGCAGCACAGAAAACTGGGTCTGTGCCACAGAAAGTCCAGTGATAGCAGTGACTAAGAATTTTATACTGTGTTGAGTAATACCGCTCTGCAAGGCGATGCAGGAGAAGGAACAATTTAGCACAGTGTATACTCAGATTTATAAAAAATCAGCTTCATGGAAACTGCCACCAGGGCGGTACTGACGGGTTTGCATTGTGTGAGCACTGAAGAAAAGCAAAACAATGCTGGGAAACAGATTGATTTTGTTCTCAGCTACCCTGCATAGATGAAACTTTTGATTAAGACATGTTGTCTTGCTCTGGAAGCAGCTTGAAAATTACATCCTAAAATTCTGATGACCTAGGGCCTGCTCCTTTTCCCATTGCAAGTATTTTTTAAGTCAGTGTACAGTTAAGTGGTACAATAAAGCTTTTGGGTCTTAGAAGGTTCAGGAACAGACAGCCCACGTGCAAACTGAAGACAGAGTTGTTGTGCTCTTTCTTTCCAGTGCAGCTGCATGCAAGGAGTGGGGAAATGTGTAATCACTACCAGTTTCTTGGCAGTTGCTCTTGTAAGTTAAAAAGATAATTGCTGAGTTGGGCCATGCGTTCCTTGTAGCTCGTGCACACATCAAATGCATGGGGATTTGCCTGCAAGGAGCAAGGGCAGTGCAGGATCACCCTTACACTGTCTCAGAGGCAGAGAATGGAGACGAAATCATGCTTTTACCTTTGCAAACTGAAAACCACCCTTCTACCCCAGCTGACAGCTGGGCTGTGTTTCCAGGTGCAGCTGGGGCTAGAAGGTTGAGTTTACACCAATGGGCTTTTTCTGAAAAGCAGAGGACTGGCGAGGAATTGGTTCTGCAAAAGTCCAGTTAAGAAGACATTACATACCAAGATCACACAGATGTGAAAGAAGGTTTGGGGGTTTTTTAGGCCATTGTGGCCATTTCAATACTGGAATGTGATTTTAGAAATAAAATGCGTAATATCTTTTATTACACAAACTGGGGAAAACCAGACCAGTTTCGAGGCAGACCAGTTTTTCTTTGGATACAAACAAGCACATTCATAAAATCTGGTTTATCATATGGCTGGCTGCATTTAGGTCTCCTTTGTTTCATTTTTTCCACTAGCACTTTCTGTGCATCTGAGTGCCTGCAGTGATGCCAATTTTATGATCTTTTTACACACACGAACTAACACATTCTCAATTCTACATTTTAAAGGAAATTACTTCAGAGCTCACCTCAGAAAAATAAAATTGCAAGGCAGAAAAACAACTATTCATTTCTAGTTCATCCATTAAAAAAAAAAAAGGGCACAGTATTGTGAATATTCTCCTTTTATCACATGGACATGTATACTTACAATACACACTGTGGCTTCTAAGGTATTTGCAACATCTACTGCAAAGTAACATCTTTAAAATTCAGAAACATAGTGTGTTTGGAAAATAATTCCAGATAAATATATTTTGTAAAATATTATAATACAATATATGTACAAACATGAAATTATATACTACAGGAAAACAGTGATTCTACCTACGTTGTTGTAAAATTAATTACAGCTCAGTATTTTCAGATGGTGGCATACAGTCTTACAGATTTCCAACAGCACTGTTGTTATTCACTTCAACCATGATAATATCATGTGGCTCCAGTTAATGTGAGAGCCTGTAATTAAAAATTACAATGGTAAATGCTATAACTACACAGTAAGAGACTTGTCTTGAAAATCCTAAACAGCTGGCAGGAGTGGATTTAATAAAATTTACGCTAATAATTGTTGAAGAGCTTGCATGCATAGGCTGGAGCTGTGGTCAAACCTCACTTTCAGGTCTGGAGCTGAACCGTCTGTATCTGCTGCGTGACAGCAAACAATCTGTATTTCTTTCTGCACTTTACATCTTATCACACTCTAAGACCATGCATGTAGCAGATGTTACTTCCAGTGCTTAAACCCATTTTTGGATTTACATGGCATGCAGACTGAAAATGCCCATGGTTGCATTTTGTTGTGCCATTTTGACAGACAACATAAGGTTTACTGTAAGTTCTGCCAGTGCAATCTGGCAGGAGGGTCCTAATGAATTTTTGTGTGAATCTGTGACTGAAAAATTGCCATCTGACAGCTGAATTTTTTACTGACCTCTGGCTCGTATCAGTTTCAAATGCACACTCGTAGAAACATGTCCTCAACATACTTTTGAAAATGTGTGAAAATAATTGATGAAATACTTCTTTTCTTTTCGCTTTGGCTGCTCTTCGCTGCAGTCTGCAGGATCTTAAATTTGTAAATGTGTGGGAAAACAGAAGGCTTTTAAATTAAGAAAAAACTTCTTCTTGCACTGGCTGAGTACAGCAAACAATCTTATTTAGATGACTTTAACATGTACTTATTTTTGCTAGTTCATTTTCTGTAACCTATAGATCTCCCTGCTCTGATACCACATATATTCACATGACTACCATTGCCAGTAAAACTGAGAGACCAGAAATGAGCAGTAGGGTGAAGGGAAAGAGGGGAGGGCTGACAGATATTACTTATGTGAATTAAACTGTTTGTGCACTGTATCTGCATCCAGATATATACCATCAACTATGCTAGTCAGACTGTGTCCTGACATGGGTTAACCCTTTGTTTGAAGTTTTTGGAGACACCTTGGCATTCTTCATGTTAAAAGGACCCTGGATGAATGAAACTTTATTTTGAATCAAAGTAATTTTTCAGAGTTAGCATCTTGCAGTTTATGGTCTCAAAAGGAAGCAGATTAGCCAGCAAGCAGACCTTGGCCCAGTGCAAACCGCACTGCTTCTTCAGTTTGCATGTCTAGAAGGGACCAGCTCGCAGCAGGAAAGAATAGCTCAGTCCCAGTTCCCATCAAACCCTTGACCTCTCTGTGAGACTGCCAAGATGGATACCAGTTATGGAAGTAATTTAGTGCACAAACAAGTATTTACCAGGAATTAAACTGAGACCACCAAATGCATTTCACAGTGGAGACCAAACAGTCATTAGGCTGAGGCAATTTTAGGTCACTACCAACTTGGGCCTGATTCAAGAAAGCAACCTCAGATAAAAGTCTCTACATCCCATCATCCAAGTCCCTGAGGCATTCAGTCCCTAAGTTCCTTTTCTGCTATAAACATAATTCCTGCATGAGATAAGAAGTTTCACTGTACATTCAGTAATCCAGGAAAAGATTAGAAACAGAAAGGGGGGGGAAAAAGCATTTGAAACATTTTGCAGAGGCAGAGAAAGTGCCGTGTTCGTGTGAAGAAGTGGGAAGAAGCTCCAGCACTCCTCTCTAATGCAAGAGTAGTTAATTGTTCCATGGGGAAAGCAGGGATCTCTCCTCCAAGAGCCCATTGCTGACATAAGGCACTGTGTTACTCCACTATGCTCCCTTCACATTCTGACATTAACTTAGTATTGATCTTTATGTATTTGTTCATCTTTAAATAATTTGCTTCTGCTTTGCTTCTGTCTTCATTTTTTTTTTTTTGTTCTTCTGTTAATCCAAAAAGCGGGTGAGTGAACTGCCTCCTCACAGAGAGTTGAACCTCCATGATAATGAGCAAGTACTTTTAGGAGAACACTTTGTGGCACACACATGCAGCTGTTAGGAGGAGCACAGCAACGAAGAATATAAGCTTGTCCGTAAGCAACACATAATATATTGCTAATGGAAAAGTAATGAGTTTATTTGCTGTATATTTGCATAGCATGTTTCAGCTTTCACAGGAAGCTGGTTTTTTTCCTCACCTTTTTGCACTCACAAATGAAAACTCTTCCCCTCCCCACCCTGAATATTTGCTTTGTAGACAAGGAGACAGTGACCAGGCAACATTACAAAACTCCCTGCAAGGATGGGACCCAGAGCACAGTGGTGCACTCCTGTACACTGCTCAGTACCAGCATGTAGCCCATCCTATGGATGTAATCAAACATCAGATGTATTAAAAAGATTACTTACCTGATTTTAAGCCTGTAGATAGCACATGGCAGCATTTCATTCCAGCTGTCCTCTCTTTGCTGCTGGAGAAAGTAGCACTGGTGCTACTGTGCAATTGATAGAAAATCCACTCTTAGTCAAGTCTACCTACCTACCTACTTCACCACTGAGGCCTGAATTGCCAGGAACTATCAACTATCCCCCATGACATGGCTCATTCCTTTATATACAGTTACTACTGGTAATAAGCTGGCTCATCTCTAGATGAGAATTTAAAACAAGAGAAGTTTCCCAGCTGGTTTGACCCAAGTCTCAAGCAGTAAGTACAATAAAGAGGTTTAATTATTATGTGTGATAATAGTCAAATCCAGCTCTCTAGTAGTGGTTTTTCATTCAGTAAAAGTTAATGTTTATAAAGGAAATGTGTACATTACGTGGTTCAGAGAGGTGAGACAGAAGTCTAACCCTGAACCCAAATATGGTCATTAAAAAATAGAAAGAACTAAGGCTTTGGATTTTAAGTATTCTTTAATGTGAGTTTCAAAATACAGAGTACATTGAGTAGTGCTCATTATGAGAGAGAAGTTGGAAGCCTGATTATTATGTAAATCCAAAACTGGAGTTGGAATCCCAAGTTCAAATTCAGGCCCATTTTTGCTGTTGCACTGAGATAATAAGGAGAATTTGATTAGGTCATATTTTGTGTTATTTAATCCAGAAGAAGGTGCTCAGTGACTAATGACTGTAAGTGACTTGCTAGCTCACTGTAAGAGGTTTTTATTCAGCTCCTCATCTGGCATCAGACACAGTATTTCACCAACCAGAGGAATGTCCAACATGTAAGACTAATGAGGAAACAAGCCATACATGTAGATGGTTGCTGCCCACAGAAGTGGGGAGAAGTAGTTGGCTGTCCCTCAGTAGAATGAGGTCAGACTGGGAAAAAAAAAAGAAAAAAGAGACTAAGTGGACTTACAGACAACAGCAATACCATCTCAGTATTAAATGTTGTGATGTTGCAACAGAGGATGATCATGGTGATATGACATGTTCTTTCTGAAAGAAAGCAAGCCCTGGAGTGCTCATGTTCTGCCAGAGCTATTCTGTTCACAGTACTTACCTCTTAACATTTTTTTTCAGAATGAAGTCATAAAATAGACCATCTTGCATAAAACAATTTAGAAATTCTCTTCCTTCCTAGAAAATGCCCCTTGCCATTCTTGTAACTTGAATAAGTCACTGAAAGCATTTTTTTAAACAGCACTTCCTTCCATTTGTTTGCTCATTTGTGGTTGAAGTATATTTATTCACTTCGTAGCTCTCATCCTGCCAAGGAGCAAACATGCAACACAGGCCTCTAAAATAAACGACAGAGCTACAAAAGGCAATTTCTGTTACCCCCTGTAAATCTGGAGGGGGGCCCAGATCCCAATTTTTTTTCATCTCTAGGCTCCTCCTTTTAGATGATCTCAATGGACAGCAAGGCACCTGCACTGGAGTGAGTCCACTAAACCTCTTGTACCTTTCCTCCACTACTAAATATGGACTCACACTAAAATCAATAATAGTGAGAAATTCAGAATCTTGATTAAGTGAATTACAAGATATTTCATTGTTGTCAGTATTTTCAGTGTAGAACAGAGGGACAAGCAACCAGAATGAGTGAGCATGATCTCCATGTATAGCCACAAGGCCAGGGATTTAGATTTTCAGGGACAAAGAATCATTTCTATGGAAACCAAATATTCTTCACACAAAAGAGCTTGAAACTTTCAGTTGGCAAAAAAATTTAGTGGAAAATTTCCCACTTGACAGAACTTACCTTTTGATGTGGAATTACAAAAGTTACAACAGCTCCATCTTCTGAGATTAGCATCACAGATTTTGGAGTAGCAAAAGGTTTCACAAGTGCCCTAGGGACATGAACTGCCTGTGTCAGTGGGAATATTTTCCATTACTTGCCTTACCTTTCCCTAAGGATTTTCAATGGAAGTGATGAAGGTGAGGCATCCAAATGTTTCTCTCCTCCTATGACTGTCAGATGTAGGCTGCAGTGAGTGAAGCTAAACCCTACAAACATGCACAACAGGTTCTGCCTCTGGGGAATGGCCAGTGCCTAGTGGTGGCTTGGCCTGAACACACCTGTGGTGACAGAGTTCATCTGGAGGAGTGTTCTGGTGCCCCGCACCTCCCAGGATGTAACACCCTCTGCCCTTCCTATCTGGCAGCATCACTCTCTGACGAACAAAGAGCAGACATAGCTCTGTGGCAGGCAGACCCAAAATTACACAGAAAAGACTATGACAAGGCATTTCCATCTTGTGCTTCTGAGGAAATATTGTTTGCAGTGGTCAGTTTTGCCATGTACGCAACACTCACCCTTCACGGGGTGATGAAGTGCAAGACCCAGCATCTGATGGTCAGAGGCCATCATTGAAAGACCATTGCAAGATGATCAAAAAACACCAGTTAAAAATTACAAGGCCTTCTCTTCAGCAAAGCAGGCAGCAATCCATTTGGTTTAGGTTGTGTTCCACTGCCTTTCCCATGGGCAGGTTTTCTTGTCCTTCCAACACTGCCCGCCCCACCAGCAGGCAGAGTCACCTTGGGCTTGGAAGAGGTGGTTAGCAGGGGAGGAACACTGGCCTGAGGAGAGACAAGAACAACGTCTGTGTCCTTTGATAAACGCCCAGGATGAAAAGGGAAGGCTGTGCTTTGTGTGCTTGCCCAGGCACGCTGCCAAGGGTATGCAGGTCAGCTCTGATTAAGAGAAAGTTAAATGGATCAGTAGGCCTGGTCCCGGAAGCGTGACCCTGCCGGAGCCACTTTTGCAAGAATGAGAAAACGTATGGAAATGTGGGCAGGAATTTGTTACTGAGGTGTGGTAATAGTGCCACGTTGATGAGGAGCCCATGTGGAATGCTGTCCTTGCCCAGGAAGGAACAGTCTGTACTCTGATTACAACAACAACAGAAAGACCAGCATTCAGCTTATGGCTGAGGTTTCAGAAGTGGCAACCCCATCGTGTGCACCCAAACAGACACAAATCCCAAAACCCAGCCCCTCCCACAACACAGAACTTGGCATAGAGTGACAGGAATGCCCATACCAGTTAGAATGGTAAAAGGGCCATATGTGGTTTTGCCTTTCATCTTCTCCTTTTCTAACTGCCCCTTCCAGCATGGGTAATGCCAGTTCTCTGCATACTCTGCTTCTCTTTCCCTCTCAAGATCATTATAGTAAATCTGCTTTTGCTCCTTTTATGAGCTCCTCACCAAACTGAGCTATTTTAATGAACCAGAACAGGTTCAGTCCCTCATAATTACACACCACTTCCCCCCAATCTGAGTTGCAGCCAAGCCTCTGTGCTGTGTTGCTCCTTATCACAGCGAGATTAAAAATAGTTTTATAACAATATGTAAAGTGTTGCATAATCCTGTTCTTCCCACATTAAAAGCAGATGTTTGGACAGACTGAATCAGATTGAGCAAATTTATTAATTTAGATGGACAAAAGCTTCACAAGTTCTGACTTATGTCTTAGTTTAAGTAGGACAAGCAGTATTTTCAGATTTAAGAAAATACTGTTTCAGTGTAAACTGTACCTTCTTTTTTGGGTTTAGAGTGGCCTTGATGTTCAGCCCTGATACCAGTGAAATAATTGGAAAATTGAAAGGATAAAGAGTTCAGACCCTTTTAGGGCATCTCTTCCAATCTGAAGAGTATGCATGTAAAGGAGCACAATTCATTTTAGTGACAGGAGTTACTATAAATATCTCTAAAAAAATTTATAAATCAAGGCTTTAAAAGTGTTAAAAGTTAGAGGAGAAAAAAAAAGGTCCAACCATTCACAAGCTTTTTAGATAACCTTTGTTTCCCCCCCTTTCACTGCTGCTCCCTGAACTCTAAATCAAGAGGCTCTTAAAGTCAGGAAGCCAGACAGACTTCCAAAATATGTGGTGACGCTCAGGGGCCTGTGAACCGGAAACAGACATTTACTGTCTTCTTTCCCAACCCAATTGGCTCCAAATATCTGTATCTGATGTTCTGGGATTTTGGGTTGCAGCCAGAAGACCTAACCTGAGAGACTGGGAGCTCACGAATCATGGAGGTCATGAATCGTTGCATGTCCACCCACTTCTCTTGCAGGGAGCGTTTACAACACTGGCACTTTCACAACAGGAGAGAGAAAAAAAAAAAAAGAGGATGTTTTTAATCCATTAGACTGCTGCTGATTCAGTAGTAATAAACATGAGTCTGTTTCCTTGATTGTTCTGTACCCAGCAAACATTTGTGTAATGTGTTAGTTAGGTTTGTGCGCTGTAAGGACCTCTCATGGAAGTGTGTCTGCATCCATAACCAACACATGACAATGTGCCTTGGTGTGCATTTTGCGTGCCTGCATGAGCGAGAAAGAGAGTGAGAACTCAATTCCTAAGACCCTGAGTCATCCTGTCATCCTTATTTCTGAGGGTGATCAAAGTACCAGCATTCGAGGTGATTTCTCTCTGCCAGGCTGAAGATACCAAGGCCAGAAGACAGCGAGCTTCCCAACAGCCTGCTAGGAATGAACGCTGTAGAAGTTTGGGATGTTTGCAGACAGTGAGTGGGATTGCTGCTGCTTTTGCTGTGCCTCTTGCTGTGTTACAGACATCTTGACTGGCCTCACTGATTTAATGATGAGTGTTTGTTGGCCTGCAAAATGCAAACACATTGTAAGACTGTTTGTACACTAGCTAAACTTTTGCAGATAGTTTACATGCTAGAATGAATTCTTTGCACACATTGATCTGTGTTCACAATGTGTGTCTTCCTCTCTCAGTGCAGACTTTCTCTTGCTTTTCTTTCACCTTAATGTTGCGAAACACATCAATGTTGCCTAACTTTTGATCATATGAGTAGCATAAGGTCATTTACATGACAGCTAGGCTACTTTACAATTTGTTGTAAAACTGCAACTGTGTTCAAAAACAAAGTAGAGAGGACAATTGTACAGGAAGGTCAACATTTCATTCTTGGGAGCCCTTATGTTTCAGTATTAGCCTCATATTGTTTTGGGAAGAACTAAATAAGACCAACACTAAATTCTTTACTACAAATAAGACATTTCAGATCAAAGATAAATAAAAGACTACATTTTCCATTTTTCTTGACCTGTCCCAAAAATCCCATCACTCATTTTTTGCAACTCAGTCACGGCCCGAAACATTTATCATTTACACAACAGTATCTTATAGATTCACAGGAGAGGAGACACATAGGGACTTTGCTGAATTTTGACTTAAATTTGTCAATGTTACATATATATATATATATATATATACAGACAGTACAGAGGAGAAGCAATACTTGAAAGTTTAAACTGAAATACATGTGATAGCCAATACTGTATCATTGCAGTATATTGATATGAAATTGGGAGCAACCAGATACAAAGAGCAAGACAAAGCTAATTTTTCTTGCTATTTTGGTAGAAAAGTTTTTTTTTTTACCTCCTCTACTATTTAATAAAATCTGATCCATACTTAGAGTGATGATCTGTTTCAGTTTCAGGCAAGACCACAGCTCCAGAACTAAGGAGTTAGATTACTTCTAACTGAAGGCTTTTTATGTTAGAACTAACCGTGTCTTTTTTCAATCCATTGCGACTCTGTTTTGCTTCAGTTCTTTGAGGCAGGTGAAGCAGGAATGTAGCTCTGAATCCAGATTCACAGATTTAATACCACTCTACCTGTATTTTGACATTTTCTGAAGTTACCACACCCACTTAAAAAAAAAAAAAAAACCAACCCAAAAAAAACCCCAAAAACAAAAACCCAAAACCAACCAAACACAAAGAGTGAAATTGTAACCCTGCTGAAGTTGATGGTTAAACTCTCACAGACTTTTGGTGGACCCTGAACTTCATTTAAAATATTTATGTCCTGGCAATCAACTGAGAACCTCTTCCCAGTAGCTTGAGAAACCACGTCCCCCTCTATCTCAGTTTGTCTCTCTGCTGTTTTGCCCAGTAACACATCTCACCCAGACATGGCGTGCGACTTCTGTTAATGTTATATTTCTCACTGCTGTCAGTCATCCACTAGTGACTGCAGTTTCCATTGCCTCCTCCCACAAAATTTCTGCCTTCCTTCCCCCTGTGGCATTTCCTGTGCAAGAAAAGGACACATCAGACTCAGTCTCCTCTTCCAAACCTCTCCACAGGACTCCTCTTCTTCAGTCTGCTGTCTCCTGAAATTAATTTTATGCCCTCATTTAGAATATTGCTCATAAAATTTAATTACTGAAACATCTTTATGAATAAACAAAAAAAATTAGTTAAAAATGCATTAAGGAAGTTTCAGGTTAGACACTAGGGAAAAACAGTAATCTGGAAAATGCTGACATATCTCATAAATATTTGGGAGGCATTTTCTACTTCCAGATGTCCTTGACTGTGCTGAGAGAGCTCTGGGCTAAGCTTCATATTTCAAGATGAGCCTCAGTCACACTAAAAATAAGGGGGGAGGCACATGCAAAGTCTGAAGAGGGGACAACACTGTCCCATCTGTGCAAACTCACAGAGCCCCAGAGGAGGGAATATGCTGTGTGCCCTGAAGGTTTGCAGGAGTGTCACGCCTTGTCATGCTGCCATTGTGTCCCCAGGAGCACCGGGGTCTTCCAGGAGCGTGATCAGCTCTGCACACACACATTTCTTTCAAATCCTGCTGACCTTAAGGCAACCCTTATGGTATATTTCCTATTTAGGACTGGCACAGAAGGTTTGCGTGTGTTCCATGGAAGGTGTATGGATTTGGGAGACCAGGCACCAGCTGAGACAGGAATTTCCATGCAGCCCTGCAATCCTGTGACTTTTTGTGGCTTACGCATTGTCTGTCTCCAGCCAGCTGGACAACAGTCCTGGCTCTTTGGCACTTATGGCACATTTTTCCAGTAAGCTCTAATAAAATGCTTCCTATCATCCCATTTCATTGGAATGAGGAGGGTTCCCACAGAAAGTGTGCAAACTTGGCAAAACACAGTAGATCCAATGTTATCCCAACACAGCAAACATGAAAGAAATGTTTCTTATCATGTAATAATCAAAGGCCTCTTCAGATGACTCTGACACTCCTTTTAGGTACTGTGGGATAATATGTTGGGTGCCAGACTGCCACATTTATCCTTAGTTCTCCTCTGAACTGAAAATAAGGATAAAAACTTCAATGACACTGTCCTTTAGACATGGCTTTGCAATATGCTACATGTCTAGACTGCTGTAAAATCAGGAGGACTTTGTTTGAATGACTTGTTTATGATTCCCATAATAAATAGCCTGAGTCTTTCTAGCTGTATTAAAACCATATTGGAGCAAATTCTATGCCTTATTATGCCACTGCAAGACTACCATCAGCTATCAGGAGTTTCTGCTTGAGACCAGAATTTGTTTTGCCATGTTTGTAGCCCCTGCACTGACGAGAAGTATGACACCACCATGCTCTCTCCGCATTCAAGCATTAAGGGGTGTAAAGCTAGAGCCTTTTAAACTGAGACAATTAAATCAGCTTTTGACTTTATATTGTCCCATACTTCAACTGGAATAGAGGTGATACACAGGACATGCAGACTGTTAAAAGAGTTGGCAACCAGTGTCTGGCCCAAAGGAGAACTGAAGGAAGCATCATTCTCCAAAACTGATGTGGTTGAGATGGATTCAGCCTAAGGAGAGGCAGGCCTTGCAGAAGACCTGTGTCATGCTGAGAAAGATGGATGATTCATCAGAGAAAACATGGTACTTGGATGGGAGAGTAGATGGAGGTCCCAGTTACAAAAGTCACAGGTTAAAAAGAAACAGACGAAGAGTTGGTGGCTGAGTGTGAAAGAGCTGAGAGATTGTTCAGCCTCACTGTCCCAGCCTGGCTTAAGCAGACAGACAACTTCTACTTTAATATTTATTTCCATGTGGGGGAATTTTCCCTGAAACTGTGTATTCATAGCTGTGGGGTCTCTATGGCCCTGTGCATTCACGCCAGGCCCTGTGCATGAGAAAGCTCTGAGACAGCTCTGAGAGAGCTTCCTCTCTGTACAAGGGGATGATGAAAGGAATTTAGCTCTAAATCACTACTTTTAACAGGCTGAGGCCAAAATCTCTCTTTCTTTTCCTGTACTAAGATCAAGTTCCTTTGGAATAGCTGACTCCAATACCTGAGGCTGTCTTGGGTTGATAAGTTTCTGCACCATGAGGTTCATCCCTAGGGCTCCAGAGGGGGTGCTGGGGAGCTGCTGGAGATACTGCCTTCAAACAGTAAATTTTTGTGCCAGTATCACCCAAGCACTTGTGGGTGTGGGTTTTCAGTAGCTGCTGTCATCCCAGCTTTGCCCTCAGCTGCAGAGAACAGCTGCAGAAACTGCAGAGAACGAGGAGTAAACAAGGTTGAGGAAGACAACTAGATTGAGTTTGAGAAGCTGCTTCAGACAGGGACTTTTCCTGAGCTTTAAAAACACAGCTTGCTGAGATAGACAAGGATGCACTCTGGGTTGAGGAAAGAAAGCTCCATGGCAAAGCACTGTGTTCCAGATGCAAAATGACAAGCCATCACTGCAGGTCAGGATGACGCAGGCCACCTTCCAGGAAATCTGCAGGCAGCACAGCACCACGCTGCAAAGGCAAAGCAGAAGGGGCAGTACAGTAATAGAAAAACTCTCTTATCTCTTCAAAATCATGAAACTGTCACCATCCTGCCTCCTGCTAACCAGATCAGGTCGGGTAGGTTGCCTGTGGAGACATCAGGATAAAATCATACCAAGGGAGGTCTCCGGTCAGCAGAAGCACTTGCAGGAACAGCAGCCACGAGGGCACTGTCTTGAACATGGAATGGTGCAGGCACTTGGTGGGAGCCCAGTGCTGCCTGTGAGCCTGTCCCAGACCTAAACTCAACACCTTGGGTGTATGTCCAGGTGGTGCAGTGACTGTGCTGCTGCCCCTAAGGAACACTGGCACATCTGCCCATATGCCAAATTGACCATGAGAGTGCATATCGAGCCCACCTACATGGTTCAGCCAGGTTTCTGTCTCAGTGAGGGACTGGTAACTAACCTTTAAGTGTTCACATGGAGCAGGTTTCCTAAATGGTCCTCTCCTAGTCAGTCACTGCAGTTGAGGGTTGATAGAAAAAGCCTCCATGGCTCCAGTGCTGTTTGCCATCACCCAGCTCAGGTGTTTCAGGGGAGGCCAGGTGCTTGTGGGTGAGCCACTTTCCCTTTTACTGCTTAACTCTGCCTCGAAGAAGCTAGAGGTTCTTCTAGCTGGTACACCAAGCTGAATGGATGGCCTGTCTGGGTGGCAGGGTGGAGTGTGCTCAGTCAAAGGACTAGTGTCCTGCTGCACTCCAGTGACCACGTTCCTATAAAGGCACCCGTCTTTGGCTTTGCATGTGAGAGTATGAGTCAGAAAGCTGATATGAGCTGGAGAATTTTAAAAAGTCTGCCCTTGCAGGTGCACCACTGTAATCTCTGTACAACCAGAGAGTGCCAAACAGCACAGCATTTAGCACAGACATCTATCTGGAGCCATGTAGGATGCCTCAAATATTTTAATCTTGGGATCTGCAACAAGTATTTTTCCAAATGAAGCATGCTGTAACATTTCAGCGAGGATATCAAGAACATGGGAAGGGGTGAAATTTTATACTGAAAGAGAAGATTGTCTAATGATAGTAAAGGCCTGGGAGCAGATTACAGCCTTGAGAGTACCTGGTATATAACAGTGACACCCAATGTTTTTGTATCCACATATGAATACTCCAGGGCATTTTGTCTCTGCCAGATTTTGTACATCTAATTTATGCATCAACGTGACCATTCTATTTCCCCAAACTCTCTTTACCATTAACAGAGAGACAGACAGGTTTTAGAACAATTTATAGCATGAGATTTCCTTGGATATATCTGGATCTCTCTGTGGTACCTCCAAACTCTAGATGAAGCCTGTTGCCTCATAAGTTAGAGATTTGAGTCCATGTCTAAAATTACATGCTGCAAATAAACACCTCTAGCCCATTTCAAACCCATTTCATAGATTTCACTGTAGCTACTCTGTATTTACACCACTGTTTATGAGATCTGAATTTGACATAGTTCTCACCTTCACTCTGGCACCTGTCTTCATCAGGAGGCGCTGGTGGGTTTGGGTTTGGTTTTACTGTCAGTGCACTCATTTGCTGGTTTTCGGTTTGAATGGATGTGAGCATTGGCTTCTCAGAGCTGTCTGAGAAGCCTCTCCATCAGTGGGGCAGCCTCAGCACACTGCACTGAATGTGCTTTCACTTCCCACCCCTGTGCCTTAGTGCAGCACCAAGGAGCCAGTTATATAAACTTATCACATCACATTTACTGAGGCAACTGCACAGCAGCTACACTAATCCTGAAATCCCCTCAGAGGCACAAATATGTTTGAAGCACATTTATGCTGCGCTATGTGGCTATATTTATATAGTCTGTTAAATTCTCCCAGTCTACCCACAGGAGCAATAGGCTCATTAGGGGTAGGAGAGAAATTTAGGCACAGCTGAAGTGAGATGTGGCTTCACATACACACACACCTCTGCTACAAGCTCAACCAAGCCAATGGACTTAGATCAAAACCACATTCACCCCATGGGGGTTATGCCCAACCAAAGGCCAGGGCCACGCCGTGAGGAAAGGTGAGGAAAGTTTGGCTCTGTACATGGTGAAGTTGGAAGCCTCTCAGGGGTGTACTCTGTCACAGGAAAGTTCTTCTGACAGACAGCTGGCCTGTGTGAGGGCAAGGCTTTATTGCTTCTTGCCATTCACTATGAGGAGGCAAACACGAAGCTTTGCTGGCTGGGAGTTGTTGCCTGGGGACCCAGGGGGTCCTGGACACGGGGGCTGTCCAGCAGCAGCACACCCTGAGGCTCTGTGTTCAACCAGCAACCACCAAGTCATGGCCTGAATCCTCAGCTTTCAGAGGAGGAAAGATGAGTATTGCCATGCTGCTGATGCCCATTTACTATGCAGCAGTTGGAGAGTACCTATAAAACCAGAGATCTAGGTAAGTGAGTGCCCCTGGGTTTTCTGCAGCTCCACATTGACATCTCCCTTGGCATTACTCGTACATAACACATGGACATGTTACAAAGTTCTGCACTCTTCCTGCCCTTCTCCCTCATGACGTATTGATATAAAATCTCCCTAAAATTAATAGATTCAGAGAGCAATGGCCTGTCCAGAGCAGATTAAAACAGTGAAAAGCAAACAATAACTGGTGGTGGATATTCAACTGGCCTCAGAGAGACATGCCTGGGTACTTCCAACTCCTTCTCCCTGGCAGCCAATACTGCAAGTGTCAGCTCACACTGCAAATAGTCTCAAGCAGTAATCACAGAACAATCAGGAGTTGTTAATAATGACACCTACTTCAAATAAAGATTTTGAACACAGACTGAAGTGAATTCTGTGAATATATTAGAATATGGACCAATGTTCCTCTTAATGGAGCTGACTTAAACTTAGGAAAACTGGATGACTCCAAATTTCCTCAAAGAATTTGCTGGTTAAATACAGATGTCAGAACTTATAGGGTTGGTTGTCTGGTGGACTTTTGCAATAAGATGTGAATTTGTCCTGGAAAAAAACATCCTGTTTTTCTTAAAATAATTCTTAGTCTGTAATGCTGTGTATGCCAAGTAATCAGCAAGTTTTATGGTAAGCTTGAAAACCCATAGTAGTGCAGGAAGTCTGCTCTTTTGTGGACAGTGCCTTTATTATCACACTGCAAATCATTACACTGCAGACACTTGCAAAAATCAGCAAGAAATTATGAGTAAGACGCTGAATGAAATCTGGGAGGCTTGGCATTTCCTCCCAGTTCAGCCACAGGCTTTCTGTGTGACCTAAAAAATATTATTTATCCTTTTATTGCCACAGTTTTCCCTCAGTAAAATGGAGATAACAAGTTTTCCTTTCTTTCCAACTGTTTTTTGTCTTTCTTTTCTACTTATATTGGACATTTCTTTAAACTGGGACTATTTCTAACTGCATATTTATCACAAGCTAGGGAGGTCTAGCAACCATGGTAGACACAGCGAAGTGAAGAAACAAAAAGAAGAAGGTGAATAAAACAGGATGACTGTAAACAAAGAAGAATACAAAACTGTCCTGGGGTTTTTTTTAAAAAAAAAAAAAAAGTGAGAGAGAGAGAAAGAGAGCAGTAAGAGAACTAAAAGGGAAGCATTATTTAGAAAAACTGAAGAAACAAAAGACAATAATAATAGACAGAAATAAAAAAAAAAAAAAATCAACAGGGCAAACCTCCAAAATTAGAAAAAGAGAGTGAAGAGGAAACATAAAGGCGAGCAGGACTAAGACCCAAAGCAGTGAAGACTTGAAAAGAAGGAAAGGCAGAAATACTGTGTTAAAATATTTTTAGTATGGTCTTAGATCGTGCTAAAATCCTAATAATGAGGGAGAAAGTTCAGTAGAGATTGGCCTTTTTCTTTGAGTCCCCTCTTGCATACTCTGAATATCTAGATCAGTGATTCAGTACTAGTTTGGGTGTCTGGGAATATAGGATTGAGCTCTTATGGTGCACTTAGGAAAAACACAAAAAATCATGGCCAGAGCAGTCAGATGAAGGAGTGTTGGGATGCCAACATTGCCTGGGGAAAAAACAATTTCTTGTTGATTCTCAGAAATCAAAAGTGCTTTCCAGGAAGCAAAAACCTGTCCATTGAAAAGGAACACAATCATGCATGAATGGCAAGCAAATATAATTCACTTTGAGACATGTGGTCTTGGGTCATGGAGGAGTGCATTGACCATGTCTTCTCTGTGACTCAAAATATGATGGTCTTGTTGCAACATGACAGAAAGTTTTGTGTGCAACCTTTCCCAGGAGGTTTCAAACAAATTAGACCTATCCCTCTGATAACAAAATCCAATCCAGAGATAAAGGCCAGATATTTTAAAAACTCAAATAGTGTTGCTCTTTTGATTTTGCTTTTGGAGCCTGGGCCTTTCTCTCCTGAGGAAACCATTTAGCAGGAGTGTGTATATGAAAAAGTGAGTCTTATGACCAAGACTGCTTGACGTCAAGGAGGCATCAAGAACAGCTAAGGAAATCTCCCATGCCATGTTCCCATCCAAAGCATTGTATCCCAAATTGCTGGGGCTTGGAGCTATGTGTTATATAGATGTCCTTTCCTAGAAAAGTTAGAAGAACTTTCTGAGAAGGAAGAAGTTACACTGGAGTGCTTTTAAAGACCACAAAATAGAAATACCAGTAACAGCTAAATCAGTTTTCAACCTCATTTATACTGCAGTGACAATTAGGATAAATTGATATAATTGAGGTTTCAGCCATTCTGTTCTGCTTAAACAATTTCTCAGTGATGTAAGCAGAATAGTTTTAAGTCAATCTAATAACACCTCCACCAGTTCTTATGCCTAAACTAGTCCTTGGTGATGACAGAAGTGGATCTCCTTGTCACTTAAGCTACTGAAAAGCACTAGTGCAGTAAAGAGCTGCTCACTCCTGAGTCAATGGAGTCACTCCTTCGTACTGGAGGAATAATGCATGAAGGTGAAGTTGCAGTTGAAGGCCAGGAAGTTTCACTAAAGGCTCTGGAGAGGTGTGATATTCCACTGAAATGCTGGGAAATGGCCATATAACAAAGGCTTCTGCTCCACTGAAAGGGCGAGATCCAGCATGGGGCTCTGCCTCACTTCCACATAGCAAATATTTAGAGTTGGTGATGAGCTGTCTCTTCTTAAATGCAGCTTCCTCTTGAGAGGTATTTTACTTCTTTTTCCTCTCAGTTTATCATGCTTCATGTTTTGGGAGTGAATCACTGACATCCAGCAAAGTACAATTTTTACTTGCATTGCCTGAACCTCAGACTGTCGTCTCAGGTCCACATGCTTGAGCAGGCACGAACAGTCCTCTAAGAGATAATGCTTAGACTCTAAACCATCAGACAATAATCTGATGAGCTGTGCAAATAAAAGACATTAACATACAGATAGATAAAATGTATACACATTCTCATTATTGCTGACTGGCTGTTTTTGTTTTCAGGCTGCAACCCAAACTGTACAGGGAGAACCTGAGCTGATTACACATAGACAACCTGGTTTCCCGCTCCATCCCACATTACTGATACAAGGTCTTTCACTGTCTAGGTAATATTCTGCCTCCCATTACCCTAAACAATGATAGCTGGTTGTATATGGAGCCCTCCAGATGACACAGCACAAAGTGGCATTCCATTATAACTCTGGGACACATGACGTTACCAACAGTCCTAAAACATGACTTAAAGCAGAAGCACTAACATTCAGGGGTACTCACGTGCAAGATTTTAGAGCAACCCCTTAGTCTGACCCAGTATGATGATGCTGATAAAATTACAGTGTCAGTGCCATGGACTTGGATGCTGGTACGTGTTCATGCCATTAAACTGCAGGAAAGTTTCCTGGCACAATTTCAGCCCCATTTACTAGCATGGTTTGGGGTTCAGCATGGGTCACAGGCCAAGTGCCTCAGACCCTGCTCCAAGGGATGGGACCGTGAAACAGAGTGTTCCTGGCTAATAAGGTGCCACAGATCTTGAGAGAGCCCCAGCACTGCTCCACTCCTGGGTACAGATGTAGCAGTTTGGTCCTTCTTGAGGCCTCTACATCTTCTGTGTCTTGGGTGCAAATTCTTCACTCTTGAAGAAAAAGAAAAGGGCTTAAAGGCTTTTGATTCATCTTAATAAGGTACAGACTTATTGAAAAAAAGTCTTTTGAGAGAGAGAAAACATTGTTTCCTGCCTGCTTTAGCCTCAAGTCCTTATAGGATGAAAGTCACATTTATGCTCTGTTAGATATGGGAGCAGCACACAGATAAGAGATCTGTGCCTCTTCTGAGAGAAAAAATATGCTGGCTTCAGTCCTGTACACTTTAGCTCTTATGGTAGATCAAAAGCAACTTAAAGTAGGGCCAATGGCTTTCCAAGAGCACAGACCAAACCTCCAGACTCTTCTTATTAGTCCAGCATTTCTGAGCCACTTCAGACCAAAGAGGCACCCAGACCATCTTCTCCCTACTGCTTGCCTGTGGAGAAGCAACCTTCTACCAAGCCTAATGGAAGGCAAAGTTTCACAGCTATTCAGTGAAACCGTACTCAGATTTCAGGGATTTGCTTATTGCTTCATGTGCTGAAGTATGTGAAAGGATTAGATGCTCTTGGTGAACCAGGTTCCTGTTTTGAAAGAGGAAAGCACACAGCAAGACACAGATAACTTATCTGTGTTTGTAACAAATTTTCTTTTTTTCTTTTATACTATATGAGCAATAAAAAACTATTTACAAGGCATACAAACTTCAGTTTATAGCTAGAAAGATGTTTCACTCTGTCTGCGTTGTCTCTGCAAGTGTCAAAACAGACTTGTATTACATACCAATAAAACATGACTTTTATGCCAAGAACAGCAAGAAATAAAACAAAATGAAGCTATTTCCTCAGAAAAGAAAAAAGATTCTACTCTTGCAAATCTGTCTCTGATGCTGTAATTGGACTAGTGGGAGCAAACACCATGGGAACCCATAGAGCAGCATGCCTGTGCAGATCCATTCCTGTAGGCTCCCTCCCCCACAGTCTCCAAACTATACCGGGAGGGTGCTTCTTTCCCCTGATTAGTTCCTGACTTCTCAAGTGTTCCAGTCCATTGCAGAGGGCAAAGGGTTGCAAATTTAGCCCAGAGTGTGAAATCCAGAGTTACTGCTAGAGCTGGTTAATTTTTTTTTCAATGGAATGCTTTTTTTCCATCAGAAAATGCCACTTTGTCTAACCAAAACTGCTCTCTGAGGCATGTTGATTTTCACAACCTTTTGTTTTGGGGAAAAAAATCGGGAAGAAGTATTATGAGAAGGTCAAAATATTCCATTTCAACATTTTTGGAAGGGAAGCTAAGGGGGAGGTGGTGTTTTTTTCCAAGCTACTTTTATTTTCAAACTGTAATTTTCTGTCTATCACAGAAATAAAAGTATTGCAATAGAATGAATTTTTTTTTCAGTCGTGGTAATTCTTTTTTCTTCTGATTCAGAGAAAAGTAATTGTCAATTTCCTAGGAGTCCCTTGGAAATGGAAATTTCTTGTGTTTTCACAGCCTTAGCTAGGGCTACATTATATCCACGAATATTTTGGAGATACATTTCATCTACCAATCTTTGCAACAAGTGCTTAGATAGTTATATGATCCTAGTGATTTCTTGGTTAAATGAAAACCAACATTCATACCAACAACACTTGGCCTGAATAAATGTTCACAGATAGCAAACAATGAAGACATAAAACAGGCAAATGTGACAGCTGATTGCGATTTGTCATAGCATTCTTGTACGGATTTTAACCACTTAGATAGATTTCATGCTTGTTAACTCTGAAATGAAGATAAGGAGTTGATCTTAACATTTGGAGAATTGTTTTTAAATGTGGCCTTGCTTCAGCAAGAAAATTCAACTTATCTTCAAGTTTTTCTCATTTCAATTAGAATGTGCATAATTAAACCAGGTATAATTTTTCTTAGGTGATAATTAGATATTTTGTCTTGTTTGTATTTCCTTAGTGTGCTCATTTTATTTTAATCATTTACTGTACTAATTCTGGACAATCACACACACAGCACATAGGTGTGTCACAACTGAGTAAAAGGATTAAACACTCAGTTTGTTACCTGTGCTTAGCTCTGAAATGACATCTTACAGATATCTCCTTACATTTATGCTTTTCTAGCTATACTCCATACCTTGGCAAGTTAAATAATCCAGAATTCTGTGCTACCTTACACCACATTTGTACATATAAAAGGGTGTTGTTAAACTAAGGCATCAAAACACTAGAGCATATTGTGCCTCTGAAACAGTGTAGCACTATTTGTTTAATCCTGTTAAATGTCTAAAAATATTATTCTCTTTAATAAGAGTGGGGTGACTCAGAGAAATCTAGAAAATTGACCTTGGTAGAGATGTATCACCAGCACCTTGTGGGCAGAAGAGACACATCCAACCCTCTGAGAGAGGAGGTGCTCACATCATGGGCAATGGCTTGCCCAGTGCAAGTCAATGAATTCCAGGCCTGCCAATTTAGTCTCCTAAAATCATGGAAATGGCTTAAAAACTTCAGGGTCTTAAAAAAATATGATTTTCAGGTCCTTTTTTAATTGCCTTTGGATCTTTGAGTGTTCTGGTTTCATGTCCTGAGGACATGTTTGCAGCCTTAAAGCCCAAAATCCTGATTCTTAAAGACAGGTTGAGATTTCCAGTTACTCATCTGATGCCAACAGATGGGATTTTGATGTGGGAGGAAAGACCATTGGAAAACATCAAAGATACCCACTTCTACTCAGTTGAAGCAGGACAAGATCCTAAATACATCTACGTTATTTGGCCTCTCATTTTAATTTGTGTGCAATAAATAATAAGAAAACAGATAAAACTCAACATGTGTGTATTGATGGATGAACTGGAATGGAATGTCCATGTGTACATAAAAATTCAGTGCAATTTATAGAGAGTTCATGTGTGTATGTGTGTGCTTTTTGGAAGTATTCACAGGATAAAACAATCAAGTATCATATTTGCAGAAAACTCACTTCTTCACAGTATGAGCTGTGTTATATTTTTTAAAGGGCATAATGTGAGGTTCTGTCTTCATCACACATTTATAGATACAATAACAACTACAGGAAAAAAGTTTTGCTTGGAGCTTAAACACTTACTCCCTGGCTCTTTCAGCATCATGTTGCTTATGCTGTCATTGCACCCTTATATTCCCTCTTTCTGTGACAGGGCATTGGCACAAATTCCCTGTTTATATTTCCATTTTGTGCCTGCCTCAGAAAATCACTTCTTCACCCCTCTTTAGTTTAGTTAGAATTTGAATGTGGACATTGTGCAGAGGTGCAAGTATAATCCTAGCAAACAGAAAGGTGTCCATAGGAGCTGTAGTTTCTTTGTTTGATGACTCTGGTGTTAGTTCATGGTTGACCTCATGCAATTTTTCTTTTTTCTTTGCTTGTTTTTGATTTAGAAGTATGGGCTAAAGTGACCATTTCCCTCCCCTTTTTATCTCGTCTATTGCCATTTGGATTCCCTAGAAAATAGATAAAATTCTGGGCTCTTTTAGAAACTATCTTTCAAAAATAATATTGTCTCTTCTGTCTCAACCATCCAGTGCATGGCCATCAAACACAGTCCAAGTGGGCTGCCTCAGTAAAATGGAGAAGATGGTGGTGGCAATTGCCTGAGTTGTTCTACCTTATTCACAAGGAATACATGTTTCGCTTTGTGGGTTTTTTCTTTTTTTGTTTTTTGTTTTTTGTTTTTTGTTTTTTTTTTTTTCTTCTCTGAACAGAGCAGGGGTTACAATAAAAACAATTTAGAAAAGGAATCAGAATCATCTCAGAGGCTGTGCAGACGTGCCTTTGATTAGGCTGCTCTGCGGGGCTCGGAGGCAGCTGGAGCTCAGCCAGCTGAGCACAACAGCATCTTCTGAGGGGTGGCACAGACAAGCTCAGGCTCTCCAGCCAGGCTGGCTCAGCACCATGTGGAATGGCACCAGCCAGGGGCACCAGGCTGCAGAGACATGCTCACAATCTTCTGCCACTCGGGTTTCTTTTCCAGTCTACATTTTGCCCCAGGCACCTCCTCAGAGATTTTTTTCAGGACATGCTCAGGGTGCTGCTCTGGCTGCATCCTTGGTACTTGTACCTCTCTGAAACTCTGCTCAGTTGCTCTGGCAAGCACTGGCACACACAGCTGCATCCATTCCTGCCTCTGCTTCATTCCCTAGTGATGCCTCTGAGCTGCAATGAGAGCAGGGCTTGCAGGCAGTGCTCTTCCCTTCCTTTTCTTTTCAAATGCAGCCAGAAAGTTGTGGCCAACAGCTTTATGTCCATGTGGAAGCTGATGATGAGTGTTGTCCCGTGGGGCTCTATTTTGGGACCAGTGCTCTTTAATATCTTTATCAATGACATAGACAGTGGGATCAAGTGCACCTTCAGCAGATGACACGAAGCTGAGTTGTGCAGTTGAGACAACAGAATGAATGCCATCCAGGGAGACTTGGACTACTGTGAGAATTGGGCCCACGAGAACCTCATGAGGTTCAACAAGTGCCAGGTGCTGCAGCAGGGTCACGGTAATCCCACACGTGAGTACAGACTGGGAGAAGAACTCATGAAGATTAGCCCTGTGGAGAAGGACTTTGGGGTTCTTGTGCATGAGAGAACATGACCTGTTAATGTGCACTATCAACCGAGAAAGTCAACTTCATCCTGGGCTGCATCAGAACAAGTGAGGCCAGTAGCTTGAGGGAAATGTCCTCCCCTCTACTCTGCTCTTGAGACCCCACCTGGAGTGCTGCACCCAGCCCTGAAGTCTCCAGAGTAAGAAAGATGGAACTACTGGAGCAAGCTTAGAGGAAGATGATGAGAAAGCTGGAGTACCTTCCCAGACAGGCTGAGAGAGTTGGGGCTGTTCAGCCCAGACAACAGAAGGCTCTGGGGAGGTCTTAGAGCACCTTTCGATATCTGAAGAGGGCTTATAAGAAAGACGGGGACAGACCTTTTACATGGGCAGATAGTGACAGGACAAGAGGGAATGGTGTTAAACTAAACAAAAGGAGAGATTTAGAGTAGAAGATAGAAAGTAATTCCTCCTTGTGAGGGTGGTGAGGCACTGGCACAGGTTGCCCAGAGCATCTTGGGATGCCCCATCCCTGGAAGTGCTCCCAGTCAGGTTGGACAGGGGTTTGAACAAGCTGGTCTGGTGGAAGGCAACCCTGCCCATGGTGGGAGGGTTGGAAGTAGATAATCTGTAAGGTCCCTTCCAACCCAAACCATTCCATGGTCCTATGATTACCCTCTCCATCAAGAGGCCCCAGTGGAAGAGCTACTTCCACATGCCAATTTAACGAGGTCTGGTCAGCCGGCCATAGCAATAACAACTGGCACAGCCACAAAGCACCTTTTATTCCCCAAGTGTTTCCCCAGGTTTCTGCGAGCTCATCACCTTGATCCTCTTTTACCAGATGCTCCTGACCTTAGTCCTGGGTCCTCTTCCCGTATTAACAGGAGTCTATGTGAGATGAGCTGGCTTTTGGGGAGCACCTATAGTAGGATACAGGTGGAGGACCACTGAAATGAAGCCAGGACTCTATCAGTGCCTAATGATAGGATCAGTGGCACTAGGTGAGACTGAGGACAAGAAGTAGAAGGAATATTGTGTTTAATTGGAATATTAGGAGTAAAAAAAAAAGTCCTATTTGTCTAATGGGATTTATCCCACTGATAAATGCTTTCTTAGACTGCTTGTTTTCTTTGCAAGTGTTATAGGCCCAAGGTGCAATTTAGAGCACAAATTCATGACCTTTAGAGAAGGTATCACTTTCAGTCTTCTGCACTGAGGTCCCTCTTCCCCGCTCATTGTCACATACAAGTCTTCTGCAAACAATGTGGCATGCAGCAGGAATCTTCTGTTTGACAGAGAGTTTTCCACAATTACATAAGTTCAGCCTAAGAGCTGATGCGGAGGTAGCTGCAAATGTGAGAGTGAGATTTACAGTAATATAATTAGATCACTTACAGTAAGAGGGAATGCTCTTTCCCGCGTTAGGACGAGTGCCATAGGAGCCTCCCACTACTCCTCCTCTGAGTCATCTTTCCAGAGGCACTTCTGAGAGCCAGCCACCCTCAGGTGTTAAGCAGTATTTGTTTGTGCTGTGGGTGAAAAAATGTGTACACGCACACACAACCCAAACTTGATTAAGCAAACAAGGGCAAAGAAACCAGAGGGCTGTGGTTTCTTTGAATGTCTGTCTGTCTGGCTGGTGACAGAGCCAATGCTTGCAGTCTCAGCCGCAATACCTTGACTCATCAAGCAGTCTAGAAGCAGTGCTCAGCCCCGGGAGGGCAGAGCTGAAGTGCACACGCGCACGGGAGAGCAGCAGGGACAGCCCTGCCGTCCTTATCAGTCCTTCTCATGTCTCCTTTGCAACGCTCATCCCTGCTGTGGTAAACCAGGGATGCAGGATTTATTGCAGTGGCATAACCCACCGCCTTAACTTTTGCCAGGTTAAATAACTTTGAAAACACTGCTTTGGCCTAAGGATTGAAACACATGGTTTGGAGCAACCCGAAATTCCCTTCCAGGCTTTGCCTGGGCAAGTTGTTTATCTTTGGTGTACCAGCAACTGAGTAGTGTCTCTTGGTACACAGTAAATGATGGCTTGTATGCATAATAAACCTTCTCTACCTCCCAGGCATCTTGTGAGAATGGATGGATGTTTTTGAGGAGTTTTGTAAGCTGTCCACGAAAAGGGTTACAAGCGTGTAGTATGTAATTATTGCCCTTATCTTACACAATCATTCAGGTATTGAAGGAGCTCTGTCTTCATGCACACAAGGCAGGAAGGGCATAATACAACACCAGACTTGCAGGAAGAAGTAGGAGAAGAGGTTTCCACTCCACAACAGCTCCAGGCAAGACTCAGTTCTTCTTCCAAGTCAGCTAGGTATGGGAGTGGTGTGACTATTTTATTCTACATCACCTATGTGAATTACAGGTGCTGGGTAATCTACAAAAGCCTGGAAGCAGGGACCAGAAACCAAGACAGCTTTGTTCCATCTAACTCCTACAGCCCCTGGGCTACAGAACTTCTGCTTCAGTCCTGTTAGCTTCTGTTGGCAGCCTGGCACAGCTTTAATTTGAGCAATGGAAAGATCCCCTACCCTTACTGAAGGGATTTAGCGCTGATGATGAAAGTCAACTGAAATTGCAGGTAAGCTCCATAGAAATGGCCCATGCTATTCACCTCTGAGTCATAAAGAGAAAGAGACATTTTTAAAGCAACACATGCCTGGCTTGAGCACAACAGCATCTAAAGAACAAGACAACTTTTGAGGCAAGTGCTGTTCTGACATAACAGGCTGACCTGAGTCATTACTTGGCTCACCCAAACCTTCTGTTTTCAATTAGAAGATGAAGTTAGAGAATTACCTATAAGCTGTAGCGAGGACAGTCAGGGCAACTACAAACTATGACAACTGCCCCGTGAAGAAAATTCTGAGGAATCCTTTCATGGGTGGCCAAGAGAGGTTGTAGCAGACCTCTGGCTCCAAAGAGTGCTAACAACTTCACAGGCCGAGACACATATGAAGAAGTGTCTAAACTCTAGATTTTTCAGTTTACATTTATGAGGTAAGAGAAAAAAAGTAATATTCTCTTTATTTTACGGGTAAAAGAGCCAAACTTCACAAGTAACGTTCTGGAGGTCATCCAAGAGCTTGTGGCAGAGGCAAGACCTGATTAGTATCTTTGGGACCTTGGGATACGTGTCCTTGGCTTTGAATATAAATGTGCTGATTCCAAAGATCTAAGAGGCCCAGCAAAAGAAGAGAACCTGAGGACTATAAACTCAAAAGGAGAATTGGGAGGGAGGTATGTTCTCTCTCTCTGTGTGTGTGTGTGTGTGACATCTGAAAGTGCCTGTAGTAAAAATGAGGATGTGAACTCCTATAGCTCAAAATAAGGAAATAACACTGATGCTTACTCTGGGAGAGGTGAAGTGGTTTTTGCAGAGCTCACGTGTCAGCTTCTGTGTAAGTGAACTTCAACCCCTTCCTTCCTTCCCAGGTAAATTCCTACTGCACTTGGCAAAATGTGTAGTTCAAAGAAAGAGGGGAAAATCCCTGTTGCTGGCAAAATCTTAAGCAGTCACAGGATGATTATGTGAAAAAGCCCTTATACAGCCCCTGTGGGACAACCATGTTAACAGTAAGCTTTTACTGTGGTTTTTATGGTTGGTCTTTCAGTAGATACACACGGCTCCATCCAAAAAAGGCTAGATCTTTTATTATTCTTTAGACTTAGGAATCTCCCTAGGGGCTAAATCATCATCCCACCTTTATGATGGAGGCACATTTTCCTCATGATTTCTGGTCTAGAGCCTTGCTGCATGGTTGAGAGCAATGCTCTTTGCAATGAGAGAGTAATTCTGCTGCCCCATTTCAGAGGCTCCTGAGATCTTGCCCTGCCTATTCACAGGGAGCCATGTCAATTTACAGATGAAAAATCCCAAAATATTTCCTCTGAACGTCTGAAAAGCAGTCTGAAACCACTCTTCCTGAGGCTAATGGCATCAAGAATCTTGATTTCCGTAGGAAAAGGATTCATTTTAACCAGGGCAGAATGAAGTAACATGCAGTTTGTATGGTTAGATTTGGCAAGTAGCCAATAATCTCATGCATGTAATTTCACCATTATTTTAAGAATAGACTAAACTCCTGTTGTCCTTAATAAGGCAGAGTAGCTTGCCAAGGAAGGGCATATTCACGTAGAGACAGACTTAAACAAATGATTTTGCTCTTCACTGTTAAAACAGCTCAATATTAATGGAATACTCTTAGATTAACTTTACTGTATTGCATTGTATTGTATTTCTTATGATTTTTGTTCCTATTTTATTTTCCTTTCTTCAAATTTTACTCTATTTCTACTCTTCATTACCAGGGAACAGTCGGGGAAGAAAGAGCAAGAGTCTGATAGGAAATCATTGCAGTCAGGCAGCAGGTCTTCCTTTGCTTCAGTCCTGGCTCATACCTCAAGCAAGGTTGTACGTTGGTAACCAGTACTTTAAAAAGTTTTCATTTGATCTCAGACATAAAAAAAATCCCTCTGTCACCTTGTCAAAAAAGTAGAAAAACCCAGGCCATTCATATTGCTTAAGGACTGGGACATGTTATTAGGAAAAGCTATACCAATCACAATGACAGTCCACATGCCACAAGTTGGCTTTTTGCTCAAGTCAGTGGTCTTGGTGATAAAATCCAGACCCAAGCTGAGTGATATTTTCAAGGAACTCAAAAACAAGTGTGAGGACCTCCTGTTTTTCACCACAGATGGGATCTGAGGGACAGACTCGATAATTTGCTGGTAAGTAGCATAGCAAGTAGGCTGCATTTTGTCTCCTTGATCCCAGCAGGCTAAACAGTGACTCGTAGAGAAGGCCCAGTAGTTCTCAGAAGCCTATCCTACTTTAAGTGAGATGGGTTTATTTTCTGAACTCTGGCAAAGAGCAGCTGATTTTGTAGAAGGGGAATATACAGAGTGAAACCACTACAAACACTGATCCTACCAGAAATAACCAGCCCTCCCTTCCCCCTGGTTAGAAATGGAGAGTACAAAAATTCCAGTGATTCATTCTCTTATCTACCAGAATGAGGAGGAAAACCCCACCTAAATAAAAGTGAAATGTTTTACTCAGACACATGGCTTTACACAAAATTCTGTTAACCTCTTATTTTGTGGAAGTTTGTACAAGACAATGAAGTCTGAAACTTCAAATTCAGTTCCTTCCTAAGAATTCCTCTGAAGCACATGTGCTGGCAGGCTCTCCCTGACCAACCTGGTCTCAAGAGTTTCCCAATGATCTTGTCTGTAGATAAGAAGAAAACTTCAATGGCTTATCCTGTCTGGGCTTTCTTCTTGAGAAGAGACCTGTCTGGCAGAGTAACAGATCTTCCCCCTTACACCCTCAGTGGTCTGGCAGCAAGCAGACAAGTTCCTCTTGTACTGAGAGTTCCAATCTCTTCTTTGTGCCATCATGGTTATGAATAGAGACAGAAAGAAAAGTGCCAATATTCAAAAGTTATCTTTATATACTTCTAAAAATCGATACATATTGATTACACAAGAGGAAGGGATAACCTGGTCTGGTTTTCTTGATCTTTTCTTGTTCCAGGAGTTACTGATCACTAGTTAAATTATAATATGGAAATCCTGATCTTTCTAACCTGATTACAGTCATTCATTCCTTGCCCTTTCAATAGCTCAGTTCCTTCATTCATCAGTCTGAAATCAAATGGAATTGTTTTGTGCAAGGAAAAAAAGGGTCAAGCATTCAAAGTGAATAATATAAATTTGTGTGAGTGTGTGTGAAATAGATAATCACAAACCACTGATGCCAACTCTGCCACTCATGAGCTTTTATTTCAGACTATTTGCATCCTGTCTTCTAAGTATTTTTCATCTTTGCTTTTTGAGTGGGTTTTTTTGATGCTAAGATGTCTGATTACACTGTAATTCATTAAGGAAAAGAAAGGGCTACAAACATATGATTTCATAATGCATCAGAGAATGTGTGGCTATTATGCCAGAACTACAAAGTGAATGCTGTGCACTAGTTGGATGTGAATGCAGATGAAAACGGATTTAAACATATGTATGCAATGGGTAGACACTATTGTCGAACCGTCTGAAGCTTCCTTAATGAGCCAGGATTTATGAGTCAAGAGAAAGCACAATGCAGACAGGCAAACTGAGAGCTGCAGCAGCTGACCCAGTGACCACATTTCAGACATAAAAAGTCAGGGTGATCAAGATGGCCAGTGAAGTTCCCAAGCAAACAGATGCTGTGGTAAAAGTACCTTAAATTCAGTGTTTGGTCTAGACATGAGTGAGAAGTGAGGAGGAGTGGGAACTAGATTTAGCAATTTTAAGGCACAACACACTGTCATACCAGGTCAAACAGGTTCAGTAGTCCATTTTGCTCTTCTCATTGTGCCTATTAAGACCTTTCTAATACTTCTGATCATCTGTCTTGCTCTTTTTCCTACACCAGCTGTCAACTCGCTGGTGAAATGATGACTTAGCACACGGGAAAGGTGAATTTGTGACTGTCAAGTCACAAATAATGACGATGATAAGTGTTCTTATCTCCTTCAAAGATGTGTAGTATTTGTACATCTAGGCCTCAAAGTTTCATATCCACCTGTAATGACAACTTCATCATAGGCAATTTTTCAGATTTTACTGTATTTCCTAATTCAGAACAAAAGCAAACAATCAGAGAGAAAATTCTTATGTATATAGATGTGTGTGTTATTCAGATCAGTCTTCCCCTACTAAAAAAAGGTTTCATTTAATTGACAGCTCAGCTTATACACTGTATAATGTATAAGCTTA
Source organism: Rhipidura dahli (assembly GCA_013399225.1). Taxonomy (NCBI): domain Eukaryota; kingdom Metazoa; phylum Chordata; class Aves; order Passeriformes; family Rhipiduridae; genus Rhipidura; species Rhipidura dahli. The sequence goes on from VXAC01000089.1 coordinate 1,319,466, forward strand.
CAATATATCTGTAGGGGAAGAAATACATGCAGTTATTTGGTAATCATTGCTTGACTGTTAGGTGGCCACTTGCTGGAACTCAGTCAGCATCGGAATTAATTGGCACACCCACTAGCAGCCTCAGCAAAGAAGTCCAGGACCAATAATAAAATATCCTCCAACTTCCCAGGAAGGTTCCTCCAGGCTCGACTGACTTATGTACATGGACTGCTCTGCCTGAGCACATCTGCAGTACTGCTGTTTTTCTTTCTCTTTTATAAAGCTTAGAGAGCTTGGGGTTAGCATTTGAAAGCTCTGGTTTTCACTCATTTTTAGGTGTATGATGCCCTGCAGGCTCTAAAGCTCTGATACAAGTCCCCAGACTGTTCACTGAGATTAAAGAGGGCCAACTCTGCATGCTTAACTAACAGCATTACTCCTTTGTTTACTAAATGACTCATTAATTACGTCTGTATCAAGAGACAGGAGTCTGCCCATTAAAATTTATTCAAGGAGATTTTGTATTAATTACTCTTGAAATGCTTTTCACTCTCCATGGAACTGATTTGATGCTTCTAGGTCTGCTCAGCTGAGTAAGTCAGGCAATGCTGAGCTCAGGGCCATGACGGCTGCCGCCTTTCTTGTGGAGGGGAAAGATCAGCTCCCTGTAAGCCAAAGCCAAGCTTAGTCAGCGCTGCTGCCGTCCTACCCTGCTCCATCCAGCTCGTCTGGGCAGGGAGCCAGCTCTCAGCCTGAGCTAGGTAAAGACTAACCCTGCAAAGAAAAACAGTGAATTTCCAGCCAGCCAGCTTGGCTCCATAGGCAGGCTCGTGGTGGGGGAGCGAGTAGGAACACACACCTGAGATGGGAGACTTGTAGATCCTCCTCACTGGGACCAACTTCCCTCTGGATCTGGGCTTCCAGGCACATGAAGGGTCGGGGAGGGGAAGATACCGTTACATGGGGTTTTGAAGATCTTAATTTTAGAGCAGAGAATGGAACCTCTGGGGTTCTGCCCTTCATTCTCCAGAGCCCTACTCTTGTTTTTGCTCTACATTTCAAATAGAAAAGTAGAATGCAGCCGGTCAGGATCAGCACAAAAGAAAATGTTCCTCTGGTTGCAAAGCTGCTCATGTGTGTGTTCCTCTTGCTTTCAGAAGTCCCCATCTCCAGCTGTGATGTGCTTTCTGCTAGGAATCTGACAATTCTCAGCAGTCTTTGTTAAGGAAGTGGCACAAAAGCTTAATTTGTAAAAAACGTATGCATTTTAACCTAAGAGATGCCTGCAAGTTGGATGGGCTGGCCATGGAGAAACGTAAGGAAACTTTCTCTATTTACATCCTCCATGAAAAAACAGGACACAAGAGCAGTCCCTCTGCCATAGGCCTGTTTTTTCTCAATGCCCTTCATGACACAGACCACTTTAAAGGGGGCTGGAAGGCACTCTTTGTCAAATTTCTAGTAACACATCATGGATCAGGTTTAATTTTTTTTTTCTGAACCAGAGTTACCAACAGTAATTGAAACCTGACAATGTTGCCGAGGCCAAATTTCATGAGAACAACAAAGTTACTTAAATAAAAATAAAATGATTCATTCCCCACTCAGTGCACTGTCAGTTACTGGTACTCCCCACGCTTAATGCCTGAGGTAGCTAATGGCATTAACACATGAAAGAAATCATCAACATGCTTTTGACTCCCATTGGAATCCTTTATTAAAATAGTCCTGACACTTTTTTTCTCTGTTTGTAGAGCTGGTATGCCAGCAGCCACACAACCAGTGCTCTGACCAACGGAGTGGTAATTCCCAGAAACACAGAATTTGTTTAGACTGCTCCAGACAGCCACCTTGACCGGGTAACCTCTTCTGGGCTTTGCAATGCCAAATGGGTATCTGTTCTGGCAAGGCAGGGACACACTCCAGCAAGGAGCGTGGCTCTCCCAAAGCTGCATTTGATCTGAAAGAGGAAAAAAAACAAAGCCTCCTGTTTATGACCATCTGGAGACTTTTCCATTATTTTTCTCCTGACCCAGGGTACACACACTGTCATATCTTCCATGCTCAGTGGCTGAGCAATCATCAGAGAAACCTACTGGTGCTGGAGGGGCTCTGAGAGACGGAAAACAACCCACCAACCATTAGAATAAAACATGCCCAGAAAAGGGAGAAAATGCAGAGACTGGTGGTAGTATGTCTTCTGTTAAGGAAAAGTGGTGGTGACTTATTGTCAAAAAACAGTTCCAACAACTGAGTGTCCTCCTACCTGAAAGAAAAGAAAGGACAAGTTGTGATCTTTAGCCTTCCCCTACACTGTCTTTGTGCCACGTTGCTTGCTTTCCCTTCCTACTCTCCTCCTCCCACCCTGCACCAGTCCTTTTCACCCCCCAAAATATATGTGTATGCTTGTGGGGAACAAGCAGGTCTTGCTGCAAGAAGCACTTTACCCCAGTTATCCAGGTTGTGGATTCACCTCCAGACCACAGGCAAGTGGTCTTTATCTAACCCCTGATCAGAAGTGTTGAGAAGAGAAGCGAGCTTTAACCAGTACAGAGTTTACTTTGGAAAGATGCAGATGTTCAGACAAAAGGTTGTGGTCTTAAACAACAAAGCATTCATCTTTATCCTGTAAAATGCTTTAATTATGTGACAGAATTATTGTCTAAGTTATACCACGTATTTGTAAATGCTGTCGCCCTATAGAAGTGTTTTCCTACTAAAAAAATATTGCCTCCCTACCTCTTGGATTACTCCTTTGCATTTTATTACTTTCAGAACTGTAGGTCCTGAGACCCATTCATAGTGTTGGCCAGGTATTTGAAAGGAAACTAAAACAACCTATTACCAGAAAAGCAAAAACTATTAATCCAAAGGCTACTAAGAGAGTGATAAGAGACAACTAAGTCAGTGGAAATGTGTCTAAGTCCTGGACATAAATAGTCCAACTGTCAGATGATCTGCTATTTTCAGACAGCTTCAAACTCCAAATCATTGCAAAATCTTACAATGGTGAATCTTCCCCATAGCTCCTCTGTTGAATTGAAATCCCTAAGGATTTGTGGGAGAGATATATTTCAAAATTGCATTTTTTGGGGAGGTCTTGGGTGGAATAACAAGTCACATTTCCTGCAACGCAAAAGTTCAAAAAATTTTAATTTGCCACCACAGAAGCATTTTTTTGGTGTCTTGCAGCTAATTTGCGGAGATTTGCACATTGCAGAAAATATTAGACACACATAGCATATGCACTATATTAAAACTGTATTGTTATAATAGCAATATTCACTTTATATTTTCATGCATCTAGGCTAACACAACACTTCACCTTAAAAAAAAACCCAATTTAATTGCCACCACCATTCTCTTCCTGTCATTCAACAGCAGTGACCTGGGCACATTAAGAAAAGCATACTCTGAGTTGCCTGCCCTCACACAATCCCTCTTCCTCTGTTTCCCTTCTGCCTCTTGTTTTCAGTGGCCCCTCTGTGGTTGTGCCATGCTGCCCGTGTCTTCCAGAGGCAGCTCGGAGTAGCCCCACAACAAGAAGCAGTTCCTTCTGTGGGGAAAGAATACTTGACTTTCCAGTGGCTCGAATGACCTGTTTTAATTTTAGCAGTTGACACTAAACTTCAGCATACGGATCCCTCCTGTGGCCATGACTCCAGCACTCCAGCTTTTGGACACAAGAAAGTATAATTTTGCTGTCTTTCTGTGGTTTATGCTTTCTGTATAGCGGTGAGAAACATTTTGCCTACACAAAAGCCTGGCCTGGCTGGACTTCCAGCATTATTTAGAAGGAGATTTGTCAGGAACACAGGGCAGTATCTAAGTTCAGCACTGTTCTGGTTTTTAAACTCAGCTGCTTTAACACTAATACCCAGCTTCACCAATCCTTGAGCTGTGCCCTCATGAAAGTGACTGCCCATGGGCAAATGGCAGAGCCTGAGACACGTGTCACTCACCCTTCTGCTGACCATTTCTTTTGCATTGCTTTGTGCTTGACCTGGTTTTGAATGCATGAGACCTATTTTTACCAGGTTTCATAGACAGTTCCTAGGTACTCTTAATTAGCTCATGAAGTAATTAGACACTCATTTGTGACATTAAGCAACCACAGCCTGCACTACTATTTGTGCATGTGGGCCTGGCTGGGGTAGGTTTGTCTCAGCACACATTTATTGCTGCACTTGCCATGGCTAGCAGCAAGAAGAGAAGACTTTTCCCTCAGTCATTGAGATAAAGCAGGTGGCTCAATCTAGGGCTCCACATGAAGAAAATTAAAATGTCCATCTATCTCAGAGATAAATCTCCTATCTGCACATCCTTGGTGAGGAGGTGGGGTCTATAGCTGCAGACCAGACTTTGAGCTCATAGCTACCTCAGCTTTGACCCACATTACCCCAGGTACACTCTGTATGCTACCCACCAAGATCAGCAAGAACCACTCTCCTGCCATGGCCTCTCTTCCCTGTGGCTCCAGCTAGCTCCCAGCTCTGTTTTTGTGAATTCTCTTGCTCACCCTTCCGTCTTCTACATGAGAAAGTTGTGCCCTTCCTCGGGTTGCTTGCACAGGGCCGTGCTGAGCCGTACGTGGCCCCATTCTGCACATGCCACTCCCAGCCCAGTGACACCCAATGTACAAGTCAAACTGTGGTTTTGGTTTTGGACATGCAAAGCACAGCTGCTCAGATCTAGCCAAAACCACCTTTCCCTCTGCCTGCTTTAGCCTCCACTTTCATCTTGGCGTTCAAAAGCGTGACCCCTCTGGGATTTATTTAGAGCCGTGCTGTTGGACTAAAAAAGGCACAAAAGACCTCTCACTTTCTTACTGGAGTATTAGCAGAATAACAACAGAAAGCAGTCCAAAATGTTGTTCTTGTCCTTTTCTTCTCTCCTGTCATAAGTGTTACTTTTGGTGGTGGTTGTTGTTTATTAACCCCGCAAGCCTCAATTACAAAGTCTTGAGGAATAAAACTCAACAGTTGTGAAATTTCCAGAGCTGGCATTGTGTCCTTCTTGCCCACAGCACGTAGTGTTGTTGCTTAACAATCAACCTAAATACTCCTTGTCCCTTCGCTGCTGAATACATTATGCCCATCTGACGCCTTGTCTCCCAGACCGGCTGGGAAGTTTAATTAACTCTGTACTTAGGCAAATCATTGCAAAAATTCAGGAAGGATGAATGGTGGACGTGGTGCTGCCTCTGAGATCACTGCTGATCTGCAGAGGGCAACATCTGCTGGGTGACACTCGGTGTCTCCTCTTCCGTGGCTCAGTGGGTGCTCAGGCCTGATGGATGGTGGCTCTTTGGGAACCTGAATTCTGGTGATTCATGGAAACAGCAAAATTTCAGAAACCTGGCTGTGAATGTCCACCTTTCTCCTCCAGATGTGAGTGGTCCCACAGCGGGCTCTGCTGGTAGTACTGGCAGTGCCAGAAATGGAGCCTCTACAAAAGGAATTCCAAACACCAACTACTACATATACACATATGCTACATATACATACATATATATGTATATATGTATTCCTCCTTCTTTTGTCACTTTCCTGTTTGCTAAAAATAAAGAAAAAAATTATGCAACTTATTTTTTGTTTAGCAATGCACTTAATCCCCATAAAAGAAACAAATGATTCATTACAGCTCAATGCTTTACCTCCTGGACGAATGGTCTTCCAACTAGGAATGGGTAATTGCTAAAAGGCTAAATAACTGAGTATTTTTGAGAATAAACAGCCTTCTGAGAGACATGAAATATTGCTTTGCAGATTTTCCATCACCAGATCTTGGAAAAAACATGCGAACTCTTGCAAAGCTGCTGACACAGTGCCGTTATGATCAGGGGCTGAGTAGATATTAAGTGGAAAATCCATAGTTGCTCACAGGAAACAAATGCAGATTCCTCATATGGGATATGAATTGGACAGAAACTCATCTCCCTCTGATTAAAATGGAAAAACAACAAAAAACTCCCCAAAAAATAAACAAACAAACAAAAAACAACAAAAAGAACTTCACAAAACAGTGTTTAGAAAGAAGAGTAAAAAGGAAATTTGTCTGACAATGTAAAAGAAAATTAATCCAAAGCTGTCTGAGATCAACTTTCCTTTCACAATTCCCAGATCACAAATTTTGTTTACAGAATTCTGAACAAAAGGTTTTTCTGTAACCTGTCTTTGTAGAAGTATAAATAGGCAAATGACAAGAATCTGAAAAGGAAAGGTAGGCTCTTTCATAGTGGATATTTAGTAAATTTTATTTATGATCACACATAATAACCTTTTTTCTGTTTTCCCTCATTGGTACTTCAGGGAAGGAAATGCAGTACTGAAAACAACTACTTTTTGCTTCAAGATTTCAAGGATTAAAATAAATCTGAGGTATCTAATAAAAAGGAAATATAAAAATTTATTTGTTTTCCAAAGCATTGAACTGGGACATTACAATTGTTTTAAGAGTATTGTTTTTTCAAGCACTGAATCTCAATATTTCATTTTTACTCGAAAATTTTCACTGAGACAAAGGGTTTTTTCCAGGAATAAAACTAGTTTACAAGAAGAAAAAATAACCTTCATCCTTAATGTTTTCCTTTTGTGCCCAAAAAGGCTGCAGAGTACTAGATTTCATGATACATTTTCAAAGCTTTTTTTAAAAAACTTATAGGATTACATCATTATTTCAATTTCAATTTATGCTGAAATTTATATTCAAATTACTCTACTTAAAAAAAAGTGGTGTTGCAGTGACTTACAATCTAGAGTCAGTGTAATGAATCAGTCCAGACATGCATAATTTAACATTCTTTCCTGGATTTTCTAAGTTTGTTTAAAAATATCTCCTTTTGTCTTGCAAGCTCTGTACTTCATAAGCCTGCTTGGCCTTTAATAATGAGGAACAAGGATGTCAGCAGTTGCTCTATTTCAAATTATCTTTGTTTATTACTTAAGAATTAGTTTCTCTTGTATTTAGTGTTACTTCTTCGAGTGTCACCACCACCTGCTTAACAACTTTGGACCTTCCCTGTTCATCTTACACCTTGCATATATTTAGGTGCTACCATGTACCTTGACAGTTAAAATTCTTCCTGGAAAGAAAATTCCTGCTTTGTGTTAACCAAAATTTGGTGCAAAAACTCTTGGTTCCCTCTCCTGTTATGCTCTGCTGATCTGGCTGAAAATGGATGTTTACTCTTGGAAAAGGACAACACAAATTAAAACAAATGCACAAGAATTAGACTTTTTATGTCTCACACTTCTCAGAGAATACTTGAATTTGAGCTATCACTCCAAAAGGAAGAAGATGCATAAAAGTACAAAATTTATTACTTTTATTTCAAAATGTGGCTTTAATACCTCACAGGGGTTTAATTTGGGTGTCCTCCATTTCCCGGATTTTTAAGTCTTTGATCCATGCTTGTCTTTTGGAGGTCCTTGGACAATTGAAATATCAATCAGTTTAATTGGCCACCCAAGAATCTATGGTGGTGACTACACTGCTGAAGCTTGAAAACCACTGATCAATAGCCTAGGACAGGGGTGACGGGCAGCTGCCCATCTGGACATCACCTTCCAGCCGTTGAGGCTGCTCTCTGGATGGGAAGTGTCATCCTTGGAGGATGCCATGCTGGGCTTCCCTTTGAGGCCCGGCACTCGCTTCGGCGGGTGACACAAACCCACGTGCATGGTGACATCCTCCAGGAAGGGAGATGGAGTTTCCATTCTCAGCCTGTCTCACCACTTGTCTGGATGCCAGGTAATTCTTACCTGGAAGCTCGGGAGCGTCTGGCACCACACCAGCTCCTGCTGGTTTTCCAGGAAGGTGATGAGAGGAAACTCCCCGCGGTATTCCCAAGGGCAGGTGTGAGTCACGGCATCCTACAGCTGGGGTCACAGCCTTACAGACCATCTGGCTGGCTGGCTACAGGCAGGCTACAGCCCAGACTGTATATCCCAGCCTGTGGCAGTCATCCAGCCACCCCGGGGGGTATGGATGGGAAGATCCTTTGCAATAAAGGTCAGTGCAGAGATGAGAGCTGGCCCGAGGGGGTGAGAGGGTAAGGAGAGGAACAAGGGTCGCTCATCTGAGAAAGAGACTCAAAGCAGCCGCTGGAGCTTCTCTCTCACATTGCATTTGAACGCACAGATCTTCTGGAAAACGGCCTCAGAGAAATACAAATGGGATTGAAATGTAAACCCTTTTAAGTGATAGCCTTTAAACTACTCTTCAAGCATTTAAGCATGAACTGAAAACTCTCAGGTCTTTTTAGTTTGAAAAACTTGCCTGAACTTTTGCTCTGTACAAATAGTGTCTGAGGCTGAAGTGCCAAAAGCTTTGAAGAAAAAAAAATCGTTAAATTGTTCACAACTTCACAAACCCTGTGCTGAATCATTGTTTTGAATTGCAGGCAGTTGCTGTGGGCTGAGACATGGGTATGACTGGTTTTCGCAGCAAAGTATTCATATATGAACAAAAAATATATTATGCCTTCAACTGCTATTTGAATTTTGTTTTGATAGTTCAAAAATCATGTAAAGTTGTCTCCACGATGTTTTGATTGGAGCAGTTAAAACTTTTGGTGGTAGCAAAGCTGTGAACATACTCAAAATACATGTTCCCATGAAAAGTCACACTGACTGCAAAAAAGAAAGAGAATGGATTTTTCTCTGGACTACATATTTGTTTGTCATTGACTAAAAAAGGGCATGAATCTTCTCAGAGAGCTATTGCTGCTTTTAAAATGCAGCAATGACAGAATGTCCAATGCAATGTTTTACTGAAATTTCCAAACCCTTTCCCTGGAATATGCAGTGATTATCTGCTCAGGATAAATACAATATCAGCAAGTTAGGGTTTACAAAGAAAACTAAGGAAAACACATTTTACCCTTCCCTACCAATATCTTTTCTTATCATTATAACCTAAATTTTGCTAAGAATTTTTTTCTGTCAATTTGAAGAGTGCATTCTGCAGCACTCATTTTTCATTAAATTCTTTCTCCATAAAGGGCAGTTTGTAACTGGAAAGGCAAGGACACTTGAGGAGTGTGATTCCTGGGCTATGGACTCCAACTGTGGCTCAAGAAGGTGCTTTTGTCATGTGGGATGCTCTTCTCTTCGTCTGTGGAGAGTCCTCAGCTGTTTCACTGTGGACACCCCAAGTGTAATTGGTAGCTGGCAGTCACTGAGGGTCATCATTCACACGACTGTATTTGCACTGCTTACCCTAAAGACAAAAGAGACTAACAGGATTATTTCATATGACCAGCAGCAATCACAGGCTGAATATAGATTTACCTCCAGTTATTCCTGCATCTCATAACCTGTGGCTGAATTAGAACACATCTTTTTTTGAGAGAGCTGTAATCTTGATTTATTAGTTTGATTTTATTTCTTTGCTTTATTCCCTTGTGGTTTGAATTAGTTCCAGCTATGTATTTTTGTTTGAAATGGAATTCCTGAATTCCCAACTGAAGTCAATCAGGCAGCAAGACGTACTTTCGGGCATATCTTGCACTACTTGTCGTGGGCACAGACACTGTGTGAATTCTTGGCTGTGTCTATAATTGTTCCAGTATGCCCTGAAATTGAAATGGAAAAGGCTGACATGGCTGTGGGGAAGCACAGTGCATGGAACACTCTGCTGTGACTCAAACACATGAGCTTCACTTTAGATTGTCTCTGGTTGCAAACAGTGGCAGCTGTCGGGTGTGCCCACCCTGTGGGGTCTCACAACAGGGCAGATCACCACAGCTCACCTGTAGGCTCTTGGCATAGCATGGACTGAGAAGAAAGCTCTTACTCTGTGCCCTAAGGGGTGAAATATGCTGCCTGCACTGCACTACCCTGCACTACCTAGCTCTGAAATTAGCTCCCACTGGCAACCTGGCTTTGGGAGGATAGGGTGCCTGTCACTAGGTAGGGCATGTTTATTTTATTTGAGTTTTCAGCTGATCTTTGCTGTTGATAGATAGACTCCAGCCACAGAGAAAAGGAGCATGGTGATGCTACTCTCTATGGGTGATTTTATACAAGACTTGGCTTTTAAATTTCTAGGTGTCTAGCTTTCCATTACATCTGTAAACCATCCAAGGCTACTTTAGCATCCTTGCTCACCTTTATCCCCTTCCAGCTGGGAATGTTGATGGGGGCACACCGTAGCAATGCAGATACCCTGCTGTTATGCTATGCTTTCTCTTTATATGCTAGTCTCAAAGAAAGAATAATTTTGACATTTACAGCATTCTTTGCTAGAGTCATATTTCTTATGATCTGATGTGTAATATTTTACTGATATGTCTGTCTTTGTCTGTGAAAGAAGTAAGCAGAATATGGCCAAGAAAGTGGTTAGTAGCATACAATGCAGAAATATTGAGAAATGCTGAGTGGGTGGGGGAAGGAAATGACTTCACAGACTGAAGGTACGAAAAGAGGAAATTACTTCATTCCCCACGTTGTCGTGCAATGTCTCAGCATCCAATCACAGGGAATGAGGCAAATAAACAGGAAAGGAGAAGACGAAGTAGGTCATTCCCCAGGGCAGTGGGAAAGGAGCACTGTAAGTAACTGCCCAGAGTGGCTTCAGGAGATGTTCTGAATAGTCAAAGCAAGGAAGGATGCTTGCAGCCTACCTGAGGTCACTTGTAACAGCTGCCTGATATTCCTAGCAAGCTACCTAGGGGACTGGAAAAGCATGGAGACTTCCTGCTGCCAGTTTAGTCTTAATAATGGGATTTTGGTTTAGATTTTGAGATTTTATTTCATTGTTATGAAAGTGTATGCTTCAAATAAACTCATTACACCATACATAAATCTTCTGCTAAAGATTATTCTGCATAAGCTAACAACATCTCCTTCCTATGAACACAATAATCTTTAAAACCAGAACTATGAGCAGTCCCTTGCATGCCCAGGACAGCTGAAGTAGTCCCAGCAGGTCAGTTCTTACCAGTAAATTAGGCATGACCTGCTCTGCTGTCTACCTGAAAGGCCATGAGCACAACAAGAACCTGTCTCCAAAGCAGGACAGCTCCATCAGCTGTGGTCTCTGGCTGCACGAACTTCCAGGATGTGCCTGGGAAGGGTTTGGCCTGATTCATCACCACAGAGCACATGCCATTCAAACAACTTAAGAGAGGTTCAATTTTCAATGCTGGGAAACATTTCCAATTTTATTTGCTCACATAGATAGAACTGAAGTGTTCCTGCACTGAGCTGCATGATGTGGTTTAGGGGTCTGAAACCCAGGGTCTGTGTGTGTGTAATCTCCTCCAATACCTAACTTAATCTCGGGAAGTGTCTTTGGCAGACAGTAATACAGTGGATTAGAGCCTGAACCACAAGTGTCTCCAGGGAATAGGTAGCACATTTGTAGGGCTTTCTTCTGACCTAGCCCAGCTAGTGGCAAAGATCTTGAAAGCTGATAGAGGGGCCGTGCTGCTGCCTCTGGCTGCTGTGCTCACCCCCGGGTGACTTCTACCTGAACCAGCCATCAGGAAGCAGCATTCTCTGACTTTGTGCCAGCTTCTGCAACCTCAATCCCACCCTGGCAGTGTGGCATTTCTCACTCTTTTGCAGCCTTACTTGCAAGGCATGGAGATTTATAATTATTTTTATTGTTACATTCTGAGTCTTCCTTCATTTCCTCTGGGGAATTTCAAAACACCTGGTACAGCTGAATAACTTGGCTCCAAGATAGTCTGTTTTGAACTGATTTCTGTGATTAGGATGATAGAAGTTGTGGTATCAGGCAGTGCTTCACTAAGGTCCAGAGATCTATATGAAAGGATAATTCTTTGGGGGCTTCTTGCTGCATGTGATCCATAATGCTGATGACTGTGGATCAGACCTCTCCAAGGCTGCTTTATACGACTCCACAGACAGTCCAGGTTTATGACTGGGTTGTATCAGCAAGAGGATGTAAAGCATCCCAAGCATACCAGTGACTGTGGCCTGTTGATTATATCATATTTCTCCATACCTGGGGGAGATCATTGTTCTTCAGACCGGAACGCTTTTTGTGATCTTGAGTCCTTTTTGATTGCAAACATAGGAGCCAGTACAGGAAAAGCATCTTTAAGCCAAGTTATCCCACTCATCCAGCTGTTAAAAAATCCCCAGAGGAAATGAGGGGAAACCCAGACTTTAGGAAAGCCTGAACCTTTGTATTAGAGATGTATTAATAATTGATTTACTGTCCCCTTTTGGCCAGTTCTGTGTTAACTTTCATTTGTTTTTCGACCCTAGGTCTATAGTGCTCCTAGACCTAACCAGTCTGGCTTATGTGGGTCAGGTCTGGATAAGCCTCTGATCTTTGGAAAAGGGGCCTTATCCTGACTGACCCATTCTTCCTTTTGATATTCATGGACCTCTGATCAACACCTCCTCAGAAGAAAGCTAATTGGAAGGAACACGAAGCAACTTGCTCTGGTATTTTAAGAGATCAGCTTTAAAATGTATGATAAGATTACATCAAATAAGTGATGAGGAAAAGAATGAATGTCCTTCCTCAAATCAACTGAATGAATATTTTGCTGTAATCACCTGGCACTCTCTCCCTGTGGCCACAGGGTGAGTAACAAATATCCTGTTTAAACCCTTCCATTGTTCAAGGAGGCTGTTTTACAAGGAAAACCAAGAACATTCTGAATCATATTAAACTCTTGACAATTGCTTTCTGGCTGCACATTAGTTAAATATGCTTTCGGATCTTATATTTGAGTGGTCATGCTTTTGACTGTATTTGCTTGATCTCATTCCTGTAGGATCCATAATGAGGAGAAAAGCTGTAATGACTGGCTCCAGCTAAGCAGTATTTTACTGGAAAAGTCTGAACCTTTGCTGCTTGAGACTTAGGTCATGGTGCTGCCTGAAGTGCATGGCAATGGAGGGAGGGCATGACAGCACCACAGCACAGAAGGAAGACTGGCAAGAACTAGACCAGTGAAGAGGCCTTTCCTACTAAAATGCTCTTTTTGCTGACTAAGTCACATATTTTCAAGGAAATACGTTAGGTAAGATCTGTAAGGCCCTGCTCCCTTCCTTGGTGGCAGCTGGGGGATAAGACCTCTCCAGTATCCTTCCTTTTTTCCCAGCTCACAATCCTGAATACATCTCAGAATTTTTTTGCTGAGATATGGAAAAGGAGTCTCTCTGATTATCCTACTCAAAACAAAAAAACACATTTGGAAAAAGGATTTAGGATGCTGCAGTCCAATACAGAACACTTTGGGAACAACAGCTCAGGCCATGAGGTAGTTCTCTGGAATAAATTTGTAAAAATATGGATATAAAGCTCCTGTGAGAGAAATGATGACCTGACCAGGAAACTGAAAGAGATCTTAACCCAACTGGAAGAAAGATTCAGTTTGTTTGATGTTTTGGTGTCATCCTGACAGCCACGAAGGCAATAATTAAGTCATTAACACTGTGGCTCTTTGGCATTAGTCTACCCTGCAGCAACGTACTGCCCCCAGTGTGCTTGTTATGTTGATTTTACTGTGTGTCCTGGTGCAACCAACTGTTATGTATGTTTGGAGTGTTTACCTCAAACCACTGGAAAAAACTGAGTAGTTTACCATAATAAAGGGGTAGCGATGATTTCACTACAGTCTGTGTTTTAACAGTTGTCAAACATGAATATTAAGGGAAAACAATTGCTGATGCTGATCTCTCTGGACTTCTGCTCGACCCTGGTTCACAAACATATGGAGAAAGTAAGACATTTCTAAAAACATAATAAAATTGTAAATTTTATAAATATCACTTGCTGGGGGGAAAAAAACAAACCACCCTTGCTTGTCCAGCTGAACCAAACCCAGGCTCAACCACACAGCAGTAGCTGGCCTCTGTTTTTGTCCAGGGGATGCTCACATGTTCCACCAGAGCCCCCCGGGACAGAGTTTCCCACCGGCTGCCTGCCCCAGGCTCCCCTCCAACTGCAGCAACTCTCCCTGCAGAGCAAGCACTGGGGGAGATGGGTGGAATTCAGGCCATATGAATGTAGCCCCGAGGCAACCAATAAAAGGCTGCGTTACTTTGGGTCTCCACATCCAGAAGAGTTAATTGTGAGCAGCTCCACTGAAGTAGGCAGGGTGTTTTACTGTGGAAAGGTACCCTGGGATATGTACTGAACTCTGGCCACAGAAGGGTTGTGCTCCCCTAACTGAGAGCAGATTTGCTGTTCTGCTTGGAAAAAATCAACAGCAGAAGCAATAAACAAATGGAGCTATTCTCTTTAAAATAAAGGAAGGATTTCCAGTTGGCTGGTTTTCCCTTATAAAACTATTTATGGTGCACATTTTTGTATACAGATAAGAATATTAACATGCAAATAAATCAGTTCTCTGAAGAATGGTGGAAAAAAACTTTGCTGATCATGTAACCATAGGTATTTTTTCTCTTTTAAGTGGAAAAGACAACAAAAACATGGGATGGAAAGTGGTGGGGAAGGTGAACAGTCTAAAGAAAATAAGTGATTATATATATTTCAATTCTGTTTTAATATATAGCTCTCTGGAAATACAAAATCTGTATATTATGATCTTTTTTAGAATATCTGGTGCTAAGACTCTTAATCCTATTTTCAGCTGTGAGAGCCCAGATCTGGTTCTGGACTTGCCTGAGGCAGTAAAACTGCAGTGGCTTGAAGTTTTATTTTGCCTTTGCTGTAGCCCTCCAAATCTGCACTGGTAAATGTTGCCATCACTTTTGGGGGGTACCTGATCCAAAAACACTACCTGCAGGAAGCTGAAGGCCACCTCATCCTTGGGATCACTCTGCTGTCGATTAGAAGTCAGCCGAAAACAAGTGGAAGCTAGTTATGCTCTCAATTTCAAATTAGCTCTTCAATTTCCTGGTTTATTCCAGAAAATAGGTTTCAGAGAAAAAAACAGGGAAGAGAGTGAAGCCCTTTACAAGTGAGAAGATGGATGGGCTGACTGAGGTCATGGTGGCTTTGTCACCTGGAGCTCTCCCCAGTGTATGTGAATGTGCTTGGTCACACATTCCTTAACAGCTCTCTGTCCTTCTCACCCTGCTTGGAGCTTCTAATTCTGTTTCTTTGTTTTAAGGCAGCTAATTTTAGCATTTCTTCTTAGCTGTACTAACAGTTGCTTCTGGGGCATCCTCAAGTGTCTTAGAATCCTGAAGCTTTAGGAAAGAAAAAATGGGCCTATTTTTACTCCTATTTTACATCAGCCTTAGGCTAGCCACTTTTGTGCCAGATGCAACTTCACCCACTGCTGCTTTTTGACTTACTTTTATTTTGCATTTCTGGCTTGACTGTGCTCATTAGCCCTGCAAGTGGTTAGGAATATTAGCATACAGATAAAAACTCCATTTAACCTACCATGAAATCCCTTCAGTGTTTGCTAGAGAAAATGAATCAAAGTTCTTCTTTCCATGTCTCGCTGACTGGACGTGTATGCGGTTCTTCTGTCATTCTCACTTCTTGGTTCCTTTTGGTTTCTGTCTTGTCCTGCAAATGACATTTTGCTTGAGTTCCTGAGCTCGGAATGCATAGTTTTTATTTGCATATATATCTGGACATGTGCTCTGGATGTGCAACTGTTTTGTCATGTCCTTTACAGAATCACAGAACAGCTTGGAAGTTTGGAAGGGACCTCTAGAGATGGTCTAGTCTAACCTTCCTGCTCAGAGGAGCGCCAAGAATAGCATCTTGATCAGGGCCAGGTCTGTCAGTATTTAAGTATCTCCAAGCATGGAGGCTCTAAAACATCTCTAGATAACTTGGGCCAGCCCACAGAAAAAAACCCCAAACTTTTCCTTATGTTAATAAGGAAAATGTCCTATATTTTAATTTGTGCTTGTTGTGTCTTGTTCTGTCACTGCATATGACAAAGCAGAGCCTGGTTTCCTGGTTTTTACTCCCACCAGTCAGGTGTTTACACACATTGATCAGATACCCCTGAGCCTTCTCATCTCTGGGCTGAGCAGTCCCAGCTCTCTCAGCCTCTCCTCCTAGGTCAGGCCTTGCAGTTCCTCACTCATTCTTGCGGCCCATCACCACATTTGCTTCAATTCTTTCTTGAAATAGGGAGGCTAGGGTTGTATCCAACACTTCATATATATCCTTAATTTCAGATTATCTTAACACTTTATTTGAACAGTTGGATACCATTTCAAAGGCATATATAATTACTGGACATGGATTCTTAAATATTGGCAAAGATCTGTTAGCAGACAATGTTGCCAGTTGATGAGCTAAACATTGAACAAAAAACCCTTTGGATGGGTATTTCAAAGCTGTCATATAAATTGCAGGCTGTTTTGCTGCCTTTATACATTAAGCATGGATGGAAGCCATGATGCCATTGTAGAAAATGCAAGTGCTTTTACATCAAAGATCCAGGCACATGCAAGTGTTTGTTCCAAAAACACTTACCAGTCCCGGGTAGCAAATAACTTTTAAGGTGAAGGTTTAAACCTACACACCACATTCCCATGTGAGTCTGTTCAACTTCAGTCCCTCTTTAAATGAGACCAGTAGCAAAGTTCTCTTCCATATACTGTGAGGTTTGTCAAAAAAGGATTGGGAAAACCAAGGTCTGCCCTATGAGGACAATAACTGTTAGGACAGTGATCAAGAAGATAACATGAGAGATGACTGAAAGGAAAAGAGCAATTATGCAGTTAATTTAATCTCAGAGGAGAAGGAGCTTCCTCTCTTGTCCTCTTCTATAGACTTACCTGGGTAAAGCTAAAAGAAAGATTCCTACCGGAATACTGTCCCACCAGATGCAGGGATAATGAATTACCAGTTCCCCTAGCTGATGTGATAGCCTTTATAATGAAGCACACCCCTTGCTACAACAGACCCAAGATTCAGCAGCTCAGCCCACAGTCTCTTAAATGAACTTCCCACATCCCAGCATTTGCCTGGGGCTGGTTTGTTTGTAAACAAGGAAATAAGCAATACTTCATGCTCCCTTCCCAGGCCCCATGAGTTCTGGTACATAACCTTTCACTGCTGTCACCCAAATATTTGTGTGACTGAATTTTATTGCCTGAAACATTTGTGGCATTGCTGTGCTTTAGCATGAAAATGTAATGCATGTCAGATATTTTCCTCTTCCTACATATTCTGTGGATCCTTACTAGCAACTGCTCCCTCTTCAACTTTTTAGGGAAAGGAGATTTTACAGTCCTCTGTTTGTTCTGTTTGTTCATTGTCCAAATGTGCTTGAAGAACTCCATCACTTTGACTAAGTGCCAAACATGATAATGAATCTTTGGCCTTCAGAGGTTGCACACTTTGGGGATTCTGCAGCAACAAGTCCCTCTGAGCCCCTCATCCTCTGGCAGACTAATGAGAAAAGTTTCACGGGTACACAGACATCACATGCTGATGTTGACACTTGCTAGTGACTAAAGAATAAATGACATGCAGCGCAGTTGCCTTGATATCCTGTATTCTGACCAGATTTAGCTCATCTTCCTGCCGAATTTCCTTTGTCTTGTTTGTAGTTCTTTTTCTCCTTAATTGCTGCTCTAGCCTGTCTTTATAAATTGCATTCCCGCATGTTTACTCGTCAGGGGCACACAGTCACCATGTGACAGGACGTGTGTGCTCAAAACTGACAACGTGTGTGGATCAAAGCCAGCAAGGCAAAGAAAAAGCTTCATAAACAATGCTGTAAATAACATCTGGGCTGTCCAAATATGGAAGAACGTGGTAGCTTTCCCTCTTTGTTGTTATTTTGTTTTGTCGTGGATATCTTCCTATAGACACAAACAAGTCTGAAGTCAGTAATTATAGTACAGATTATTTTAAGCTAATTCTCATTACCAAATGCACATAACAACATACTGCAGACGGAAAAACCAGACAAGGTGAAGTGAAACTTCAGGAAATGAAAGAACCAGTGTTGGAGAACAAAGCCAGAAAAAAAGAAACCAAGCCAATTAAGAAACGTGGAAAATGATTAAAAGAATCTCAGTTTAAACATCCTCACCTCATCCCACTACAGAAGATATTGACACACAACTTTTTCAATTTATCTGAATATCAGAAATTGGAATACAAACAAAGGAAACATGTCCAAGCCCACAAAAGAGAGGAGTTCGGACAAAATCAGTTCTGAGTCACAAAAACGCTCCCACTTCTGTTATGTTTTCTAAGTCAGAGTTGGACTGGATGCTGCCTTGCTGGGAATCCTGGCTGCGGGTGTTGAACCAAAGCTGCTCTTGGTTGCTTCGGTCAACTGGCTAAACAGATGGACGGGGAATTCATTCACCCACAGCCTCCAGGTTGTCAGACACTGTATAGTAAGCCCATCCAGTGGGCAATGGGCAGGGGGTAATACTACAAATTGGGAATGCCCATTCCTTCATTAATTCAATTTATAGTTTTAGCTTTTTCTATTGGTGACTTTTCTTTTCCTTGTACAGGGTCCAGCTCTATAGATCCTGCTTTAGGTTGGATACTCATAAAGGTAATGTTCAAGCCAAATAACTTTATAAATGAATAAATGAGTTTGAATGCCTGGATCTATGAATTCAAGAAGGCTTTGGTCTCCATTAAGATTTCCGTGTGCCAAAACAAGCTAGATTATACTGAAATATGCTCTGATTTTCAATATTGTCTCTTCAGAGAGGTAAATGAGTGCCTCTTGGATTGTGTCAGCTACAACCTAGAGTGGCAATAAAAAAACTAGAGGGTTTTCCCATACTTTTCATTAATCTTCATGGTCTTTTATGAACGGGAAACATAATTAAGACTCTTTGTGTCTGAATAGAAGATCTCATGCATATTCAGAACAACCTACTCTTTTAGGTCATGATTAAGTATACCATCATGCCTTCACAGAAATTTAAACAAAATTATTGCTGGATTCAGAAAGAGCTGACAAAATTTCAAAGTTTCTAAGACAGTGCAAGTCACTCATGACTTTGGTCCATTGCACAGATACAGAAGGAAATTCCAGCTGTCACACACTTCCACCTACAGCTGGCAATATTTTTTATATCCGAACTTCTTCGCTGCAGGCCGGCAACAAGCTGTGCACAAGAGCCCCACTGAGGCTGCCAAAAGCTCTGCACAACCCTGGGGATCTGATGCCCATCCCAGCTTCAGCATAGAACAGGGATTTAGCTACTCAAACTGATAATGAAAAGGTTAACATTAGTGTTTTCTGTCATAATCTAATCCAAATCTCAGAGAACTGCAGCAGAGGATGGTTTCAGACTAGGTCTCAATGAATGAATGCCCTAATCTTCTGTGAATCCAATAAATGATTGAGTCCAGCAAAGACAATTTGTGCTTCCAGGAATTTCTGGTTTTTAAGCAGTTAATACATGTGTTTGTAAATAATTCTCCAAACATTAAAAACAGCTTGCCTCTTTTTTTTTTTTTCTGAAGGCTATCGACACATTTGCAGGATGCCAATATGTGCACAAATATGGACCTTAAACCACATGGTCAATCCAGTCTAGACTTCTTGAGCAGCATTTCTAACATTGTCAGGACAAAAGTGTGTGCCATTTAGACCATATTCACGCCAATAAAAAGTAAGACACATGTACTATCCCCTTAAATCTGCAGGCAAACACTGTTCAAGATTTATTTCTACCATAGTACAGATGCTGAGCCTTGTAAAGAGTTATATTAAAACCAGGCATAAGGGAGTAAGAGGGACATTTCAGAAGTGCACAAGGACAACCCGCTGTGCTCCTCACAGATAGTTAAATATGTTAGAAGACTGTGTAAGATGGCTACCTGCCTGTTCACAAAATCAGATGGATGCAGATTGACACTTCCTGGAGCATCTGATGCTACTAGATGCTGACTAGGATGATAAATACGTGTATGATGTATCATTTACTTAGAAGCATCCAGATAGAGTAGGTATTTGTTGTCCAAATGACTCCATAATGTGGGTTGTTCTGTCATACCACCTACACGGACATATCCTGGATATAAACACCAAAGCCTGCAGCACTTCCTGAAGTTTTCCCATTCTGTTGTGAATATTTTGCTTTCTTTCCCATTCTGGACAGAATAAAACAGCTCTCAATTAAACAACAATTTACACCAGACTTCAAAGTGAAGCAGAATTGGGGAGAAACGCCGCACAGCACCTTTGCAGAAATGCAGATGAGAACTTGAATGCTGAGGAGGAGATAATATTCCTGTCATTTGAAGCCTCATGGTAGCTTCCCAGCCATGAGCTGCACCAAGTCCTCCTGGCACAGAAACATCCTGGCAGAGCATTGAGAGAGATCTGTGAGCAGCCAAAGCTGCAAGATTTTTCTCCAGTCCCCTAACAACTTCCAGTGCTCCCTGTGGTGCTGCTGGACTGTTTTGTGGCCCCAAGAAGCCCATCTCTGCCAAGGGCCTGAGCTTGGCCCACCACAGGTGCAAGAGGTGTAGCACTCAGGAGGCAGCTTCAGGGCTGTCTGTCAAAGCCTGCAAAAAGGAGCCATTTTGGGGGAGAGATTTTGGCATTACAGCTCTCCAGCACGACTCCAGCAGGTGCAGAGGATTTAGAAGAAGATGCATACAGGACTGACACAGGGAGAGAACTCAGTCTTGGGATTTAGCATTCAGACACTGCATTTGCACTTTTTTTTACTGAATTTATTGTATCTGTTTTATGGTGTATAAAGAGAATATGAAAAAAGGAGAGGAGATTCCAAGGAGCATTGCAAAGGAAATGGCTATGTTTGGGAACCACAAGATGCAAAGAGCTCATCCCCAGGCTTTCTTCATGTCAGTGACACAATTTTAATAAGGGGAACTTGTCTTCCTCCCCCAGCTTCTAAGTGATCCTGGAGGAGCTATGATACTTCACAGGGCAGGAACAGTGATCAAATTCACCTTAAACATTAACTTAAAAGTAATTATTATTGGCTTCACATAAAGAGAAATGCTACAATCAGAGTAATCGTATTTATTTTTAAACTGAGAAACAGTAAATTTCCGGTGTTGATAGAAAAGTGCTGATGAATAAAAATGATAAAATCTTTTTTTGCAAGACTTTTATTTTATTTGTTGCTGGCAGCCTGGTGTTGGTACATATCTTAATCAGGGCATTATTCTGTGCATTTTCTTTCATCCTTGAGCCCAAATGACATGTGCCTGGAAATAAACTGTGCAGACTAAACAGGAGGGCACCATTCCATATTACACCTAGAATATCTGTCTTGTTTGGTGACTCCATGGGTGTTTCCCTATGTGAGAAGAGATGTCTTTCACTGAAGATTTAAATAAGAAAAACTATAAAGGAGTGCGTGTGTGAAAAACTATAAAGGAGTGTGTGTGTAAGAAAGATATTTATTCTTCAGTAACAAACCAGAAAACTTTACAAAATACTTTGTCCCCAAAAGAGACTTTTAAAATTATGTGCCTGCTAATCTTGCTGTCTGTTTCAGTTTCCTTTTTGGGGGAAAGCCAATGGGAAGCTTGTGGCAGGATAGTTATCCCTCTGAAATATTGATTTCCTTAAAACTGTTGATTTAGCTTATGAGCCTAACTGTTAGACAAAAGTGTCATCTGTGTGAAGACCAAAATGCCTGCAAAGTTCTTTAGATTTGTTCCTGCATTCCATACCAGTGTTTTGAAGATACATTATTTTGCCTACACTAGAAGGGGAGAATTTCATTGGTGTTAAGTAGATTAGCTTCTATTTTCTCTAAGAAGATGACCAGAAAACTTACAGTTTTGTCCCTAATGCAGGGTACTTTGGGCATCTCTTTTTCAGCATTCTTACACAGCATGTGCAGACGATCTCCACAAGAAAAAGTGAGAAGAAGATAGGTTTTCTGAAGCAGCCATTTTGCTGATAATCTCCAAATAATTTTTTCTACATAATTTATCTGGTGATACAGCAGGTATAAAGCTGGTAGCTTGGGTGAGAGTTATTTAGACAGAGTGTTAGATAAGTGAGAGAAGATTTTGATGTTCAGAAGTGTATGCCCCCCTTGCACTGCAGTCACAAAATCTGGTCTCAGCAGTGTGGGAATTCCTGGCCCCTGATTTTGGCTGTTTTATTTCTTTTTCCTGAACGCCTATACAAAGATATTTATTAAAATAAGGAGAAGAGTTTTTCTTAAAAACCGCATGTGCACTCACTCTTCTTCTGTCTCCTCGCTGTAGGTTTGCTGCTGTAGACTCTTTCCCCATCCTCATCCTGCCTGGTTTCCTGCTACGTGTTTAAAGAAACAGAATATATACCCTCATAAAATTAATATCAGTTCATTGCTTCAGAAGAAAGAACATCACCACTTCAGTTAGCATGAAATACTTCCTTTTCCATCAAGAGGCCTGACTGAGACAGACATGTCTGACTTGGGATTCAGTGTTATCCAAGCAGATGTAGTTTTGACTTTAGGGTGCTAAAAATAAGCTCGTGATAACCGGATAACAGCATATTTTGAAACAATTATTTCCTTGGATACAGAGAGACACAGTGTGTGTTCTTCTAACATCTGCACTTTTTCTTATTGGTGAGTACATGAAAACAGGAAAATAGTATGAAAGACCTGAAGTGGAATTTTTGTTGTATCACAATTCTGCCAATAAACTTCCACCAGAAAGAAAATGACAGTTTTAATTGTGTTTCATAGGCATGTAATATACAATTCATTATTGTGTCATGCATCCTATGATTGTGAGATACTCTTTATTTCTCATTGTTATATCAGGCAACATTTTTCTCCTGCATACATCTGGTTTTATGTAGTTCCTAGCAATGGAACAAAAACACAGCACATGCTTTGTGGCATCTCTTCACAGCTGAGTTTCCTTTGCTTGCTTTTTAGAGGGTACTTAGCATTTGCTTGGAACTTGATAGTTTTGAAGCAAGTCCTTATTTACAAGTGATGACATTAAAGATGAATAACACAAAGAGAATCAGTTCAGCAGTACAATTTTGAAGTCAATCAAGAAACTCTTAGTAATTAATAGATACTTCATTTTAATCTCTTGCAACAGATGCATGTGCTTCTTTTGGCAGTTAACTGCTTTCAAGCACTAATTTGACACCATATGGGTGTCAGATTTCTGATCTCAACAACTGCTTAATTAATTGATGTTTTTATCTTTGAATGGGTAGTGTCTGCTCAGATCAAAAACTTAAGCATGCTATAAAATTGTAAATAGAGAGAGCTTTCCTTAGAGACTAATGCAGTATAACACACAAAATTGGGATATGTTTATGATTGATTTCACTTGGGTATCACATTGCTGTAAGTGTGAGAAAGAGAGAGGAGCCAAAAACCAAAGATAGTGCTGGAAAGCACGTAAGTAAAGTAATGCTAACCCCAAAATAATGAATCACTCTCCCTAATAAAAACAACTAAAAAAAGCAAAATGCAGAGCTTATCCTGAAAGTGGTAGAAACAGATAAACGGAAACTTCAGATTTTAGTTTTTTCTCTAGTTCATTCCAACAAATGGAGCTTAGCCTGGCATTTGGGGAAACTTACAGTGTAAGGAAGGTAAATAGGCATAATAGAGGTGATAGGCACCATTTAATCACTCACTATTTCTTAACACACAAGAGGGTAGAGTATTTGAAAATTTGAGGCATAGTATTTAAAATAAAAGGAAGCAAGTAATTATTTTACTCAAAGCATAATTAACTCACTGTCACAGGATGTCATGGAAGCCAAAAGATATAAACGGATCCAAAATGGTAATAAAGAATTTTATAAAGAATAGGTCCATTGAAGAACATCAAAAACAATAGCCCAGATGCAGCCTCTGGCTCAAAAATTCTCTGAACTCTTGGTTGTTTGCCTTTCCCAAAGAAGGGTCATTCTCTCTTTGCTGAGCCAGCCTCAGCTGGCTAGTGTCAAAGTAAGGCTACTGAGCTGCATGGATTTGACTGGCCCCATTATGGTCTTTCCATTTTAAAAAGGTGGTAATAAAAAAGCAAATTTTTGCAAAAATCCTGTGTATCTTGCCTCTGTCAGTTGTGTCCTACTATAATCACAAAGGGACAAAGAAAAATGTAAGGGTCTAGAGTGGGGAGGGCTGTCATTCTTTCATTTTACACAGACTCTGCATGTTCACAACAAAGAAATATGAATTCCATCAGGAGAACGAGAAGAACTATGCCTTGGACCCTGATCAGGAATTATTACAAATGTTTTGGAAAATGTTACATTCTTCCTTAAAAAAAAAAAAAAAAGTTAATTGTAACTGAAAAAAAAAAGAGTTGTTTCTTGTAGCTGTACTGGAAAGGCAAGTCCCTGCTTTTAAGTCAAGCATGTTTCTTATACCACAGTCTGAGGACAATAAAATTTACCTTGCACTTTCAAGTATGGTTTTAGTTCGAGTTTGAAGGGAGTTTCCTGGATTCAGAGTCTGAGTTCTTGGTTAAACTCTATCAAAAGCTTCAAGCCAATCCTCAGTATCACTTTCCCTCCCATTCCTGCCCAGGAATGTCCATCTCCTCACAGCTCACCTGTGTTTCCATCCCATGAACCTGCAGGCTGCACTGCAGCCACGGTTGGCTAATGGCAAAAACCATCTTGTGTTTAGCAGCCATATCCTGCTGACTATAAACTCAGTCTTGCTCTTTGCCAACAGCTCCCTCCCACAGGGGAAAGGGATCACTGAAAGCATCCTACATCATTTGGCTACTGTAATTTCTCCACTGGCTGGAATTCATGAGCTTCTAGAGGTATCCCATTGCCAGAGGATGAGCCTGGCCTGAAGTAGGTAAAGCCCTGGAGTGCTAATGTTTGACACTGCTGGAAGGACTCACAATACTCTCAGTGCATCCTGAAGGTCATGTCAGGAGTGACAGAGCCACAGCAGAACAGCGTGGAGATAATCAGCTCACATCCTTGGACAGAAAATGGAATGGTGTCATCCTGCACATGCAGTTTTCAGCTTCTCTTTTCCTGGAGAGATGGTTTAGAAACATGGAAAATAACTTTCTTAATGAAAATTAATAACTCAAATGTAACACTTAAAGTGTCACCAGAAGTTTGTGTGAGCCAAAGGGGTCTGTTACGTCAACTATTCAGGCTCCTTAGTATGACCTCCTTCATGACTGACCACATTAGAAAATATTGCCTAAACTTTATGCTCAAACAATCAGGAGATCTTTACCACAAAAGGAGTAGTATGAAAAACGAAAATGTAAATTTATTTGTGTTTGTGAGAAAAAGAAAAAGGAACATCAAAATGAAATGCCCATTATTGTCACATACTCATTTACTCCAAATTATGCATGTCTGGCATTTGGTGAAGACTGAACCCTTCAGGTTTGTGGTTTCATCTGAATTAGCTATCAGTAATGCAAAAAAAAAAAAAAAAAAGGAGAAGTGTTTTCTTAAAGTAAGATGTTCTTACTGTCTCTTTTCAGTGAGAACTATACTCTGGCTGACATAAGTCATGATTAACAATTATTGGAAAGCACTAGAAAAGCACTTGTGTCTTCCTCTACTCCTTCTCCTGGAATAATGTTTCTTTTATGGTTCTTACCAAGCTAAATGGCAGTAAGTGGTCAGGTGCAGACCGCTGGCGGTTGTCATGCAAGCTGTAACTGGAAATCTAAAAATGCACCACCAAAACCTAATAATGAAACTGTGGGCTCAGACAACTGATGAAGCAGAAAGGGTGGGTGTGAGTTTCTAGCACAGGCTGCCTGCTGACATCAATCCATTTCCTGCTCACCTTACTCACATGAGAAGCACTACTGAGAACAGCTAAAACAATTGTGTAAGCAAATCAGCTTTTGGATCTTCTGCTTCTCTGCAGGGGTCTCCTAAAGTGAAAGAAGCTGGCTGATGATATTGTGTGCAAAGGCCCTTTCTGCCACACCTTACAGCATCTTACTCCTGCTTTCAGATGTCTGTTTCTTCCCCTTCCATAGTGTGTAGCTTTCTCCATTTCACTCTTTCTTTTACCCCTCTGTCTGCTGAATATGAGTGGAACAGCAATTTCTTGCCCCTAAACTAATCAATATTCTAAAAACAGGTGCTTATATGCAGAGTAAGAAACTAAATATGATACAAATACTTAAAGGTGAAAAACAGGCTTTAGAACAGCGAGAGTAGACATATATTGCAATGACTGCACAGGAAACATTAGTACACAGATCCAGCAAACACAGATGACTGATTGCATGTGGCCTTTTGCTTGAACTTGTTCCAGACATACAGCTACACACATTCTGCTCAGTATCTCCATATGGAATCTTAAAAAGGTGCTGCAGAAATTGCAAAATTGGTGTCCACTCTGATGCAATCTCTTCTAATCATTTTCCCACAGCTGTACATTGCAGTTTGTGTTTCCTGAGTCCCATGATCACGTCTCTCCTTCTCTTTCCTTTTTATCTTCATCTTGCTCCCCCTCACTTCCTCTTCCCATCTAACTCTTCTGCACCATTACCCTGTCCCACTCTTCTCCCAGACGCATATTCATCAGCGGGTGTAAATCAGCGCTGGTACATCGGTGTCAGCTAAAACCCTGGCTGATAACACTCGTTGTTTGAAATGCAGAAATTCAGTCTTGCACCCCTGCCTCCTGTCGGGAACGCTTTGCCTGAGCGCTGGAAGGCTGTGCTTGGCACAGCCCCTCCTTGCCGCTTTATCCTTTTAAAGCATGAACCATTCCCAGGGCAGTCTCTCATGGCAAGTAAGGAGAGTGATGTGGCGAGAAGGACCTGACATCGCCACAAGAAGGACCTGACATCGCTCCAAGAACACCTTTGCGTTGCTGTAAGGCTGCTGCTGAGGAACAGCGATGAGCCAGGCTGCAGTTCCCCAGCGGCAGGGTGTCCCTACATCAGGGTCTTTAAACTCTCACCTCTGCTCAGCACGGTGCCCAGGCTATGAAGACTGCTTCTAGAGTTCCCATGGTTTTCCAGGTCCCTAGCAGCCCAAACGCGTGCGCTTCAAACACCGATTGCAGGCTGGCAGCCTTGTCGTGTTAAGAAAGCATGGCTTAGGTCCAAGCTACAGTGTTTTTCTTTCCGTGGGATGATCAAAGGGCTCTAAACAAAGGCACGGAGAAGGTCTCCCAAACAAGTTTCTGCAGTGACTGCACTGGGGTTGCAGACAATGGGCAAAGTACAGTAAAGTCAGTGAAAGTGAGAAAGGACTGGCAGGGAACGGGACCATTTCAGCTGACTGAGAAGGCAGTGAGCTAATGCGAAGGTGATTTAGTTCCTTGTAACCAGCCCCCGCTGATTTCTGATTGACTCAGTGACACGCCTCATCAAGAGAGTTTGGCCTAGCCTGTTTCATTTTGATCTTTTTATCTCTTTTACCTTATGACACCATTGTTCCAGTCTGCATTCCCGGAGAGGCACCTCTCGCTTCACCGCCCCCCCCTCCCCGCAGCCATTGTAAGAAGAGTGGTGGATCCAAGGGTGTTGGAAAAGCCTGCGGCATTGTTTTGCTGTCATGCAAACCTGGCTGCATTATCATTATTATCATAGACTGACATCTTTCATTGCCTTTTCTGTTTTCCAAGACAAAAGAGCCAGCTGAGACTGGAACAAAGGAGAATACAGGGAAAAGGAGAGAATATGCCAAGCAAGAATAGTTTGGAAAGGGCCAAAAGTGGAAAAGGAAGTCTAATTCTAGCCTCATCCAGAGGAAAAAAAGTTTTTTTTGAGAAATGTAAACAAATCAGGAAATCCTGGCACTTACTCCAGTTCCGATTTGGCGAAACACACCAGCCCTTTCCCTATGTATGAGCTGCTGTTTGTGAATGAAATCCAGATTAGGTTATTCATTGAGCCCTGCCAGTCTCACAGTTTCCAGGTTTCCTTTTGCTTATGGCATAGCTTAAATCTTAAAATAATAATAATAAAAAAACCATATGCATGTTATTAACTCTCCATATTCAAATGGAAATACAATGCTATCATAAATCTCTATTTTTTTTTCTAATGTAAATTCCTCTCTTCAGCATGAAGCTGCAGGAAAGCCATTGTATCTGCACAATCTAAACTTGAAAGGGAATTTTTGTTAAACTAGTTATGATAGGGGAAACATGTTTTTCACTGAGTTGAAAGATTAAAGTTGGCCATAAAAAGGGGTGGAGGGGCTGGAGAAGGATTATTGGTTGCTCAACTAGTGATTAGATACAGGACTTCAAGGACAAATTAAGAAGCACAAAAAGAAAGATTTCTAAAGATAAGTGAAACCAGTTCCAATAATATCAAATAAAAGATGCCTTGTTTATCATGGTTTTTAATCTCCCCCAGTTCTATTCTACCTCTATTAGTCTAATTAGACAAAGAGAGTGTAAACCCCAAAAGAGACAACCAATCTTTTGCAGACCTTGAAGTCTGCCCAGCGTATCTGTCTCCCAACTTACCCTTCTTTTGCCTGTCTCCCAGCGTGGGTAATTTCCCTCTCTCTTGTGATTCCAGTTTAAACGGCTTCTTTGTAATATTTTTTTCTCGTCTTGATTTCGTTTTTGATTCCTTACAGAAATAGGTCTCTGGTTGCCAAAATTCCCTTTTTCCTGATTCAGAACAGTTTCTGGCTCATTAACGCTGTCTGTTTAGGGTGGAGGAGGGAGGGGGGGAGCAGGATAAGAAAGGGGATTGAATGTGGTTGTTTTTATGTCAGGCAGGGTTTATCTGTGCTGCAGTAGGGGACTTTTGGGGGCTAAGCTGAAGGATACATCAGAAGACACAAAAACAAAGGGCCTAAATGGCGAAACCAGTGTACCTTGCCCACGGAGACATGAGAAAAATAGTTTCATGAATGCCAGGTGGTAGCAATGAGGAGCTCTCATTTGTCAGCACAATGAATTGCAAGGAATTGGGAAAAAAAACCCCATCTACACTAACTGATTTGGGACTTATGGGTGGCTTTGCCTGAGGACTGAGGAGGCCAGGAGCAATTTCAACCCTGTGCTTAGGTGGGCATGCATGGAAAGATGCAGTTGAGATGCTGCTTCTGTGGCTTGCATGCTCTGTCAATTCCTTGTGAAATCCAAATGTCAGAAGAGCTGCTTGAATGGCTGAAGACCTGGAGCAGTTCTGGTGACCAGCAAGAGCCTTGCTTGCCTATTTGTTTCTCTCATGAATGCAAGGGAAAACACGGGAAAGGTAGTATTTGCACAATCATCTTTTCTCCACAAAAATTATCTTCCAGCAGATAATCAATGGCTGTAAGCCATCCTGAGCTAAAATCAGTGAAAGCACGGTGTGTTCATTTTACTGTGATATTACCATAGCATCTTGAGTGTTTTTTCCCTGCGGAAGCTGGACTTTACTGGGATTTATATTGTGGTAAAACTAAAGTAACAGTGTCTGTTTTGGTTTCTTCTTTTTTTTTTTTTTTTCAGGTATATGTATTTTTTTAGAGGGAAGAGCTAGAGCTCATTTAAAAGTGACATGTCCTAAAATAAAATTCTTTGAAGTTTCTAAAATTTTAATTTTCTGACAGTTTTTTCAAATACTTACATTTTCTTAGCACAAATATTTCTCTTGCCAAAAACTGGAAAACGTGGCTCCCCGTTCAAACTTCCCTAAATTGAAAACAAAAAAAAAAGCCATAAAGTGGTTGGTGTTTTATGTTCCCTGTTGGTTTAAACCTGTTTCATGTCTTCATTTAAAGACTGACTACGGTTCAGAGCTCAACACAAATGGAGGTTTACAGCTGCTGCATCAGACACTGTCCTCCAGCCTGTGAAAAGTTGGTCCTTCCTGTATGGTTTGACAACAACCTGGTCCCACAAAGGCTGCAGCTGAAGGTGTGCTCTTCCCCCCTCTCTGAAGAGTGCTGCTCATGGCTGGTGGGAGGTGGGAAGGAGCAGATGCAGGTGCGCTGAGAGCTGGGAGGGCTCAGGGCATGCCAACATGCTGGTGGCTGGAGTTCCCAGCTGATGGCCTGACTCCCAGACATGGGGACTGCCACTTGGATAAAGAAGAGCTTATTTAGGGTTATCATTTTGGGGACCATTTCTTTCAGGATTACTACAGCATTTCAGTAGAGGTAGGTTCCCAGCCTCTTTCACATCAGCAGAGGGCTTTCCATCATCTGCAGAGGCAGTCCTGGGCACAACACTGTAAATGTATTTCTACATCCAACACACACATTTGTAGAACCTGTAAAAATGGATAAAAAATGCACTTTTTTTTTTTTTTTGGTTTATCTTTACTGCTGTCAGGGCTATAAAAACTAACTTTCTTTCATGCCAGGGCACGGTTAATCATGAATAAAATAATCTGGAAAGAAATTACGTTGCAGACCCATCTCTGAATGCTTTCTGTTGGTAAGGGAAAAGAAAAATTAAAAAAAAAAAATCCAGCACATGTGTCTGAGCACTCAGAGGAGAGCTTGAAAAAGCTGTGGATGGTACATCTCTGTTACCCTGTCAAGGGAAAACTGCAGCAGCAGTGCTATTAATGTCAGGCTGTTTCTGTAGCCTGCATAGTGCTGTATTCTCCAGCACAGAAAAGAAGGGAAACAGGTGCTCCATCTCCTCAGCATCTGGTTTGGATGACCACAATACTCCAAACACCTGCACTCTGCAGTCCCGCCAAGCCTTGCCTGCTATTGTATTAAGCAGGACTGTCTGCCTATAGCAATAAAAGACATTGTTTATCAGTTGTACCAGAGGAACATGGGTTGTGAGGAGGGGACAGAACAAACAGTCCTGGGGGAAACAAAATCCTAATAGGAGAGAAAAATCTGTTCTGTAGGTTGGGGGGGGAGGTTGGTTTTGTTTTTTTGCAGAGACTGGAAAAGGGAGACCAGCTTTTTGGCAGGTTTCCCTGTCTGAACAGATAGTTGGCACTTGTGTTAAGAGAGTGATACCTTTTTAGTATCAGGTGTCAGGTTTTAGAGCTTGAAGAGGAACTGCAGTTTCACATTTTAATACACAATTGTTTTTACAGACTGTGCTGGGTTTTATCTCTTCAGCTCTGACTATAAACATGATGATTCACATCTTAGTAAGAATGGATTTAGGGCTATTTAGGATTTAAACTGAAACTTTGCCCAGAACCTTGGATACTAAAGTTTATTCTATTTTAGGTTTCTTCTTCAGGGCTGGCAAAGCCATCTCCCTGGATGTGAAACAACCGAGACATTCAGAAAACCAAGTCAGAGCAGCACATTTCAGAGGCTGCTGCAGCGTGAACCGTCCCAGTGAAGTCACTGGTATCACTTACGTCCTTAAAACCACGCACAGATTTTAGGACCTTTTTTTAGATGAGAAATTATTTCTTTCCAAAGAAAAGAACTGCTGCTGATGGTCAGCCTAGATTCTGTTCCGGATACCTGTAATAATCTTATTTTCTGCCCTTGAGAAAGGTGCTTAATTTAGGGGTATCTTCCTTTTCCCTCCGTGCGAAGCCGGGATGGCAGCTACCTCCTATGTGGGCTTTTTAGTGGGCGGCGCCCGGAGCTGCTCAGGGAGAAGAAGCCCTGCTGGAGGAGGCAGATGCTGCTGCCGAGCGGGAGGGAGATGGGGCAGCAGCCCCCCGGCCGTGCGGCGGGAGGCGCCGGGGCCAGCGCAGCCCCGGGGCAGTGGCCGGAGCCCGGCGAGGGCCGGTCCCTTGGCCGTGAGCCCCAACTAGCGACGGCCGGCGGAACCGCAGCGCCGGCGCCGTCTGGCTGCAGGGGGCATTTGGGGTGCGGAAAAAGCTTGAAAACCGTGCCTTGGCCTCTTGGACACCGGCCTGGAAATGTCTGTGGCATTGGACTTATGTGCCAGTGTGTGCTCGCAGCCCTGGAAGCCAACTGCGTCCTGCGGTGCATCCAAAGCAGTGGGGCCAGCTGGGCAAGAGAGGGAATTCTGCCCCTCTACTCCATGGTGGTGAGACCCAGAGTGCTGCATCCAGCTCTAGGAACACAGCATAAGAAGGACATGGACCTGCTGGAGCAGACCCAGAGAAGAGACATGAAGATGATCAGAGGGCTGAAGCACCTCTCCTCTAAAGATGGGCTGAGAGAGCTGGGGTTGTTCGGCCTGAAGAAGTGAAGGCTCTAGAAGACCTTAGAGTACCTTCCAGTACTTAAAGGGGGCTTAACAGAAAGACAAGGTCAGACTTCTTTAGCAGGCTCTGAAGAGATAGGACAAGGTATAATGGTTAAACTGAAAGGGAGTAGATTTAGACTAGACATTAGGAAGATTTTTTTTTACAATGAAGATTGTTAAACGCATGATCAGGTTGCCCAGAGGGGCTGTGGATGCACTATCCATGGGAACATTCAAGTCCAGATTGGACTTGAGATTGAGAAACCTGGCCAAGTTGAAAATGTTCTTACTCACTTCAAGGATGTTTGATTAGATAACTGTAAAATAATCCTCCCAGCCCAAACTATTCTATGATTTTTTGAAAATGAATACCTTTTCTCTCATCTTTTTGAAAAACATTTCAGGATGGGAAAGAAGTTGACACTTGAGAAATATGGCTTTGCTGAGAAAAGTGTCTTCTTTGACTGGCCTTAGGAGTACTTTGCTGACAGAAAATTCTTTTGTGGAGTTTTGGCCATGATGAAATAAACAGGTAAAGAAAATCTGACACTGCTTATGCAAAAAATAGAGCGCTTAAGTACTCAGCTCAAGAACATAAAGGGACGCCTGCAGGACAACATATGGAGCACTGGATTTTGTTAGATAACAGCTCTTTTTCTCTGCAATGATCCATCTAACTTCCCAATTTACTGCATCTCACACATAAATGCCAGTGTTTAAGATCCACAGCTATGGTGGAATCATGGTGTGGGACATAAAGTTAAAACAAACTGAAACATGGAGTGGGAAAATGGGAATAGATGGGAGCTGTCATTAGAAAGGGTTGATATATAGCATGTGTACTTGTCCACTGCTGCACTCCATGGATATGGCTAAAGAGAGAAACCCATGCTCAGAGAACTTTGTTGTTGCTACACTAGTGAAATTACATGAGAAAGAAAGTACTTGCAGTTCCTCTGGACTTTTTTTTTTTTTTCTGCCGAAGCAGATGCATCTTCTCAGATTCACTCTGTTTTTACAGCAACCACTATGACTAATTGCATATTTGGATAAAGAATGGGGAATCTTATTTCCAGCACATGAAGCATGGTGATTAGCCATCACTGAATTCAGTTCCAAGTCTGAATACGTTATGCTCTTGTTGGCTCCTGTGTAAAAATGATGAAATTGAAGGTTACGAATACATATATCCATATATTGTACACGGAGTGGAAGATATAAAAAGATACATATTTAACTGATAGGAGCTCTTATTTTAATACTGGCAGTTTGCAGACCACTCATGATAATAAAACTGTGATTGGTGGCTTCTAAATCTGTGGCATCATTTTTCAAATTGGTTAAATGATGCAGTTGTGCTCAAAAAAGTAGTTAAACAAACTTTTGGTCCCTAGGGATTGAGCCATACTGACTATCGCTTGTGCATCCAGGAAAATTCAGTTCTTAGCAATGACCACTTATTCCTGGTAATGATTAAATAGGTTCCACAAGATCATTTGAGAAGTGGTTTGTTTAAATATCATTTATTTGAAGGCTATTAAGTCTCTTGAGTTCAAGGGTAGCAAGGGAGATAATGTCATGGCAATGATATCACATCTCTATTTTATGACACCAGCTGTGCCATAAATCTTACTTTGTACATGATTTAGGTGTGGGGGAAAGCTATTTTATTAATCCATCTTACCTTCACCTCCTATCAAGGCAGTTCATATTAAGAAGGGAGGTTGGGAGGATAAGTTAGGACGTTTGCCATAAACTGTCTCTGTCAGGTACAGTCACTGCACTGTGAGATCTTTTCTGCAGAGTGAGCTTTCTTGTCACAGTGCCATAATGCCACACACCCTTGATTATCCTTCTCCTAAGAAACCAATTAGTGTATTTCCTTAAAATCAGTCACCTGCTCTCTGATGATTTTGGATGCTGTTTCAAGGTTCACTCCAGGGATGCTGTCCACAAGTTATTTATCTAGCAAATAGCAGAATGTGTGGAAGCCTGGCTCTGTGGAAGTGGGTGGCAGAGCTCCAGTTGTATGAATTCAGGCCAGGATTTTTTCCCATCATGTTCCCATAAAGTGAATTAAAAAAAATAATGTGAAAGTACAGAGCAAAGCTCTTCATGATCATAAATTTGCACCATATCCTGCCATTCATACGCAGGCATCAAAGCCTTTGAAATCACTGAGTCAATGGGAGACTTGTCTGACAAAGAATTACAGGATTACATCCTCAAATTGTTGAAGTTTCATGTGCGTAACTGAACAGAATTTCCTTTGAAATGAAGAAAAAGCCCCTTGTAAGGTTAAAAAGTGAATCTGATTTTCATATTTTTCTGAGTCTGTAGTTCTTGCATTGGGTCTCATTTTCGGAAACACAGTCTTGGAAGTGGCCCAAAACTTTTTCAGCACCTCATCATTATTAACTCAGCATTTCAGTGTGAATGTAATTTTCCCAGACCTCACTGACTAGACAGGCAGACAAAACTAAATCAGTTGGGGCATGCTTGCCACATCTACTACAGCAAAGGAAGAAAAGTGGAGGAGCTTTAAAATTGGGCATTAGTGCACAAAGTAGCTAAAATGAATGCACTTGCACCACCAGGGAAGTATCATACAATCAATTGAAATGATGCCTGATAAGATAACTATAGGAAGCAGCACTGAAAGTAAGACATTTAAAAGCAATGGGATTTATTATGAAACAGCATTTTGATTTCCTAGGAACTGTGTACGTGTGTAGTGAGACAGATGCCATGTATGAGAATGAGAGTTACCTAAATAGATGGTTTGCCATGGGTTTCCTTAGCTTGCCAGAATGTTGCTGTGTTTACAGCTCCCCTGTGGTGGCCATATCATTTCTGATCAGAGCATCACATGCAGTCAACTTTAATCCACAAAACGAAATCTTCACCTCCAGCTACCCATTTCTGCCACACAGATTTAGACAGGCAGAAATCAGCATCAGTTTCTTTTTCACCTTAATGTCTTGCCCAGATCTCGAGCACACAGAGGTCTGACAATTTAGGCAACTCAGTATTTCAGGGATTATGGCCTGAAACTCTGTTCCCACCAGTTTGCTGCAGCTGCCAGGCCTTACATCCTGCCCTGGGAATGAAGTGTATGGAACTGAGAGGGGAGTGGGACCAGCAGCTGGTGAAAAACCCGACAGTTCCCTTTTAACACTTCCACTTCTTTTTTCAACTCTTCATATCCAGATTTCCATTTGCTTAAAGGTGACTGTATCTCAGAGTAAAGCAATGCCTCTGAGTGTGTCCTCTGAGCTTGTTATAATCCAGCTTTGGCAAGGATGTGCTTTCTCTTAGGGAAACAGCCACTGGCCCAGCCTAGTCCCTGTACCTGATGGGTAGCCCCAGGCTTGCCCACGAGCAGCATATCTGTGTGAACACACACTGTCTGGATTCAGCCAGTGAACTTTGTTCAGGGACTACTGTTTAACACTTCCAGGTGTGTTTTTTTATACCACAGGCTCATCACCAGCTGCCAGAAAAGGGCTGCTGGAGGAAGCTGCTGAGCTGCCATCCTGCCCCAAACCACCATCCATGCCCTGGGCTGTCCCCTGCCTTCTGTTGGCTTGAGCATTTGCGGGGAACCAGAACACACTGTAGTTGATCTGGCCTGCTCTTTTGAACTGACCCACTGGCTTTTTAAATTCACTTTTTCTGGACAACTCAGCTCTCTGCTCTGGTCCCATGAAAGCCTCCAGGGAGCAGAGACTATTGGGTGGGAATGAATGGCTTGGGCATACACACAACCAATGTTAACTAAATTTGTTAGCTTTCTCAAAGGATGGGGAGGAGAGACTAAAGAAAAGAAAGACTATTTCCAAGAAATCCACTTCCAGGAAATCAATGTTCATGGTTCATCCTTCATGAAGCATTAGAGAATTTATGTGGAAGACAGCAATGGTGAACAAGTGCTTCTCCCGTGTGCAAAGTTTCAAGCAAAGCTCACACCTTGTTAGACATTAGAACACAACCACAAGACACAATTCCTCGCAGACCAGGCTTCATTGGCTCTGCTGTTCACAAACCTACTCATTTCTTTTTACCTTTTGATAAGATCTGGTGGTGGCTCACTGCTGTCTAGCCTCTATGCAGCGGATGAGCGAAAAGGCACCAGGTGATCAGAGTATTTTCTGCTCTTGTGTAATGAAGCACAGCAATTTCTGCAGAGGTGTCAGGACTGGTAAGCCTACTGGTCAGGCTGCCACCCCTGCAGTTTAGGAAAGGTCCTGATAGCACCTCCTGACTTTGTTTTCACCTATTTCTAACCTGTCAGTATCAGATTGGCTGTACTAGTTCCCCTGCTTCATTTTGAAAGCAAAATGAGATCTTTATGAGAGGAAAATCAGGAAAGAAAGGAACAGTCAATATTATGCAGGGTTGCCTGGTATTTGGTCAGATCTAACAAAAATTACTATTTTTTCATCAGCTATTGTGGGAGACAATTCGACAAGGAACTGTGCATTCTACTGTAAAGAGATTTTCCTGCATATTTCTTCCCTTTTTTTGATATACATATTTGCACTACATAAAGTTCTCAGTTGTTAGAAATTGTCTTCTTTTTAAAAATACACTTAACACCTCCTATCTAAATCTTTTCTCAAAAATTAATCCCTTCAGGCCCCACATCCTTTTCCCTGTAGTTTAATTCAATTACAGTATGTAGTTTCAGTGAGCAGAGAAGGGAATTAGTTCAATGACATGTCTGTGCCCTATGGCCAAAGTTTGATTTGGTCCTTTCTTGTGACTCTCTTCTTGAAAAATCATGTTTAACATTTTGTCCATAAGAGCTGGCCAAAACTGGTAGGATACATGGTAATTTTTGGGAAGACATAGTGACTAATTTCTGAGTTTTTGATCATCCAAGGTTAAATTTTTAAAAATACTTGGTTTAAGGTTTTCTTCCTGTCATCTCTACTCCTTTCCATCTCATGCCTTTTTACAGAGAACTGAAAAAGAACAAGAGCTAGAAAGGGTAGAGAATTTGTTGAACTACTTGTCCTTTTCCACTCAGTTCAGAGATTAGAGTCTTCTTTTTCCCCCATAGATGTATTTACTAACCCAAGTAATTGATAGCACTACAGCCTCTTTAAATTATTATTCTCTTTGCTCATGGAAAAAATCTTTCACAACCCCAGACTATTTTCCTCCCTAATTACTAGAATCCTCCCCTCTTGCATCTTCTGGACATTCATCTTTGCCTGTTTTGAATTACCCAAAATGCATCAACAGGACACACCAAAAAATAAATGGGTAACTGAAAAGCCAATGTGTAAGTATGCAAAGCTTTCTTAATGCTACCTGGAAATGACTGGTTCCGGTTCAAATTGGCAAGAGAGGTGACAGATGTGTTGTCAGGTTGCTAGAAAGCAGATGGAGAAGTAGGCAAAACTTCTGACCTGCCTCACGAAGCAGGCTCAACCTGCTGCTGCTTTGAGACCTTCTTTAGTTACTGGGAGATTTGTACCAATTCAATTAAGCCTCAATTCTGCAGTTGAAATACAAATAAGTTATTCACTGAATGTGCTGAGTTAAATACATGGGTTTGGATTATGTGTCTACTAAAACACCTGTGGAGATTGCTGTTAGGCTCTCCAGAATCTGGCTCTCCATCCAGGGAATGGACTTAGTTCAGCCCTTCCTTGGTTTTGGTATTTGAGTTGTTAGCCCTGGTCATCTCTGACAGTAAAAGCCACCAGAGAATTTTATGCAAAACAGATATCAGCCAAGATTCCCAGCCAGAGGCTTCTTCACTTTATAAGTATTTCTATTCCCCATCTTTCTGGTTATTTCTCCTGACCTTTCCTTCCAATTATTGACAGAAGGGAGAAAAAAAAATAAAAAACCCAAACCACAAAATCAAAACACCTACTGTCCCCAGGAGAAATGCAGCAGACCACATAAGCACTGCCTGAGTCACTCTATTATACAGCAGTACCTTCCAGCAAAAGCAGGGGATAGGGAAAAGCGCTGACCAGACGAGAGAGCCCTGGGCCAGCCGCCTTCTGCGCCCCTTGCCCAGGGCTGTCTGTGCCCCTGCCCAGCCGCCCACAAGGGCACAGCCACCAGCCTCCACCCACGCACACCCGCTGGCCTGTCTGGGTGCCTAGAGAAAGCTTCTCCTCTTTCTTCTCCCAAGACTTTAGGGCCAGGAGGCTGGGCACAGGCAGGGCACGGGCTCTCTTTTGTCATCGCCGAGCGGTGGCGGTGGCCCTCACAGGTACTGCACACACCTTGGCGTGAGAGGAGCTGCGACTCATCCTTTCCCAGCTCCCCAGTCTGGGAGATGAGATGCAGGTCAGTAGTGTGATATAGCTTCCCAGCCCAGAGGCAAAGCCTGTTCATACTGCCTGGGATAAAACACAAGTGTTCTCCCAGGGAGCGCAGGCTGGGAGCCATGAACTGGCAGCTTTGTAGCCTGTCCCCATGGGTCCCCATTTATGAGTGGTGCTTTGCAGTCCTCCAGGATTCACAAAAACACTCTGAAAGGGGGAAATTGCCTTCAGTTTCCAGGATCCTTACAGAAGAGCTCCATGGAGGACAGGCGTTTGCAAGAGAAACTGTTCTTCCTCACTGCAAGGTGCCAACTGCATCAACAGCATTTAGTCCGGCACTAGCTCAAGCCAGTCTTCAAATCAGGACTGGCTACTTAGCCAACAGAGCTGGAGAAAAGGCATTAAGCAATGCATTTTTGAATAGAAAAACCCTCTTCAAAAAATAGTATCCCCAAGCCCTCCCTATGGCCTGTGCTGTTGGACCTGCTGCCCTGACTAGCTCAAGCTCTTAGCCCATCGAAGAACAGGGTGTGTAAAAAAATTCGCTTTGCAGGTGTCCTGAGACAGCTCCAGGACACACTGAAGAACAAAGTCAGCAATTGTTTAAATTATTACCAGGACACCCTGAGCACCATTTGTTGCAAATAAAAGAAGCAGTGGCAAAAGGGGTGCAACTCCTAGGGTGTTCCCGGGGCTGAGGCTCTCCCTCTCTAAGACAACCTCCTAAGACATCTCTCAGGACGTATCCATAGAGGCATTTCTTAGAAACCAAAAGAGCTCAGAAGGATAAATCCTTCTGTTGCCAACACAGCAGCCTGAGTCGGTTAGAGGTCCGGGGAAAGGACAGTCCAGATTAAGGTATTAGTAAGAGGCATCTGGGGAGTGTTTTGGCTGTAATTTTAAGATGTGGAAGAAATGGGGAGAAAGGTGAGGCCAGGAAGAGAGCACAAAATAGGTCCAGACTGACTGCCTACAAAGGTCACAGCACTTCTGGAGGATATTTCCTAGTCTTTTTAGACTCTCCCCATCTTCTGATCACCAGATGTGTGCCCCAGCATGCTAGTCCTGGGAGTTTTAGGAGGAACTGAGCCCAGCCCCACCACTCCCCTCCATGGAAGCAGGAGGCCAGCTGGCTTGTGGTTCACGTCTCCGAGATGAGACTCACATCTAATTCAGCCCCAGCAAGGCCTTTTCAGAAACATCAGCATCACTTTTGCCTCTTCAATACCTTCCAGCACTGGCAAGGCCAATGCCAACGCTGTGACTACCTAGGTGCAAGCAGTGCAAGCCAGGAGCCAGGGCAGCACCCTGCCCCACTCTGTGGAAGATGTTCTCCTGGCCAGCTCTCTGTCCTCCTATCCAGCTCTCTGTTTCTCTGCAGCACAGACTGATTCAGAGCCTGCTTTTCCCAAAGCAGAGGAATCTGTCTGAACCAAGACAGCTGGGCTTGGCTGGCTGGTGGAGGACACTGGAGGCAGAAAAGGGAACCTCTACCTAGGAGTGTTTGGCAGATCCTGGGGAAAAAGGATGAGTACAAAGGTGTTGTGCTGTCTGGCAAGGCGTGAGGCGTCAGGTTAGGGTGCTCTGGCATGTGTTTGTGAGCAGATTCCCAGGAGCTGGACAATTGGCCTGAAGCATGCAAGTATGGGCAAAAGTTGTCTCACCCCTCTCCATACCATTCTTGCTGCTGCTCTGGGAGCGAGTTGGAGAGAAAGCAACCAGCAAGTCAGAACACCACATGTCCTGAAATCCCTACCTCATGGGGAGTATTTTGCATCCAGTGAAAAAGCACACCCTTTTATGCTGTTTGTTTGCTGTCTGCCTGCTTGCACATGGTGGCTGCTGACAGGGCTTTTGCACATTCACAACACCAGGCTGAGGGGACCAGCTTCTGTCGGGTGTGAGCAGGGGGTGGAGGAGTGTGCTTGACCAGCCCGTGCTAGTGGAGCTGCACCAATGCACAGGCACCCCTCAAGAGGCATCCTCATCTCCATCCTCTTGTGGCCAGTGGCTCATCAAACATGGAAAGCCTGGGACTGGTGCAGGAGGGCGTCAGGGTGTCTTTGCAAACCAGAGTCCAGGAGGGGAGTGGGCTTTCTGGCTGTGTGGGTCCCACTGAATGGTAGTGGGGGCGAGGAGAGCCCTGCCCCTACGCGTGGATTGCCTTTGCAATGAGACTGGGGTTGCAAGAAGTCAAATGGGCTGTCAGGGTGATAGTGGTTTCTGGGGTGCTAACAGTGACCATGTAACAGGTCAACAGGGACAAAGTCTGTATGGATGGAAACAGCCAGTGGTGGACATGAACTTAATAAGATCTTGGCCATGAATTCACATCAAATAAATTTCCTTTCACTCAGGGTAAAAGCTCTTTTGGTTTAGACCAGAGGATGAAAATCTATCCATAGCTAAGGCCAAGTAAATATGCACTGACTCTCTGTTTTTTAAAAAAGATATTTCAGAAATAATGTTTGAAAGTACCCAAGAACTTGTGCCAAGGAATTTCCATGGAGAAAACATTGCTTCATTCATTCTTTTAAATTCTAATAAGAAATGTGCCATAAGTTTAGTTTATGCATACAGCTGATGAACACTAACACAACATTATGTGAACTTTGGCCTATATCTGTTGGAGAGCTGAAACTTAGCTCCTTACACTAGGGATGAGTGGATGGGTCAAACATTTAGGAATATCCCTTCTTCTTACTTCACACCATTACAGAACTTCTGCCTGGATTACCAGTTTATAGACTACTCTATTTGCTCTAATGACTAGCATTTGAGTAAGGATTTGCCTGTTAGGGGAGAGAGCAGAGGCTGATCTGCTGACTCATCTCATGTGGTCCCTTTTCCAGGCAAGTATTTATCTCATTCTCCAGTGACTAATTTCCCACTGACATTAATTTCTGGAAATAGCAGATCCAAGTGAAACAGCACTGTTTCATTTTCATGTGGATGTACTGAAGTTGGGAAAACCACTGTGCATCCACCAGAGCTCCCATCTACCCCTCATAGTGACAGCTGAGCCCAGCCTGGCCTTTGACCAGAGTTTGAACAAATGGTTTCCAGCGTTCTGGATAAAAAAATAAGGCTAAAGTCACAAAATAACTGGCCAGTGATGCTTTGTGTTGACCTTACTGTGGTTTGAGCCCTTTTGAGCATCAGTCCAAGCATTTTGACGGCACCAGGGGGTTCCTGAGAGAGCCCTGAGCAAACCCATGCTGGCAGGCAGAGGAGGCTGGCCCCAGATGCGCCCCTCACAGCCCCTGCAGGGGCCAGGCTGGCTCAGCCAGGTTTGCAGCACCAGCCCAAGAGTGCCTTGGAGCAGCGTCAGGCAGCCGTGCTCAGCGAGCCAGCCGGCGCACGCTCCACGGGGAAAGGCCCGCACTGGAGGCAGGCAGGTCCTCTGGGGAGGGAAGGGCGTCTGGATGCTGAGCTGCCCTGAGAACAACGTGGGTGCGTGACACCCACACCTTGGCATCCCAGGGCCAGACAGACAGCCTTTAATCATCTCCTGACCTGCGTCTCACCTTATGGCATGCATTTACCTGAGGAAACTTTGGGTTGATCTGGTAGGTCATGCTATACCTGGCTAAACAACGGCTGTCAAAATAAATGCAACTTCTTCTGAAAGGTTTGGTGAAATCAGGGGTGAAATTTGTTGCCAAGCTGTCAAACAAAGAGTAAACACTAGCTTGTTTGTATGTTGCTGGGTCAAAGATTTGTTAGTTTAGCCCCCGGGGCTATGTTCCCAACTGTTCTTTCAAAGCTGGATGAACAAATGTCTGAAGGCAAGAAGAACAGTGGGGAGAGTCACACCATTTTAAATGACATGAAATTATATTTTTTGACTTATGTAACCCTACTTTAGTGATCCCTATGACATTTACTTGCTATACTGATGGAGAGCTGTTAAAAAACCGCAAGACCTATATTAAAAAATTGGGCATGCCCAGGGTACATAAAGCAGCCTTGGGAGGGAGAACCAGTGAGGGGAAAAACTGTCTCCTATACAGAAGAGGAAATAGTTTCTGCTAAGTAGTCTTTGGTTAGTGTGGAAGTTGCATCTAGTGTTTAAAATCCTTCTTACTATGCATTGTCAGTCTGAGAAGCCTGGGGTGCTTATAAAATGTTATCCCTCTTCATCAGGAGAATAATCTGCTGTTTCCATTAAAACACTGAATTTTGAGAACTTTGAAAAATCTTTCCACAGGTGAATGAAATAAATCACAGAGGTAGGCAGGCTGCTGATTTGGATTTGATTACTCTTATGTGCACATACTCTGGTGGTGATTATCCAGGAAGCCTCACAAGACAGGAGAGACTGTTGAATAATAACACCTCATTCAAATTTATAAGAATAATCTTCTTTTACCTGTATGTATTGTAATGAGATAAATTTGTGAAGCAGACTTTAATACTGGCAGATTAAAAGAAGCCCAACTTTGAAATGTGCTGGGTGTTAGGATGCCAGGATTATCTGGTCACCGGTGAGGATGAAAGATTCCACCCAAAAACTCTGTTTTCCATGTTAAGGGAAATAGGAGGGGCCTTTACAACATGAAGGTATATCTAAAAATCAAGTAACAGCATGAAAAGCTATTACTGGCACCTTCTAAAGCCACCCATTAGTTCATTCTCATGAAGCTGAGATTGTTAAAAGTATTGCCTCAGAAAAAAATAAACCCCTCTTTTTGCAGATTTAGTCCTTAAAGATGCACTAGGTTAATTTGTCTGAACCATTGCAAAAACTGCATAGATCAAATGAATTTATTTAACAGGGTGTTTCACAGGGGAGAGGTGCTAATTACCAGATAGGACATACAGAACTTTGCAGTGTGAACAGGCTTTTAGAATGTTTTTCTTCCAAATTGGGTGAGGAGTGTCTGACACACCACAATCAGCTTATTAATTTGGAAGGTTTACATCTCATACCAGACAGCTGTTGAAAGCCTGCAAATGTTTTCTAACCTAAGGTTGTGCTGGCTATTTTCCTGCAAATGATCTGATTAAGTAAGACATAGTGGCTGCTGACACAGCCATCCTCAATTTCACTGGAACTCCATGCAGGGAGAAGACCTCAGTATCTGGGACCTCTTATTCACTAAGAATGTAATTTGCCTTTGCCATTACTCTCACTCATTTCTCTCATGACCAGTGACAGAACCTGAGGAAACATCATGAAGCTGAGTCAGGGGAGGTTTAGGTTGGATAACAGTAAAAAGTTTTTCACCCAGAGCATGGCTGAGCACTGGAACAGGCTCCCCAGGGAAGTAGTCACAGCACCAACATAATGATTTGATGTGTTTCCAAAAAAGAATTCTTCAGAAGTGTCCTTGAAAAATACTAGGCTTTACTATCCATAGGCACACATCTCCACATGGGTCCATGTGGCTGCAGCATCTCTTTTACTTAAACCAGTGCAGCTTCCATGTTGTCAAGCCCAATCTGCAGCCATTTACGGAGGTGGCTGAAGATCACCCTACCTAAGTTTACACACCTGCACACATAATTCCTCTGACTTTACACATGCACCTGCAAATGAGAGGAACTGAACCCCAGATGTGCCCATTTCTCTTAACTGCTTCTAAAAAGAGCCTTGAGAACTAACTCAGACATAGATGCTTACATGGTGGACCTCTAACTTTGGACCAGAGGTCTTTGGACCAGTGTAGCAATGCAGCTGATTCCTACATGGCTCTGTTCTGAGCTAGCCAGACAAACACCAGGTCTACTTTGGACATCATGAGGCTGTGCTATCATGGCAGCAAGCCCAGGCTAATTAACCACATTGCTGGAAGAGTATGTGGCAATAATAAAGTGGCTACCTGACTTCTGGAACAGAATGAGCTAGGTAGGGTGCTGTCTGCTCTAATTATAAACAGAGGGGAAAGGGAGCTGTCTGCACTTGTTTGTGTACCTTTTCTGCATTGTTTAGTCTTTACAGAAACTTGTGATTGGCACTGGATCTGTTATGGATGCAAGATTTTGATTTAAGCATCTGAACCAAGTGCCTTCTCCAGTGTGCTCATTAGGTAAATTCTACTGTATCGTCTTAGTGCAGAGCAAGTCAAAAGCTTACGCCTTGCCAACTAAAATGTTATTCAGCCTACGACTTAATAACCCTTAAAAGTCTTGCCAGCTCTGCTATGATGTGTGAAAAATTCACCTGAAGCACATAGTCATGCCAAAAGAACTCTAATGTAGATCTAATTATATCAACAAAAAAATATCCTTCAGCGAGTGTAGTTTATTTACATCAATAAAAATTATAGTTGCTTATAGGTATATTTAATATGCAACCTTGTGTACACACTCTTTTATATATCATACATACATCAGCTGCTGTGGTATAGGCAGACATACAGCAGACTATCATTAGTGAACACCAAGATTCTGCTGAAGGAAGATTCCTGGGT
Organism: Rhipidura dahli; assembly: GCA_013399225.1. Taxonomy (NCBI): domain Eukaryota; kingdom Metazoa; phylum Chordata; class Aves; order Passeriformes; family Rhipiduridae; genus Rhipidura; species Rhipidura dahli. The sequence goes on from VXAC01000089.1 coordinate 1,364,076, forward strand.
GTGCTCTTTGGGATGTTTGAAATGTGTGCATTGTGTCTATGGAAAGATTGTACACTTTCCCTATTTTTTCTTAACAAAATGTAGGTATAGCACTTCAAGGGCAGGTTTCTAACTTGTTGGGGGCTTTTTATATAAACTAATTCAGTTAAATTTTCCTAAATGAGGGATCTAAGTTATTCATAGCTTTTCTAGTAAACAAAGAATGAAGACAAAGTATGGTTTGAGACTCAACATAAAACAATTTAAGTATTTGAGTTTACTGGTTTGTCCTAGACTAAATAGGGCCTGATCTAAAGCCCATCTGAGTACAGTGGGAGTCTTTCCACTGGCATTAGTAGATTTTGGATCAGGCTTGGAGAGCTATAGGAAAAAAAAGAATGTTGTCACAATTCAGCCAAATTAATGAAAGCATCTGTCACTTATCATGATTTGAAACTAATTGCACGGAAAATTAGATTTATGCCCCTTACAGATTTGTTATTGCTTAAATCTGGATTCAAGCATATTCTTGTAGTTTAAAATATTTCATTTTCACTTTGCTTGCTCATTTGCAAGAAATTATCTCCACCCCTTCCTGTAAAAAGAACAGCTTCATCCTATAAGACCCAAAACTAGAACAGATATTCAAGGTTTTCCAGAGAAGAAATTTAATTCTAGCTTTGTTATTGTGATAATTACAAGCCTGGTTTTGCATATGAAGAGAGAGAAGGGAGAAAGCTGAGTAAACAATGGGCAGGGGTGGGCTTTTGCTGCTCCTGCATGCAGTGGCACAGCACTGGCCCTTCTGGTGCCTGTGTCAGAACCCCTGTTTCCTCTTGCTGTGCTGTGGGCAGGGACCCCTCTGCTCTGGGGACCCACTGGTGCTCCCCACTGTCTGGAAGCCCCCACATCGAAGGTCTCTGGCTGCTGCCTGCAGCCCTGACATGCTGGGGGCACAGGGGAAAGTATCTCCTCCTGACGTCTCAGACTCCAGCACCCTGGCTTTGCTCGTACTGACACTGTTTAAACTACTTGCTAAGTAAATAAAATACATTTTGGACCCAGCTTGGATGTGATTTTCAAAAAAGAAAAAGGGGATGGCATATGCCTTTCTTAGGCAGCCTTAAGAAATTGTTTATAAAAAGCAAGAAAATGAAATCTGGGGAGTCCTTTTAATTTTGTTTTCCTCGCTCAAGAAAACAAAGCTGTATTTGGTTGTTTGGGATGGATTTTCACCTTGGGCCAAGCAGATTTGCCAACTAGTCTATTCATTACCCTAAAAAATTACTCCACTTAAGCAATCAACAAGACTCATCCTGCCATTTCCATATGCTTACTATCAAAGAAGGTGAGTTGAAAAACCCTGTGTGTGAGATGCGTGTGGGGAATCCAGGGTGTCCTTCTAACAAACCATGTTGCAACAAGCTTTTTGGTACCCAGCCACATTCCAGTGTTTCCCTTATGAAAGGGAGACATGCAGCAGCACATCCTTGCATACTAACCCAGAAGCTACAGCGAGCTGTTCATCAGGGTCCTAAACAAGGGATGGGTGAAATTGTTTTGTCTAATTTTCAACCCACTTGAATGTCATGGGTTTTAAAGTTCACCAGTCTTGAATGGTTATTTGGTTTGCATTCCTCTGAGGTGAGGCTGCAAGGGTGGGGTGAAGCGCAGAGAGGTCCTGGATGAAAAATGGGGCACAGAAGACAAACAAAAACAGAGACAATGAAAACAGGAGCAGAGAAGAGGAAGGAAAACAGTTTAAAAAATGAAGCACAGCCTATAGGTATCCTCTGTATGGCATCTTACTGTATGGGGCTGATGTGTGCTTCAAAGTCAAATGCAGTTGTATTTTTGTTTATAAGACTCGGGGCCTTAGGGGCAATTAGGGGGTGAGAGAGGGAAAGAAAAGAGGTAAAAGAGACTTAGAATAGAAACAGGGAATAACGGGTTTTCCTCATCTCAACAGATTAGGTTTTTTTAATGCATGTAAACAAACTAGAGATGGGGTAAGGGAGAACTAAAATATAAGACCAGGGAGAGCGGCGATTAATGGATTTGGGAGTTTGGTTCTTGGGATAGGGTTTAATTAGGAAGAGATTAGTTACCCAGAAAGACAAGGAAGGGAGAGGAGTCACAGGAGAAACTCCAAAGGCAAGGGAAAGAACAGAAGGGAAGACGGAGGTAAAAATAGTGAGGGCACTGGCTGAAAGTGCATTGCCTGGACTGGCAATGAATCGGCAATGAGCTGGAGTAGCAATGAATTGACTCCCAGTCAATTACTCTGTCCCCATTTCTCCTGCAAATTCTACTGCCATGTAATAATTGCTACCAGTTCAGGGGCATCGTAAGGACTCTTCCATGGATGCTTTTTTCCTCTAGATCTTCTTCCTCATCTTTTGCAGAAGGAATGGAAGTCTGTGCTTAACCAGATGAACAATCAAGTTCAGTCTGTACTTGCAGAAATGGTTTCAAATTCTAGGAAAGGAAAGTTCTAACTCAGTCTCCTCAACAAGTCCCAAGAACCAGCTCCCAGTGACTCTTGTTTTCCCACCACCCTGACTGTGATTCTCCAGAAAAAAACCCTTGAAGAGGGATGGGGACACAGCAGAAGAGGACACAACCATAAATTGTTGTCTTCCCCTTTGATTTTTCTGCTCTGGAAGACCCATGCAGCCTGTGAGGGACACAGCTGCAGCCCCTGCCAGGTCACCCTTGGCCCCTCCTGCAGCCCTAGAGTCACGGGAGGATCCTCACTCTCCTGCCTCCTTTCCCTGAGCTGCCCCAGGGCCAGCATAGCTCTGCACCACCCTTGTTGCCAGCCTGTATTTACAGAGTACATTGAGTTCCTAGGTATTAGAGAGGGGTCTGTAGGTGTTGTGTGTGCTCTGTGACACGGGCATCGCGCTAAATCCCTTTTCAATAGAAGGAATACCATTAGCAGCTGCAGGGGTGGTGTGAGGCAATGAAACATTCAAAGAGCACACACCTTTTTGGTAGGAGCCGAGCAGAGCTCTTGCATCACCGACAGCACTTGGCTGTGCTGAGAAGGGCGTGCCGGGCACCTCTCTGCAGCCTCACCTGCAGCGTGCACTTTTCCTTGGCGTGTGGCTGCCCGGACTGACACGGAGCCGTCAGCGCCTTTCCGCAGGAGTGCGCAGAGGTGCTGGAGTTACCAGCTGGTCTGTAACTTTCTGCTGGGATGCTAATGAGAACTGACAGCAAAGTGGGTGCAGCAACAGAACAAATGTTAATGGGATAATATTCTGCTTTCATTATCTCCACCTGCCTTCTATATTCACTTACCTTCAGAAATAATCCCTAGCATTTAATTTAATGAGCTTTTGTGCATGCATGGTAGCTTTCCATTGTATTTTTAAAGCAGAAAAGCACGCTTATTAGGCAGGATTTTTCAGTCTCTTGCAGCTGCAATTAAAATGTTTGCAGAAAAGAAAAGAATAACCATGCGGTAAGTTTCTGATGATATAGTTGTGGTCTGCATTGTTTTCTGGTTTAAAAAGAAAAAAAAAACACCACAAAAAAACCTCATGTCATAAAACCTGTCAGACAAGAACATCTACACAGGATATCTTCCATAAATTCTCCAGAACAGAGGTTTGAAAGCCTTAGTTGTTTTTTTTTTTTTTATTTAGCCTATTGAATGAAAGTTTTTAGATTACCTTCACTTACTAGAAACATTTTAGGGGGCACAAAAAAATTGACACTAGGGAAACCCTCTCTTACCTTTGTCCTGCTTATCAATGGATATTCGCATAATATATCTGTTGGGCTCTTGGCACTTTCCATTTCTGACATTTCCGTGCCTTCAAAAAATACCTTTTTTTTTAAACCATTAACTTTCAACTAGACATCAGAGAGCCTGGCAAATATCTGTGACTAAAAATGAAACTGATTATTGTACAGATTGAGGGTTTGAAAGATAAATTCATTAATTAGCAGTAAGGCAGATGGACTCAAGAGTCTCTTTGTTATTATTGTTATGGCAGTGTGAAACCCAGCATTGCTGTGGCATGTGAAGTATTATGTGAGACAGTGCCTGCCACAAACCCCTTGCAGCTGAATGTATCATTTAAAGGACAAGGAGAAAGCAAGAATTATAGTCACAGGTGGAAAGCTGAGCATTCCAAGGACGCAGTCAGTGTAATTCTGCATCAACACAAAAACAAGGATAAGTTCTCTAAATTCCCAGTCAGTATGTTTGGCTTAAGGTCATGTCTCTTTTTTTCCCCCCACCAATTAATATTGCTTTAATGATTTGGGGGTACGGCAGCAAGAATACTACTAAACCCTTTGATGTCCTAAAAGCAGACCTAGCAACCATAAATGTTATATGACAATGTTTTCTGAAATCCATGATACCTCCTGGAGTTTTTTTTTTTACCAAAGGCGTTGCCTTAGACAACCCAGAGAGAGGAAAGTGCTCACTGCTCCTCAAAGGAGCAAATGTCACTTACTGCTGCCCTCTTTGCCTGCTTCTTATTTCTCATAGCAATTGCTGAGGATTGCTCCTGACCTATCAGGATGTGTCTGTGGCAGTGTTCCAGGCAAGTAAACAACACTGGACAGTTTGGGAATATCAGACCAGGAAAGGTTTAGAAGCACCATCATGGGCTGTCTCCTTCATTGTGTTAGCAACTGAACCACCCAGTGCTTGTTTCCTCCAAATAGCAGGCTTATAATTGTTTCCTCTTGTCTAGTTCATTTTTAGAACTGTTTAATTTTGCCTATTGTTGACCCTCCCAGTTTAGTCTGTTAAGCTTTACATACACATGGAAAAAAATAACAGCACCTAACTTCCTGCCTTCCCCTAGCCTCAAGAGTAACTCTCAGGGTAGCGAACACAAGAAACTGGCAAAGATATATTTAAAGCTATGACATGACCACTGTGGCAATTTAGAAGGCGAAGATGGGCAGGATTTGAGGTATTAAAGGGCAAATCATGTGTGTTGTTGACTTAGCTCAGTTGGAGATGCTGCCCAAAGTCTGGCTTGCTGCAGCATTATACTACAGATTTATCAATTTGCTCTGGTTTTATTTCACACTTCCTTTTTCCTCCAGATAAAAAAAAAATCCAGGCTCTTGGTGAAATTCTTGGAAGACAATGCCTGTTTCAAAAGGTTAGGGTACTTATTATTTTATCCAAGCTCTCTGAAAATTTCCTTTAATATGTATTCTTATCTCTAGTGTAGTAATTTCTAAAGATTTTCTTTTGATTTCCCAATAATCATGCTAGTCTGTTCTAAAGTCTTAACAGTGAAGAGGTGTAATGTTGCTTTTGCATAGCTAGCCTGTGCTGGAAAAAAGAGTTCACTGTTTTTCCTGCACCTAATGGAGTGGCTCCTTCACACTGAAAACAGCAATACCTGTTTTGACTCCTACAGGCTTTAGGTTGGATTCTGGTTACTGCAGGTCTGAGATTTTCTCTTGCAAGAGCTCTGTGGCCAGCTGCATCCATACCTGGACTCATCCATACCCGAATGCCCTTCTAGGTGACCTCTTGGTGACCTTCAGCACTTGATGGCGTGTGTTGTCCACGACAGAATGAGAAGCATCTGGCTCACACCAGTGCTGTCTGTTACTTAGGATGAACCTTGTTAAGGCCAAGGCACCAGAAGGGGTTTCATCCTTGCAATAACCCACACCACAGGCTGGATGGAGCACCTGGCTGTGGAGGGGAATTTCTGGGTGAGGTACCTAGCAGGCTGAGCTGAGAGAGGTGAGCACCCAAGAATTCCTGTCTGAGTGTTCTACTCAGCACGACAGGACTTTCAAAAAAAACTGCAATGAGCACTGAAAAAAAAGAGGCGTCAGGAATATTTTTCTCTTGCTTGCATTTGGCAGCCTTGTAAAACAGCTTTTGAGCTTCAAATGCTTTTCCGTGCTCAGGGAAGCACTGTTATGCCCTGCATTTCCTTAAGCTTGGATGAAGAAGAAAGTACCCGTGCTCACATTGTACATGATGCCATAGTCCCTTCATCCAGGAAGCAGGAAGTCTGGCTTGTATCTTCAGTCTCAAAGAGTTTGACTCCAAAATTCCCACATCCCAGAAGAACCCTGTAACCACCAGATCAGTTCTGGGACACATAAACCTCCACCCTTCCTACTGGAGATGAGTCAGGGTGAGCAATGACAGGTCAAGAGAAAGGCCCAAAAGGAGAGTAAATAAGCAAACACCTGATTCTGTGCTCTCCTGAGGAGAACATGCACAGGTGAGAGAGGGTGTTCCCATTTGCCAAAGAGCCTTGTGTCCCACAGCAGAGACCCAGCAGCACAGGTTCACTGAGAACCTTCTCTATTCAGAGAACTGATTCCAAAGCAGAAGCATTTCAGTTGCAAACACTGTAGTGGGTTTTGTTTTCTTTTCCCAAGTAAAATCTGTTTTCAGTTAGCTTCACATAAAAATCCTAGAAGAAGCTGTAAATTTTAAGGGTTTATTATACTCAAATGAGCAAGCATGTAATATATAGACAGAAAGAGCAGATGAAATGTGATACATTAATATACTTAGCCCTTTTGTTGACAAAGCAATTTTACCATCAAGAACTCTCATGACTTGTAGCCTTAATGACTTTCCTTCAGTATACAGTTGGGTGACAAGAAATACACACAAACCCCTGACTTTGTTTTTCTATGCATATTTCTCTTTTTATCACTTCATGTCTTTTGCTTTCCCAAAAACAGAAAGTGAAGCCTCCAGGTCTTTTCAACCCTATTTTCCCGATTCCAATTTAATTACTAATTTTGGTTTTAAAATGCATTGCAAAAAAAGGGCCATGAATGTATAAAAATAATCAAGGTCAAATTGAGGTGCAGTCTGTGAGCAAAAGCACAGAGGGAAAAGAGGGATACGTCTCTCATCTGACACACCCAGTGCTGGAATCATGGTTCAGGGGCAGTGGGAAGGAGGCTTAGCACTGTTAGCTGGCAAGAGGAACAGAGAAAATATTGTGTCACTGCTTTGATTAGGAAATGCAGCAGTTTCATTCATGGCTATCTTGGCTACCTAGCGCACTTTTGGTTTGCTGCAGCTACAAGCTCTACAGGATTTTCGAAACAGCTCCAAAAATACTCCTGTAGAAGAAAAAAGGACACTTTCATGTGTTCCATTGGTATTCATGCCAAGCTCTGATTCAACAGTAATGCAAGCACATTTCTGAGAAATGGCACCTTGTTTATTTCTATTTCAGGGTGCTGCATTAATTTATCAGAAAATATGAATCATATGGCACCAACATTTATTGGAAGTATGAGACCAAATCTAAGAGTTCCCAAGTGCACTTAGCTATCTTCTCTTTTTTTTTTTTTTTTGTTTTAATCTCACAAAATACTTCTAAATACTACTAAATACCACAATTTAGATTTGAATGAAACATATTAGTCAAGATTAAAACTAATTCTGAGTAAACTCTGACATATTTTGATGTTATTAAACAACATGCTAGCAACCACAGAAGAGCATCTAAACAATGAAATAAAAATCTGGAAGCTTTCAAGTATTTTAAAACCTAATTCACAAGGCCTCATATTAAAATAGGGACATATGATTTCTCTGCTCACCAAGAATGGTTTTACCTTCCTTGTAACTACTTAGCTCCTAAGAAATCAGGACCTCTTGAGCTCTTCATAGAGATAGTTTCTAATAGGTAGATACTTCATCTCTTTGAAAATTTGCAAGCACTAACTGAACTCATTAGCACTGCTGAAACTCCAGTGCTTTATCTATTAACCTGAACAATGTGAGTAATGTATCAAGCAGAACAGAGTGACAGTGTTTGCTGACATTCCCATTTGTAGAAAGCAAGAGGAAACCTGATCCTAAAAAGATCCTGACAACACTGGTTGCCACACTTCTTAGTTTTCAAGGAAGGGAGAGCTAGCAGGTGTTAAATTGCACATGCCTGCATGCTGCTCCTTAGAGAGTAATGCATGGGAGAAAATCCATTTATTGAGACTCCAGTTGCAGGTTAGTGTGCCCTAAAAATAAATGCATGACAGCTTGTCTCTGCTCTCTGTGCCAGTTGGTACAACCACAATACTGTTTATCCACCTGCACGTGGCTCAGCATGTTAGTGTGCCCATGCCATGATATCATAGCTGGTGCTGTGTCACTCGAATGCTGCTCAGTGCATTAAATGACACAGTGAAATGAAGCAGAAAGACTGATGTGACATTTCTCAATAGGAAGTGTTTATCTCTGTTCCATCAGTGGTTTAATTGACTTGCAAACCACTCAGGGCTCTACAAACATTTAGTGAAGAGATCTTTAGCAGACAGTAACACTTTACACTAAAGTGTCTTTAAGTACACTTATTCACAGTACAAATGGTCAATAAATTTTAGATACACACGCTGGGAATATTAACAATTTTATTTATCTTTGAGTTGCCGTAACTATGTAATTGAAGGAAATTTATGCTTAGCATGCTAAAAACACTTATCATGTTATACAGTGAAATCTCTGCTTTTCCATGTTACTTTCCCATACTTTATTCCAGTCTGTGCTTTAGAGTCTTACAGCTCAATCACCTGAAGTTTGCAAGTAATTGTTATTAATGCACTAAGTAGCACAGGTAGCATCCATCATATATGTGTAAAATGTTTGTTTTCTTGCTCTTTTCCCAAGAGGAGAGGCACACAGTGCATTGTTTGGATTTCATACAGAATCCAGGACTTTTTTTATCTTCCATTCTTTTTTTTTCTTTTTAATATGCTGTGGAATCTAAGACTATCACACAGACTGGGGCCCAGACAAAAGGCCTAAAAGGATGCTGAACACATGTATTCCACATCTCTCCATCCACCACAAGCCACATAATTCCCAGCACACAACAGAAAAAAGATTTGTGAAGATTCTTGCAGGACTGTGTAGTGCCACAAGAAGAGAGCAAGAGAAATCAAGATCACTGGCAATGTCCTGTTAAGGGTTGCTGTTTGGTTTGCTCACAGGGCTGCAGGAATTAACTTTTTTGTACCTCTGTAAAGAAGCCCTCACTGCCTTCCAGACACCTGTGTGCCTCACCAATCGGGCACCAGGGAAAATGTGTTCCTGATTCCAAATCTGGTGGTTACTTTACGCACCCGAGAGAGCAGACAGGAGCCACAGCACATCCTATGTGATATCCTTGTTCTTACTGTAAGCAGAAGGAAGCAGGAAGAAATTATCTTCCAACACAAAACAAATATGGAGTCAAGTTTAATGTCAAGAGAAAAAAAAAAAAATCTTTAGTCTCTACTAGTGGCCAGCAGAAGAGCAAAGCCTTTCCTTAATGTGACTCAATTCATCTCATGAACTAAGATCACATTTATTTTAGTGCTGATCAGAAGGTTCAGACATGAAACTAACAAAGCCCGATGACTTAAACATTAATGTCCATGCTCAGAGATCATCATCATCATATCTTGCTATTTAATCCCATTCATAAATTCATTTTAGAAGTAATTTTGTATTCTTTCTCCATCAACTCCGGCAGCTATTTCAGCACCTGTTGTTTCAATGGCTGAAAAATGTGTTCTAATTTCTGTTCTAAATATAATTATGTAAGGCAAACAAGTCCAAGAAATGGGCCCCAGGGTGCCAGGCCCATGGAAGGGAAGTTGATGGAATTCATGGTATTCTTTAGACAGGAGTTCATTCATGAATCTGATAATTTGTCTTTCTCAAAGATCATCATCCTTAGTTTCATTAGAACAGAGCAAGGCTTTTGCTGCCCATGGTCTTCACACGGCATGGGAATCTCTTGGTTTGCACATGTAATGGTTTCTACAAGCTGAAAAAGAAAAGTTTTTCACTAGCTTTAGATAATTTATATGCTGTAGTGTCCTGTGCCATTTGATGTTTCTTCAGCTTCAAAAGCGTATGTACATCACATTGCTGTACCCCAGCAAAAGGACATAAGTAAAGCTAGGTCATCATCTACTGAGATTAGATGGGAACTCTTCTCTGGAAAGAGATGACAGAAAAGTGGCAGCTGTGATGCCACGTAGGATGAGCAGGACTTATAACAGTATTTCTAGGTTGCAGTCTTAATCAACCTATCAAAGCCATTCACTATGGCTACAAAGCCATTAAATAGTTTCTACCTTTCACTCACACAGTTTCTGTCATGACTTTATTTCAAATCAATCACTCTTTACTATAATTTAACCTGTCAAATAAATGGGCTATTGTGGTAGTAATAGTGTAAAAGAAAGGTGGAAGAAATGTAAAGATTAGGACTTCCTCCTGTGAGATATCAGTTTCATTTATTGACCTGAAATCCTACCACTTATTTTAATGGAGACAACAATGTCTTGGTCATCATTTTTAGAAGATAAACACCGGGTTTGGGGAACAGAAATGCACAGATATTTCTATAAGTATGTCTATTCACTGGATTTATGTAATAATCCATAATTTAAAGAAATTACCACTTGATAAAGTATTTTTTCTGGATCTAAAATATTACTTTTCAGTAGATGTTCTTGTAAATGACTTATAATTCCACCAGAGTTATGAGAGGGGCATTTATCTAATGGCATTTGACAATGGTATAATCAGATGTCTATGCATTTGTTAAGGGCAAGGAATACTTGTTCTCTGTGTGGACATTGACAATTTCCTTTTAGAAGCTTCCCAGTGAAACTTTCAGGCAGGACACACCATATCTGTAATTCTGAGCTCAGATCCACCTTGGGTTTTAGGAGCTTCAAAAGTAAACCCAAGAACAAGCAATGCAAATGAACCACTGATTAATAGGTACCATGATGTTTGAGAAGGCAGCATGGATGTGTACACTGTAATTTACGAATAAATTTATGTGCGTGTTCAGAGTACGATCTCAATGCTTGGTCCTGAAATAGGCTGTAGGTATTCAGGGCTGAGGAAGACATTTGTGATCTTCAGTAGAGTGGATATAAGGATGCTCCTAAATTGTAACGTAGCTTCAGCTATCAGAGTTTATTTTGATTCCTCTGTCTGTACAAGCTGAGATGTCTTTTGGAAACCAGGAACAGCACTGTGGCAAAGCGCACGGAAATTTCTAGAAATTATCTGTCAGTTCTAGGAACATTTTCAAGCTATTTTACTACAAATACCTTCATTTTAAATAGGCCCTACTGTCTTTTTTACTTAATTATAACTGAATTTCCTTGGAGAGTCTGGTCAACTATTTCAGCAGACACTGGGGAACAGTTAAAGACAAAGTCTGTTAAATTCTGCGCACTGCTCAGAATAGTATTTCTATTAGATTAAGAATCTTCACTTGGTTTGCTTGCTTACTTGCTTTTTTTCAAATGTGACGTGTATTGTAGCAAAACAAGTCAGCAATGCAAGGAAGAGAAGAGGTTGCTGTTATTCCTGAATGCCATCAGTGTTGTGGTGTGACAGTGCACAGGGTACTTTCTCTGCTTCTCTCTGTACAGAGAGAAGGGACTCAGGTACTCATCAATGTATCTCTCTGCAGACAGCTGGTTAATTTGCACAGGATTGGTGTCTGTGAACAGGAAAGCCTGTGTCCCCATCCCCTGCCAGTTACCAGGCTGGTGCCCCACCTGAGCAGGTGCCAAGGAGGCCCTGCTAGTGACAAACACTCCCAGCATCAGAAGACCCACTGCTGGCACATCTGTGATGAACATGTGGGAAAAGGAACTGCAGGCAGCCCTGCAGCCCCAAGCAGATCTCTTGTAGCAAGGATGCTTTCTTCATTTCAGAAGAAAATTTAATCAAGACTTTATAGCCTAAAAGTACATAAATTACTTTTCTACCCAAAGTTCCAGTTCCAGGTTAGTGAAGTTTTTTAGTACCTGATCTACCCTATAATACAGCATGTTACAGAAGCAGTCTCATTCTTTCAAATACACAAACCACTCTGAAATAATTTGCACAGCAAACTTAAACAATTACTTTTTTATTGTTTGAAACACCCTTTTCGACTTTCATTGTCACTAAGGTAAAACAGCTTCAATCCAAAAAATCCCTTTAAAACAAACAAACGAATGAAGGGTCATGAATACTCAAAAATAACAATGGAGATCTATTTTGGTAATCCTCTTGGCAGAGTAATATGGAAGCTTCTCTCAAATGAACTGCTTCCAAGTTTCAAGGGTACAGATCATAAATAGATTTTTCAGGAAATTCACAAAGTTTGGGTATGATAAGGAGAGAGTAGATAATTAAGAGCAATTTCTGAACTTACCTATGGGACTAAAAAATAGAGAGAGTGGATTTGTTCCCAAAACAGGGCACCAGCATGTTTCTTTTTCTTAACCCTTTATGGTGGGTTTTTTTTTTTTTTTTCCAAATTAAATCTTCATCGTTTTCTTAGTGGAGACTTTATCTCCAGAGCCAGAGATAGCCTTTGAGCCAGGCAAGGAGAGGACACAGTACAATAAAGGACATAGAGGTCTTTGTGATGACAACAGGAAAAGCTCAAGGAAGAAAAGAGAGTGGCGCTGAAGGATATGTGCCAGAGAAGGACTGGGGAGGGAAGGGATGCCGGGGCCGGAGAGGGAAGAAGGTGAAGGAGTCCTGGAAGTCGCTGTTATTTCAAGAGATAGCCCAGATAGGCAGAGAGCAGACTACAGAGCGCGGCCGCTGACCTTTCCCGAGCTTCATGTTACAGCAGCCGTGGGCTGCGAGCACCGACAGAGCAGGTCCGTCCTCAGCCCCGCTGCACCGCGGGGACTCCCTGCAGGACAACACTCGCCCTCTACACCCTGTGCGAAACCCTGGGAACCGCCCGGGTTTCATGCACGCTGCGTTCGCTCAGCCTAGAGCTGGCAAAAAAAATTGACGCTATAGGATAAGAGGAGGAAAGGACGTTTTGATTTCTTTACCAAAACATACCAGCTTAGCTTTAATCATTGTCAAAGAAATAAAAATGGATGTCTGAAGCATTTCCAGCTTCCACTTTCTTATCAAGGTGAAAACAAACATAGAAATTATTCACAGAATCACAGAGTAATTTATAATTGACAGAAATTATTTGGGAATACTTTTGCTTTCTTCTCAAGACATTTTCTTTTCCTGCAGAAGAAAATAAATCTACAGGTTTTTTGTTTTGTTTTGGGTTTTTTTGTTTGTTTGTTTGTTTTTTGGGTTTTTTTCTAAAACTATGGAAAATAGACATTGTTCAATTACTTCTCTCTTTTAAATGTTATCTGAGCAAGACAGGCTAATTTTCTACCAGCCATCTCTCCCTATATAGGCATATTAACCTGGGAAAAGACATAACATGATTGGCATTGTAAAGATTTTTTCATTAGTAGTAAAAAGAAAATGACAGTTTCAAACTTGTAATTTTATTAATAAAGAAAAAAATTTACATTAACCAGGTCACTTTCTCCTAAAGGATCCTAAAGCATCTCAGGAAAAAAATCTAAAGGACAAAGGATGTGCTGTTGACAGTCGATCATTCTTCTGTTGAAAGTCAGCACCTCGTTGGCAGCAGTACTACCCAGTTATTTAAGACAGGAAGTGAAATATATTTAATTTAATTGCAGGAATAATGTATGTGGCTAGAGCAGTACTTTGATATGGCATTTGGTCACGTCACACATTTAATAGCTGTGTTATTGTGACAACTGCTGTGCCATTCTCCACAGCCCAAGTGGTCAAGTCCATTTCTTCTTAATGAAGCAGTATGGCACTCCCCTAAACATCAGCTGGGACACTGATTCAGTGCTGACTCAGAGGGGATATGCTAGCATGCTACATTACAAACACTGTTCTCCACACAGTGATTACTTGGATGTTTTCTCCTCTAAGCAGAATCTTTGCTTCACTTACTAGTTTTGACAACTGAATATATGTAGGGTGTGAAAGCCTCCTTCAGAGAACTGGAGTTACCATTCATTCTTAGTTTGCTCTTCTGATCTAGGTAGGCTGCAAAACAAAACCTGCATATAGAAACAGTGCATGCTCTGTGACATTTCAGAACAATTTTTATTGAAGTCTAGATATATCCTTGAAACAACTTTCACTCTGTTTTCCAGAAATATTTCAGCGAGCTTGCTTTCTTTAAAAGTTGGATAGCAGGAAGTTAAATCCTGCAGCTCAACTTGTTCAAACTCATATGCAACTGATCATCTCAATAAATACATGCACAAGCACCACAGAGAGTATCACATCAAGAAGGTGCAGTACAGCTTCTTTTCTTAATAGAAAGCCTGTTGTGCTTGTTGTTTAGAACCTTTTTGTGTCTTTTGGGTGTCTTCTTGTCCTGGAACTATTTTCCAGGTATGTGAAGAACTATGGCCTCTTAGTTACTTCCCCCAGCCCATTTTGTGAGACTAAGACAAGTTAATTGTTCTTGACGATATGGATGACCCTTTCAAGTCATGTAAAATGATACTGCTCTGCTTATCACAGGTAGATAACCATTAATATTATGTGTACTGTCTATGGAGAAGAGAAAGGGTCTTGTTTGTTTTGAATGTTTTCAAAGGTAGGAAACAAAGGGTCCTGTGGGGACACCAGCACACAGCAGACAGTGCAGCTATACAAATCAAAGTTAAAAGACAGGAACCTGCAATAAAAAATAGGTGAAAGACAAAAATCTGGCTCTTTCTTTATAAATAAGACTAACCCATTTCACTGAGGTGGATAGCAGTGAAGAAGTAAGATATCATATTTAGCTCACGCAGAACTCTGAACTGGAGATCACTCCTGGTCAGTCACTATTTTTACTGAATGAATTCCCCAGTTCTTACTCATTTTTAACTGGGCATATGTGTGTTAATAAAATACCTTTTAAAAACGGGCATCTCGCAGCGTATGGGTCAGAAAATGCTTTGTCATTTTTTTAACATCAGACCCAAGGAAAAGGGGGTCTAGAGCCTGAAACCTTTGCATTATTGTGTCATTAATCATTACAGCTTAGGAGCACAGGTCACAGTCCTTAAATCTAACTATAAACAAATTGCCTCAGTACAAGGGTCTTTCTTTGCAATCATGGGCACCCGTCAGCTTATATTCAATAGAAGGGCAAAGCGGGATGAGGAAGGATCTAGTCAGCTGGGTAAGTGATGGGTGTGTTTACAAGCTGAATTTTGCCTTAGTGAAATGTTTAATACTCACAGAACAGAATTTTCAGCTTGATTCAGCTTTCTGAGACCAGGGGACTTTGGAGCTAGCCTTTAAACTGATTGTTTAAAAAAACTCCACACCACAACACCCTAAAAAGCCTGAAAGTAAAATGCACCTATTTCTTTGTAACACACAACATGTATTGCACTCTGAGGAATCACATTTTTAGGTCAGTGGAAAATGTCTCATTAGCTTGAACTAGCTTTGGATCAAGCTCCTGAAGGTTTTCAAAAGACATTGCCAGCATCTGCGGACTTCAGACAGCCTCACTTTTGGAAGCAGAATATAATAGTTTCTAGCACTATTTTAAAACTGTATACCATGCACTGCATCATTTGTGGTAAAATAATACGATAAGAAAGATCAAATATATATGTATCATTTGACAGATTTTGTGTTATCTGCAAAACAAGAATGTAAAGTATAGAGTTGCCAGGCAGGCAAAGAGCTGATTGAGGAAAGGGATCTCTCAACAGAGCTCAGTAGAAACACTGCATTTCAGAGAATAATGAAGATCCCAGATCCTCAGTGCCTCAGTCTTTTGGAATAATTAGGGGTTCACTTACTAAGGGTCAGATCATCTCATTGACCTCTAAACTTTCTGATCTTTAAGAAGCTCCTCAAAAGAGGCAAAAATCAAACAAGAAGGTACTATCTGCCTTTTAAAGTGAGTTTTCAGGAAAGCAAAAATATACGATTTCTCTGAAGTTAATTAAAAAATTCTAAATATTTTAGGGCTTGAAGCCTTTCAAAAGTGTAACTATTGCCACAGCTAAGTGAAAACTTGATTTATTTGTTGTACATTATAGAGAAGAAATGCATTTTTTTAATGACTCCAAATGAAAATTACCATTGCTAGTTATAAAACTTTTCTTAGGACAATTTTTTTTTTTTTTTTTTTTTTACATTTTGATATTCAGTTTTTATTGTGGAAAAGCTGTTAATTTTTGAAATTTCTTGGAAAAGCAAAAATTTGGGAGAAAATTATTTGGGCTGGGTTTTTTTTTAAATCTTGCTGAAATATCACAGTATTAGTAGATTTGAAATAGCAGGCACATATTAAATGTATGATTAATAAAATATGCCATGTAATGAAAATGGATTAGGATGGTGAAGTGGGAACAAATGGGTGAATCAAAAGATTCAGTACAACTTTTATCTTGCAAATATGGACATTGAAATGCTCTGAATCCTTTTGATTTCAACAAATGACCTATAATTTCTTTTTACCAATAAGAGAAAACCTCCACACCATGGTGATGGAAACACTTTTGCAGCACATCTGTGGAAAAAAAGACATAAAATATTATGTGGTTGAAAATGAATGTTTTGTTAATGCTATAAATGCATTATGTACTAGTTAATGAATGGCATGTGTTCCCTTTATTTACAAAAGGTTGCAAGAAAAAACTATCACAAGGGATCTACAGGGTGATAGAATTCAATATTGATACCTGTGCTGTATCTGAGAGTTAACTTACTATAATGGCTACACAATTTTAGTTCACTTGTAGCATGAGACACTAAAGATTTTAACAGCAAAGATAGTAACACCATTGTGTGCTTATATTTTTTCCTGTGTTTTACAGAACAAACAGATCTTCTGACTTTCATCTGAGCCCTCATACTGCCATGAAACATCTCTTTAAAATATTGCATGAAAACTTCTTTTCAAAACAAATCTTACCATTGTACTAATTGCTGCAACAATGTGCTTACCTTCCTCTGTTGTTAAAACACAACATGAAACCAGCAACTTCAGACATATTAGCAATTTCTCTGCTACTCAAAGAAAATCTCTCACAAGAAGGAGAAGTGTCAGAAACATTGCAAAAACCCCTTGACCTTGCTACTGCCCTTGATTTTATGTAGAGGGCACTAAGATTTCAAATATGCTCATGTACCCAGTCTCTTTGGAATCACAATACTTGTTGGGTGCTTAAATACTTTCAAGTATTTAAGCTTTACACAGCAGTGATAGGATGTGGTGTGAAACAGCAGTGCTCCTCCAAATTCAGTTCAAAAGTAATAGGAATAATTCATCACTTCATATTCTGAAGTAAAATTCCTCCTTGTAGCAGTTTTCATGTACGGTTTCATTTTGTCTGCATGAAAACCCTCAGATATTTTGCTGAATTCTTTAAGAAAGGCTCTATTGACCTACATGGAAAATAATTTGCAAGAAAACAGTGCAAGCACAAGTTTTAGAGCTCTCATAAAACATCATGCATGGGACAAGTGAGGCCATGTTACATAGAACGGACTCTGTCCATAGAGTTATCAGTTAGGTTAGTGGTTAATGTGTAATCTTCAATCTACAAACCCTGAAAAACGAACTCTCTGCACTCTGTATCACCTCGAAAAATGTGTGGGTATAGTCACTTTCCATGAGGTCGTAACTTAATTACTGATTTTGTTAACTTCACAGTATTAAGCGGAACCAAAGTTCTCTTGACATCTATTTTTCTACCACAGAGAAATTTTTCATGCTAAAAAGCTACTTTCAAATTTTCCTGATACATGTAGTTTTATCATAGCATTTTTTACCTAGATAGAGCATTAAAACTATTCTAGGTTTTCCTAAGTCATATGATCCAGAACTGTAACACATAACAGTAGCATATTAATTATATGAACATCTAGAAGATGTATTTTAATTAGCTTATTCAAGGATCTAATGCACCATTTCATATAAGAAATGGTATTTGCTATTCTAATGAAACTGATCAAGCAAGGTGCCACTAACTTCAAAATTTGAATATTTTTTGTTAGCATCTTTTTTAAAGCTAATCTCTATTAGGGCAGCCAAGCTTTTATGTCAAGCCTGATTTAAATGCAGGGATTTTTTACTGCATTCTCTTCTCACAAGCCATGAGATAGATACACAGTGCAAAGTTATGCAGATACCTTTGTAACTATTTTGTTTGTTGCTACCTTACACAAGAAGTTCCACAGAAGTACTTTCTGTGCTAGGTAAGAATGGATTTGGCTTTGTTATCTTCCTTTAGCATCATCCATACTCTGAGGAAACTTACTCAAATAGAAATGAGATTCAGGGGGACACTGCGTTCCCTAAAATCCCTAAATAAAGACCTTTTCCCTAAATTATGACCCAGTTCCCTAAATAAATATCCAGCCTTCGGAAGTGACTGAACTTTTATTGAACCCCAAAGTTTTGGCTTATCTCTTAGGCTATGGCTGGGCTGGTTCTTATTTATATCCCTATTTAAAGCAAGCTGGTTAATTCTTGGGTTTGCTGTCAAATTTAGTCACACATGGAATGTCTTAATTGTTTGTTAAAGGAACAGCAGGTTGTGCTCAGGGTCAAATGCCCTTGTGCTCAACAGATTTTAACTTTGCATAGTACTTACTCTTGAGACTGTGATAAGCAAACCTAGAGGCAGATCAGGCTTTATGTGAGAGAAGTGCTGAGTGTGCAGGTATGCAAGGGCAGGGGAAAGGAGGAGGAGACCTGAGTTCATGGGACTGGGCATTTTTTACCGTACCAGACATCATAGTATGTACTGGCAAATGAGCTTCCAGAGCACGCTTTTGGACAGCATTGGATTCCGCAGCAGAATTTGCAAATCCAAGATTTACAGCAAAACAGTGCAAGATGTCTTCACTGCACAGTTAAGTTGGATGTCAGCAGAAAGGTTTAGGTGTATGGGCTGGAAACTTGGTTATGTGTTCATTACTCATCAACTGCTTTGCAGGTGCAAGCTGGACAACAGACCTGCTGATGGTCGTCCAGTGGTGCCATTCCAGAATTCCCTGTTTCCCTAGGCCAGGTGGGGTCCTCCCTGAGTCACTGCAGGAAGATGTTCAAGTAGTTCAATCAACACAGCATAAGGTAACATAAGATTTCTGCTCACAGATAGTGAAGGTGTCCTTCAGTGTACTTGAGGAAAAGCGAGGATCTGGTGGAGGGACAGAACCATGAGGTTCCACAGAAGACCTGCCTATAATCATGAGCCCAACAATTTGACTAGTGTAGCCATGAGCCATGGGCTTGTTGAGTGATTTCTAAGGCAAACTCCCAGGGAGCTGGGGAATTCAGGCTCTCCTCGTTTCATTGCTGTCATTCCAAACCTGGTCTTGCCCATTCAAGGACAGATTATGAGGGGGATTGGAAGGGTTAAATGGCAATGGGGAAGACATGGATAAGTCTCTTTTTTTTTAATGTGACTTGTGAAGTGTCAGGCTCAGGTGCTCTGTCTGATCACTGAGTTCCTCTCCCCACTGGTGAGCAAATCCTCTTTAAGAGGACTAAATCAGGGGGAGCTGATCTCCCCTGGCCATGGTGGGCTGTAGGAAGTGGATGGCTCAGCAGGCAAGCCACCTGATCCAGCCTGGTGGTTGGCACAACGTCTATTTTGCATATCAGACAGCCTCCAAGAAATAAAAAAGGGTTAACTCAGACAACCATAATTTCAGCTCTGCAAAGAGAAAAAGGAAGGCTGCCCTGTGTTTCCAAGCAAGGGACTTGTTCTGTTTGACTTCCCTTGGAGAACACTACTTGCCAACTTTTCCACTCCCTGGAACAAGGGGTCTGGTTGAATTTATTTTCAGCACCCTCCAGGAAATGAGGCTGTAAGGTTTATTATCCTGAAACTAGAAGACAAATTCAGTTTCTTTAGTAGGTGTAAAGGCATGGTTACTAAATTTACTGTGCTTTTTCCAAAGGTTTGAGTCTTGGAGCAAGTTTGTCTGATGCCCCAATGCATCTTTAGCTGAAATCCCCCAGCTCAGAGCTGCCAGCACCAGCAAAGATCTTACATAGGCAGCCGCCTTCAGTTGGCTCTGGTAAAAGAGAAATCCTAAGTGCTGTGTAGAAATGTCTCTTTCTTCATGTGAGTGGTATCAGGAAAAGGGCAGTGAGTGCATAAGTGATTAAGAAAGCTGGTTTACAGCAACTTGCCAGTCTCCCACAAGTCAAAAAGAAAATCTAGGTAGCATTACACAAGAGAAAGGTACATTTCTTTCTCTGATCTCTTTAGTGCTTACAAGATCTAGATAACATGCTTATCATGAAGCAAATGGAGATATTTTGCAAGTTTTACTTGGTGTGGTAACAACTGTTACCCTTTATACCTTTGCAAATACTCTGAAGTTCGCAAGAGTAAGTGCATAAATAAAGTGAACAAACACAGCCTGACTCCAAATACCTCTTGGCTTTTCACATACATCTCTAATTAAATGATGAGGATGAATTTTTGTGAGGTTGTAATAAAATAAAATTATTTAAATAAATAACTGACAAAATAGTCATACGGCCAGAATAAATTACCATGACATTTTTAATTACTAAAGTAAGTTTTGGTATGAGAGAATGAATAATATTAAAATATTTAATTAGTGAATTCAGAGAGGGATTATTTACAGCACTAACATCAACAACATAACATCTAACATAATTAGAGATCAAAGAAAGTCTACCAGGCAAACAAGACCCTTCTTGCAGAAGATGTGGTGTCCTAGTCTTTAATTCTTACTTTTCTCTCATTTAGGTTTCTTTCCAAAGTACTTTTATTTCCTCTAGAATATTTAACTGTGGATAATTAAATAACTTTTGTAAAGGATCAAATAACCTGCAGCGGTTGTCTGTTGGTTCTACAGAAGCTAAACATCAGAAATAGCTGAAGAATATTGACTTCACAGTCCCACTACATATGAGACGAATGGGGTGAAGGGAGCTAAATAACATCACTGTTATTTAGTACAAATGCTTGTTTAAATTTTTTTCTCAATATTCATAAAGGTTTCTTCTGACCTGGGTAATTTCAGCAATGCTTTGGAATTGTTGGTCTATGAATTACAGGGCAGAGGCCTTATTTTACCTTGGCCCTGTCCTGTGCATTTTGATGACTCTCAGGCATGTGCAGAGTTTAGAATAGAAGACCTGACAAGAGGCAAAAATAAATTAGATCAATTAGATGCAGTGAATTAGAGGGATTTTTTTTTCTACCCAAATGTGTCATACTTATTTCTGCAATTTCTCTGATTTTCTTCATGTTTTCTGGCTGTACTCAGGAACCTGTTCCAGGCACTGAAAAATATCTCCTCTGTCTAGACTGAAAGCAAAGGGAGAACATCTAATAAAAATATTCAGAAGAGGAATTTATTTCCATGAAATTTGTCTCAATTTCTCCTTCTCCACTTTTTCTATATGAATTTGAAACCACAGGGACAGAAAACCTGAAAGAAAAAAGTTTGCAAAAATTTACTTAAAATTTCCAGGTGAAGAAAAATGTTTAACTTGTTCTAATAAGTATTGGATCTTTGAAATTCCTGCACAATTCTCCAAGAGAAGGAAATAACAAAATTCATGAAAGACATTCATTTTCAGTAATATTGTTGTAACTTAACAAGCTCCAAATTCTTCTACAAAAGTGACTATTTCCTGAGCAAACCACATAAGGCTTCTGTACCAGCCCGACACTATATTAGAATGTATCTCTTGAAAAGTTTTGGTTGTAGGGTTTAAAATTAGTTACTAAAACCTTTTCTTATCAACAAATCACATATTGGAACAGGAGAATAACACGCCCTCACTTTTTTCCAGCTTTCTGTGAGCTCCAGAGGGCTCTGTCCTTGGTCAGCTTCCCTCCTCCCACTGGAAAGGGCACCTCATCTCTGGGGAAGGTCATCTGTAAACACAAGCCCAACTGCTCACACCGATGACTCAAATCCACCCGTCTGCTCCCTTCTGCCCAAGCCCAAAGCCCAGCCTGCTTCTCTCGGAATGTCTCGCCATCGGCTCAAGCTCAGTATGGCTCACCAGAGCTCTTAATCTGTCTTCTAAGCTCTCCGTGCTACTGCTTTTTCCAGTCACTGTGGTTAACATCACCGGCTGTTCTGCTGCTTGGGCCTTGAGCATGTCCAGTACCTTCAGTCTAGGATTCTCAAGGCTCTCCAGAAATTTTGATGCACAAGACTTCAAAGCTTTGACCTTCCTCATACTTCCACACAGCTAAAATTACCAGTCCAGCTTTCATCCTTTCACCACAAGATGCTTCTCCCTGATTTTGACAGAGCCCATTTCCTGCTCGTTCGTTCATGCCCACAGCTGTAAGCAGGCTTCCCCTCTCCTCTCGTGTTCCCATCCACTCCCCTGACATCAAGCACAACATAATTCTCCTCTGTGAAGACTGCGGCCACGTTGCTATCTTGGAAAACCCATGGCACCAGCTGTCATCATGCACTTGGGAAACTTTCACATCAGCAATGTCCTCTTTCTACATTGCTTTGCCAGTCAAGATGAAGCTCTAAAACAAGGTGAAGCTGTAAAAACATTCATAACTTTACCATTATACACCTACGACCTTTCCCCAGGAGCTTTCTTTTTCACAGGCTACAAAACACCAGATTGTGAGCATGCTGCAAGTGTTACATGCACAATGACCTGTAACATCATATGATTTTCCCTCATGTCTCTGAATCTAAGCTACCTGTTGTTTTGTGTTCCTCACTTTGATTGAAAGCAGTAGATCATAAATGCATGGAGCATCTCTACCACCTTGCTACATGTGGAAAATGGCACAGTGAAGCCCCGCTCCACATCTGAATTATAAAGAGTCTACAGTACTAGAAATAAAGAGGTTTAATATTCAGGATCATTGGAAGGTGTTATTCAGTTTCAGGTCTAGGTTTGACACACATATCTTTAGAGAAAAGGCTAAAGTTATCCCTAAATGTCAAAAAAATTTATTATAATAATTTATAAATTCAATGCCTTTCTTAAAAAGCACTTCTGGAATTAATTTTTTTTTTATTCATTTTCTTATTTTTGCCTTCATTATGGAATTGTAGTGGCAATACTTTAAATGAATTGTTATACAGGGTGGCTAAAACACCACCACATGTGATAACCTTGCACACTGTCTAATTTACTTTGAATTTCAGATTTGGTGGTCACTGAATTCCATATGGTTTTCTTTCTTTTTCCCAAGTGTTGAGAGGTTCTTCTCAAAGGCATGTGCAAGTCTCACTTGGAAGAACATTTCTAGTGCTGTGATTCCAAAGTTTATTCTTTCTGCAGGGATCTATAATTTCTATATTTTTATAACCCAAACCAAATGTTTTCTGAGGCATAACAGAAAGCTTTATTTCTAAGCCATTTGAACACATGCATTCAAAATGTATTAAACATGGGTAGATGATGACTGCAGAGGAAGATATTTCTAGATGTGGAGTCTTTTAAAAGGAGCTAAAACTGTTCTCCTTTCCAAGAAAAATATATCAGATTCCCTATGTTTAGTGTATTTCAAATTCTGTCAACATGTCATAATCTGTTAACAGGAAACTGCCTACTGGTTTACTCACTGCCAAGATTAGGGGTGACATTCCTATCCTCTTGAAACCAGTGACAAAACTTCCTTTGACTTCAACAGGCAGATTTCATCCAAAGCAAGAAAATTTTTATCCTTACATTTTCAGAACAGAAAAGAATGAAAATCCTTCATCCAGTTCATACTTATGTCCATTTTCAGATACTGCCATGTGAGAATTATTTATACTGTCATTCTTTTCTATATGAAGATTATCTTAGTTGCTTTTGATACTGAAGGCAGGAGTTAGCATATAAAGTATTTTTGCATACAATAATAACAACAACAAAAGATACTTTGGAAAGGCAAAAGAAAACACTGAAAATTAACACTTATATTTCCATTTTACTAATATGAATTTGCTACCTTTCCACACAAAAGAATGAATATAATTTCTTTAGATAGAAAATTATATTTTTAAAGAGTTCTTTTTTTCAGAGTGATGTTTGGTGAGAGGTGGTGGAGGAAAGGCTGATTCAGGATTCAGTGAAATAGGTGCAGGACAAAAGTAGACATGAAAACTTCTCTTGACTTTGTTGGACTTTATGTCCTTCTCCCCTGTTAAATACTGTGTAGCAAGAAAATTTCAACTCCTAACTTTTCTTCTGCAAGAGCCTTCTTAAGAATATTTGGCAAAATACTTGAGCCATGAGTCCCAGTTGAATTGTATAAGATTAGAACTGATTTCCAGAAATGCTGAATTAAGTACAATCTATGTGTCAGGAACACAGTGATTTGATGCGTAAGTAGGCACCAGACCTACAAACCTTGCAAACACTGAAGGTGTCTGTGAAAACTTATTAAATGACCCAAGCACACCCCATGCAATGAGATCTGAGTATTAACTATCTATCCAGGGCACAGTTTTTACTACGTGGCCTCTGGTTTTTGGCAAATCCTTCTTTTAATGGCAAATGATATGTTAATTTAATAACAATAAAAAAGAATCAAGTAAAAAATTTGGTCATCAGTCTTGTCTACAATTAGAATTTTGTTCATTCTTTGCCTCGGGTCACTGCACAAGGAAAAGATGAACGTAAAACACCTTAACTTTCACCTGTCTGAAAAAGTTCCTTCAAAGAAAAGTTATTTTGAATTGGATGTAGTTATACCATGATCTGTGTTTTCATCCTCCTACATCAGTTTAGACATGTTGGTTTAGATTGCCCACCTGATGAAATACTTTTAATGTTACTTTGTAATTGCAATGCCATACCAATGCTTCGTGGACATCACTACATCAGCGAACTGGTTTCACAGCACCAGCAGTATAAGTGCATGCAAGCACACCAGTGCACAAGCCCAGGGCAAGCTAAAGGATGATTCTGATTCACTGACTTCAGTGCACCCAACCAGTCCCATGGCATATCAAGAAATTTTCTACAATGAAATATTGTTTTGCTTGATTGCACATTCAAATATTGACCAAACCTGTGTCATGTAGAAGTTTCTGTGACTGAGATAATAAAACCATATTTTATTATGTAAACCACTTCATAATTCAGCTCAAAAACAAGCAGTCCTTTAATTATCTATAAACAATACACAGGTATCATAATTAATGTGTAGAGTAGATGAACATAATTTAGGAATCAAAGAGTCACTGAAAATCAACAGGACTTAGAATCTTGAGTCAGTGCTTCCAAAATAGAAACCCATCCGGGCAGACGATTTGAGAGTCACATTCCTCTGAAACTGGAGTTATTTGTACACCTCAGCACACGCTCATCGTAGCACAAGACTGAGGTTCTGCTGACACCTGTTGATAAACTTCTGAACAGCAGAACTGATGTCACACGATTAAGTAAAAGAAATAAAAAACATACATAAGAAAACAGGAGTAAAGGTACAGCTGTGTCTTGGTTCTACAACAGAAAAGTTTCCAATTATTGGTAAGTCATATTGTGAGTGCGTTTGGGGAAAGGGCGACAAGGAAAGGTAAAAGCAAAATTTGCTGCTAGATTTTTTGTCAGATCTTCCCTGACCAAGGTGATGAGTTCACTTCCTACTGAGTCAATATACTACTTGCAGTGAGTCATTGTGGAGATGCTGACTAAGCTGAAAGAGATTTGCTAATGACTGGATGATCAGCAGAATTATAATTAATATCAGCAGAGACCAGTATCTGTTTTGCAAATGATCAGAATCATGCTAAACATGTGAGTGTGATAAGATGACAAAGACTACTGAGAGTTTCTCAAACTTTCTGTTTTAAATATAGGAAGATAATTTTTTGCTTACTCAGCAATTTATCCTCAAAATACAGCAAATATCAAAGCTGAACTCTGCTGGTGTTGGTTAGGCCTAAGAAAAGGTAACAATTTAGTAGAAATTTACTTTCTGCTACTACACTAAGCAATTAAGAGGCTTCAAATTTTCAGTCACAGCACAGTCCTAATGCGAATCACTTTTAATTTTGTGTTAAGCAAACACACTGAAAAAGAGAGAAGATTGCTACACCTTTCATTGTAAGGATTTCTGTTAGCAGACTGCCCACTTCACTCTCTTTCATTTGTACAGGGGGTGCATGGTGTCAGATAAGAAAGACATGTTTGGGGCAGTGTTTTAGACACTGTGTAAACCTGTATTAACCGCTTTTCTGATAAGAAAAGATCTGACCGTGCAGATTTGCTCCTTTTGCTGTTCCTCACTTCCTTCTACTCCCACTACCCCTCAAAAACATGGGAGAAATTTACAGTACAGAGAAAATTCACTTTCTGTCCCTAGTGCTCACCATTGAAAGAAAATTACTGCTTGTAAAATTACAGGTCCAAAGATCTTATCTGGGACAACTTTGTACTTTGGTGGGGTTTTTTGTATATTCCCACCTTCTCCGTGTCCAGGATGAATTGAAAGGTATCATGACGGATAATTGCTGTGCTTACTGGATGCTTGCCAGCCCATTCAGGAGTTATCGTGCCCTGCTCAAGAGAGGGCTGCTGGAGCCTGAGGAACTACGGGCGCTGCCGTGTGGAGCTGCGGAGCACTCGTGTGGTCACAGGCTGCCCTCTCCCGCCAGCTCAAGGGAGAAGGAAGCGCAGCTGCCCAAAACTTCCACTACACCTCACACTGGCTGCTTTTACAGCATGAAACTGATCTTCGGAGATGTTGTGGTAATGTCCAGGATATTGGGATGTTCGGCTGCTCAGTCAGAGGTACTCTCAAGCCTTGCTCGAGCAGCTAAATATTTAGACATTTTGGACAAACATAAATGCATTCATCCCGGACAACACCTCGGGGTGAAAAAGATATTTTCCCGAGGCAAACTGCAGCACTGAATGAAATACAAAGCCTCTGCTGTCTACAAAATGAATTTGCACTTGGCTGCCCAAAACTCCCAGACAAACTGTGCACATACAGCTTGTTTGTGTTGCACACTGGCAAGCCAAATGCTTGACAGAGGTCTCATAATTCTCCCCGTGATGCAAATTTGAGTGTATATACAATTCCGTCTGGGAAGCTTTAGACAGAAACAGCCTTGGCTCGCCAATATCTACCTAAGCAAGTAGCTCAGACAATTAGCAAGCTTTTATCAGCATCGGGCATGTCAAGGCATTGCCATTAACCTCCTTGCTGGTGGCATGTTCTTGAGCTCCACAAGAAAAGGTGTAGTCGTAGTCAGCAGCTGCCCTGCTGCCTTGCAAAGGGAGAAGATTAACAAAGAAACAAGGTAAAAAGGAAAAATGACCAATAGAGAAGGGATGAGAAAAAAGAAGCCACATAGGGGTTGTTTAGGATGTAAGAAAAGATGATGAATATGGTTATGTCACATAGTAACAGTGACCATTATGGGCCTGGCATATTTCATATCTTCACAACCCTCAGCCTCCACACAGGATGTCCAATTAGAGATGGTAACTCTTTCCATTAAGACAAGGCAATCAAGACACAGATCTGAGCTCATAACTATAAAGGTTTGATAGCATTTCTAGCATGTTTTAGGTTGTTGTAATTCCAGGTGGTTACTTTATTAACAACCATGAGTGCTCCTTGGGCTGACCAGACCTTTAAAGACCGCACACAAACCTCTGTGTCTCCAGCTGGTGCTTTTAACCATACATACAACACAAGTCTACTCTGGAAGAAGAGCTGCAGTGAAGTCCTCCCCAGGGTGACAGGACAGCTTGGCAAAAGCTGTGGGAAGCAGCATCATTTGGAAGAAAAGCAGTGCAGCTGTGTTGCCAAAGCACCTCCTGTCCCCTTCATGTTTCCATTGTGCAGGAGGAGTACACCTGGTCTCTCCTCGGAGGAAAAACGTTTGCAAGTTTTCTGATTCAGGAAATCTTATTGTAAAATAAACACTCCATGGATGACCCTAAAGTCATCCACTTGAAACACCTTTACTGGGTTCCCTTTTGTGCAGACTGGCTGCGCCAGCCAGAGTTGGGGCTAGTGTGGGACCACACACCCTGACACTGGGGGGCGAGGGGCACAAGCAGCAGCCAGCCGGGCTGGTGGTCTGGAGTGGCTGAGTTCACTGGGACTGGGTGGCCAACTCATCCTTTGCTTTTAGGGTGAAGGGGAGTCTCTGGGAACTTTTAGAGGCATGTTCGATAGAAACACACCAAAGGTTTGAGTGGCCCAAGCCAAGTTTAGCCTGGAGAAGGCTCCGGGGTGACCTTATCAGTCTTTGCAACTCCCAGAGAGTTCTATCCGGGTGAGGGTCAGTCTCTTCTCCCGGGCAACCAGAGACAGAACGAGAGAACACAGTCTTAAGCTGTGCTAGGGGAGGTTTAGTTCGGACATCAGGAGGAATTTCTTCACAGAAGGAGGTGATGAGACATTGGAATGGGCTGTCCAGGGAGGTGGTGGAGTCACCATCCCTGAAGTGTTTAAGGAAAGACTGGATGTGGCACTTAGTGCCAGGGTTTACTTGACAAGGTAGTGTTCTGTCACAGGTTGATGATCTCAGAGGTCTTTTCCAACCTAATCGATTCTGTGATTCTGTGAACTGGCTTCGACCTGCCTGAGTCACAGAATCAAAGAATCAACCCCATCCAGGAAGCAGCTCTGTTTTCGGGTCAG
This sequence comes from Rhipidura dahli, assembly GCA_013399225.1. Classification (NCBI taxonomy): domain Eukaryota; kingdom Metazoa; phylum Chordata; class Aves; order Passeriformes; family Rhipiduridae; genus Rhipidura; species Rhipidura dahli. The sequence continues at coordinate 1,392,495 of VXAC01000089.1, forward strand.
CGTGGAGTGGAGCTCTGCGAGCAGGACCTGAGCCTCTCCCTTCACCGTGTGCCAAGGCTGGGGAGCCGAGCGGAAAAAGAATAAAAACCTGTGATTTTATTGTTTTGCAAACGTTTACTATAAGTAGGATGAAACTCGGGTGGTGCCAGGAACACAATTCCGCTGGAGGAGGGTGACCATGCGGGGGAGCAGAGACCAAGGGCGGCAGGCCCGTCCCTTCAGCCGCCGCCCCTCAGCCGCCGCCATCGCGCCCCGCCCCGCTGCCGTGCGCCCGGCGGGAGCCTGCAGGGGGCGCTGCGTTGGAGGCGCGCTGCCGGCAGAGGGCGGCCGTATGGCGGCGGCGCTCCGCCTGTGCCGCGCTGCGCGCCTGCTGCCGGCTGCTGCCGTCACGGCCCCAAGCACGGCCCCAGCCCCGCGGCTGCCTCCGCGCCTCGCCTCCTCCTCCTCCTCTTTCTCCTCCNCTGGGTGGCCAACTCATCCTTTGCTTTTAGGGTGAAGGGGAGTCTCTGGGAACTTTTAGAGGCATGTTCGATAGAAACACACCAAAGGTTTGAGTGGCCCAAGCCAAGTTTAGCCTGGAGAAGGCTCCGGGGTGACCTTATCAGTCTTTGCAACTCCCAGAGAGTTCTATCCGGGTGAGGGTCAGTCTCTTCTCCCGGGCAACCAGAGACAGAACGAGAGAACACAGTCTTAAGCTGTGCTAGGGGAGGTTTAGTTCGGACATCAGGAGGAATTTCTTCACAGAAGGAGGTGATGAGACATTGGAATGGGCTGTCCAGGGAGGTGGTGGAGTCACCATCCCTGAAGTGTTTAAGGAAAGACTGGATGTGGCACTTAGTGCCAGGGTTTACTTGACAAGGTAGTGTTCTGTCACAGGTTGATGATCTCAGAGGTCTTTTCCAACCTAATCGATTCTGTGATTCTGTGAACTGGCTTCGACCTGCCTGAGTCACAGAATCAAAGAATCAACCCCATCCAGGAAGCAGCTCTGTTTTCGGGTCAGCGTGGAGTGGAGCTCTGCGAGCAGGACCTGAGCCTCTCCCTTCACCGTGTGCCAAGGCTGGGGAGCCGAGCGGAAAAAGAATAAAAACCTGTGATTTTATTGTTTTGCAAACGTTTACTATAAGTAGGATGAAACTCGGGTGGTGCCAGGAACACAATTCCGCTGGAGGAGGGTGACCATGCGGGGGAGCAGAGACCAAGGGCGGCCTGCTCCTCCTCTTCTGCTTCCCGCCGCTCTCCGCCGCAGCCCGCCATGCAGGCCTTCCAGTACCCCGAGGTGTACCGCGACGAGACCGCTGTGAGTACGGCGCTGACTGGGACCTTCCCCGGCGTGCGGCGGCCGCCGGGCCCGGGCTCGGGGCACCCGGCTCGCAATCCCCCGCGGGGCCGCCTCGGGGCGGGGGTTCCTGCCTCGGCTCTCGAGGCTTTGTTGGGCTGCGGCCGCGGAACGCCCGGCGTGCTCCGTGCAGAGGGTCTCGGGTTTGTCACGCCCGCGGGCCGCGGCGGCGGCTGCTGGGCGCTTGTTAGGGCGGGATTCGGGCCCTTGCGCCGGTGCCTCCGGGCACGTCCCGCGTGTGCGGGACTGGTGGGGCCGGGAGCCGGTCTGGGGCGGGCGGCGGGACCGGGGGGGCAGGAGCAGCGGCCGCATCCCGGAGCTCCTGTACCGCGGCTTGTGTGACGGAAACCCAGGCCTCCGCCCGGGCTGCAGCAGCGTCAGCACAGGAACAAATGCTCTATTTATATAGGATGGCACATCTGTAACATAGTTCCACCTCCCTGTGTTCCCACCGTACCTGGATGCACACGGGATTACGGTATAAATTTGGTTAAAACGGGTTCGTTTTTTCTTTCCCTTCCTCAAAGCACTATGCATTGGGCACCGGTCCGGGGAGTATTTACATTGCATTTAAACCAAAGTGTTTGCCGGTATGAGCCAAAGCTGGAAAAAAATCCTGAAGTATTTACTTTCGTAGTTGACAGTTGCTGAACTGTGCAAGCCCTAGCAGCAGGTATCTAATAATTTTTTTGTGTACTCGAGGAAGGAAGCGGGTAAATTCAGCCACGTGGGTTAATCTTTTGTGGCTTGTTTGTTTGTTGTTTTGGGGGTGGGCTTTTGATTTTTTTACTAATTATTATTTATATATATACGGATTATGCACATATTTGTGGGCAACAGTAGTAGGGAGGGCTAAACCAGAGACCGTTTGTGTAACCAGGAACCATATTTTGGGTACACCCAGTAATGAGATTCTATAATTTCACTTGAAAACCTTAGGGGTCTTGGTTTGGTTGGTGGGGTTTTGTTTTTGCCTACTAATCTATCTCGTGGAAGGAATTTATGTGCATTTCACCATTTTTCTGGTGCTCTGTGCTTTTTTCTGAGGAACCAGAAAAGCCATTTTTGCTGTGCTGCTGTGATGCCATCACCAAAAAATGGTGATACTAGTAACTCACCTGGGAGCAATGTGTTGTTTCTCTCTTGCTTTGATTCTTAGCACTGTATGGTTTTGTGAAATTCCAAATGCCCTTCATCATGCTGGCTATCATTCCTTGATGGATGGAGTTTGCTTTTGTGCATGTCTTTTTTAAAATTACTGTCTTTTATAAATTCAGGTGACGGATTACCATGGATGTAAAATCAGCGATCCGTACTGCTGGCTTGAAGATCCCGATAGTGAACAGACAAAGGTAACCTTTCTTTGCGTGGGAATGGCTGTTTTCACATGGTTCTCTTCTACAGACCAGGTGCATTGGTACTCTGCTTTTGAAGAACCTGTCAATATTTTTTTGAAAACTTACATGGTGAAGGGAGGTGTACATCATGTGATATCCCATTACACCAACAGCAATGCCATATTTTGTCCCTGTGTTTTAATGGGGGAAAGATTGGATGGGGCTTTGAGTAACCTGGTGTACTGGCAAATGTCCCAGTCCACGCCAGGGGCATTGAACTAAGTGATCTTCAAGGTCCTTTCCTACCCAAACCATTCTATGGTTCTGTGAAAGTCTGGGGCACTTGGTATAACTTAGATCACAGAATTTGCAAAACTAAACCCTTGTTTATCTTGCACCCATTTTTCTTGTCCAGTTTGAATGTGCAAGGTGGTGGTGTTATACTGAACAGAAACACTTAAGTTTTAGGGTGCTTTGTCCACTTTCTTAAGTACATCTGAAATCTAAAATTGCCATAATAAAATTGTTAGGATAGAAGGACAGCTTCTGTGGCTTGCTTTCTTCAAAAACAGATAAAGTGTGTGAGTGCATTTTTTAAACTCTTTTTTAAAGGCAAAACCAAAAACATTTTCCTCCTGAAGTTAGGTTTTGTTAGTGTCTGTTATTACAGATTGCAGGTGTTGCAGTGTTTTCAGCCTGCAGTCTGGTATAGCAAGAATGTGCTGCTGGAACTGGTCTTTCACTGAGAGAGAATCATGTTAAATAATGGCTGTGAGCCAGTTCCTCTGATATTCATGGCATAGGGAGTTGCAGGGATGATGGCCAGAAAGAGGTAGGTAACAGTGTGGAGGGGGTTTTCTCTGCAGTGGCTACTAACTTAGTGATAATTGTAGTTCTAGATCTGAAACGCTGGCATCTGTCTACCCAGCATGCATGATTGTGTCAGGAAGTTGATGAATGGCAGGGTCTCCTTTCAAAAATACTCAACAGTGCGGCTTTCCATTAGTGAGATTCCTTCTAGGTTCTTCTGTGTATGTGCTTGCCTTGCACATTTTCATGAGCCTAAGGCTGGTCAAATAGAACTTACAGTACTGGCAAGAGCAAGATAAAATGTGTACAGTTAGGAATTGATTCCCCACTTGTGAATCTGGCAGCATATATAAATTCTCATGTGGATTTAAAAGGTTGATTTGGGATCAGATTTTACTGAAGAACTCTGCCATGGACATTAATATTGAAAATTAGATATTTAGAAAGTTGGGAGAATTTTTATTTTTTAAATTCTGGTATCTTTAAGAAACAGTAAACACAGGAGAATTTTGTACCAATTTGAGAGGGATCTATGTGTTGTTATGTCTTTCTTTTAGACATGCCGTACAGACACTTATTAAAGTGTTTTTTGGGATCCTGTGTAAGATTAGGGATTGAGAAAATGCAAAGACCTGATTTCTTGTGTCTCTGTATTCAATACTGTAGCCACATACTGTGAGCAGGTTGGGTGACAGCAGTTGGAGGACAGTGAATCGCATTCTCCAGAGCTTGTAGTTTATACAGGAGGCAAAATAAGGAATAGGGAATTACAATATTTTCCAAAAAATGCAGCAGCCCAGACACAAGTTGTCATACTGGTGGAATGAAGGTCTTGTTCATCTTACTTGTCTGCACTGGAAAAACCATACACCTTGGCAGAATTTTGCAGTGAAGTAATAGTATGGCAAAAGGAGTGGAAAGAGTTCCTGTGTAAGTAAGTATGCAAGTATATAATTTTATTTGAAAGTTTCAGGAATTACTGGACAAAGGGAATTAAAGTATTTTGCTGGTTTACCTCTTTCAGAGGAGGTCAGAAAAAAATGCTGTCAAGTAGATACACAAATATGTTGGAATTCTGCTTTTCTAGGTGTAGCAGGAATAGACATGTCAAACATTGGTGCTCTCACAGAAAATAAATGAGTAGGCTTCGCTTAGTTTCTGTATTGAGTCAGCGGAACATAAAGTTTGCTATTCCCTGAAGCATGGAAAAAGATGCAAAGGTGTGTGAGATTGGTTTTAACTCTGAAATGTCCATGGTGGTTTCACCTGATATCCACTGTAGAGCTAAAGGGACTGGGATGAACGAAGTCACCCACAACAGCTTTGAGTGTAAAAAAATTGCATTTGTTTTCTGTGGCTAGTCCAAATGATTATGTGGACTCTTGATACCTAGCAGTTTGCAAACAGTGAACATAGAAGGGTGAAACTTTTTTTTGTAGTTGGCTTAATCAGGTATTTTTGCAGTGAGAGTAGAGTGCAGATGGTGCTGTACCTGATCCAGTATAATTTGCAGGTTTCCATTAAATTAAGTGGGTGTGTGGTTTTTCTCTGCCTTCTCTCTTCTGGCACTGACATGAATGCTTCTGGTTCCCTTGCATAGGTATAACCATAACAAGGTGATGTTCTGGGAGCAAACACTTTTGTGGATTAGTTTTCTATTGACATATATGTTTAATCTAGGTCAGCCCAAGGCCACATGGTAGCTGGAGCTAAGATGGTCCAAGAATGGGATCTTTCCTTTCTAGCCACCCACAGTCTACTTTTAATTAGGAGCAAGTGAAATTTAGAATTTTTTTCAGCCAGGTCACGGTGATGATCTTACATATGCAGTGCGTGTATCTGCTACAAAAGCGTTACTGAAATCTGCAAGTGGCTAAGCAGGTCCAATGCACAGTCTCAGAGCTGATAAAACCTATCATTAAGTCACATCCTTAATCTGTTGTGGAAAAGCTGTTGTTCAAGAAGTATGCACTTCCGTATTCACATTCAATCTACGTGCTTTACTGTATCACTTTTTTTTCCCCATGTGTGCTTGGTTGGAGCAGTCAAGGGCAGCTGTAATCAAACAAACTCCCTTCTACAGATATGTAAATGAAAATGAACCCCTGGTCAGATGGGGAAGTTCCTATCTCACTTTGGGGAAAGAAAGTGCAGTTTGGCCATTGACTTCTGAAACAAATTGAGGAAACGTCCCTGGCATAGTTGAAATGTGCTACGCAGATGAAACACTTCTGGTAATGACATAGGCCACAAACTGCAAAACCACACTTTCACTGTTGGCTTGGCTTTGGCTTTGTTGGACTTTCAACTTCCTGGTTTGTTCTAACACTTTGTGGGAAATAAGCTCTTTTTTAGACTACAGCCAAGTCTTTTGCTGCTATGTCAGACAGTACCTTAACTCACTGACAGTGTGGGCAGTAATGCTGAGCTTGTTCCAGACATTATGGATGGAAAAGTGATGAAAAAGCAGGGATCATGTGGGGTTGGGTTGTACTGTTCTGAACACGTGTATATTTGAATTAGGGCTAGAACTGAAACTCTCAAATCTACAATTAAATGGATTTGTAGTTATAATGGACCAGTGTTTTGTTCATGTTTTGGTAAATTTTCTGATTGTTCTTTGAATATTTCTTTGTTCAACACTAAAAAAGTAAATGCTAAGGGGCAAGTCACAAGAAGTTTGATTAATTTTATTTTGTGTTTTTTAATACTTAGGAAATGTGTGTGCTCTCTTGTAAGAGTTGCACTGAACTACGCTTGACTGAATATATACATATATATATATGCACTGTAAATACTTTTCAGACTATTAATAAAGACTTGTAAAGTTGAAACAGTTTCTATTCTGGGACTTTTTCTTGGAAAGTATACTGTCAGTGGAATAGTTATCTTGACAGAGTAGCATAGAATGTGGAAAGCTGATAGGTTGTAAAAAAGCATGGTTAAAAAGAATTTGTGCTGTGTGTTTCTTAGATGAAATTTAGTTAAACAATTTGTTTAAAATAACAGTTGACCTATGTAAGTAATGGCCAGACACTTCAGCCTCAAGTAGACCATCTCTACTGTTAGTACAATGCTTTAGGAATTGTTTTACTTTTCAAATAGCCTTATTTTCTGAACTAGCCATAAGGAGTTGCCTTACTTGGACCCTTATTCTGTCCTTTCTTCTGTTAGCAAAGTCTGTCCTGGTTCAAGGCTTATGATACATTGTCAGATGCAGGTATCTACAGGTACAATAAAAATCTTTCTCTCTAGGTTCATGAAGGTGTATGGTTACTGTTAGCCCTGTAGCCTGAGTGGCATCTGTTTAGCTCTGCGTGGGAGATGAAGTTGCTTACTGTGAGAGTTTCTGCTGACATATGTTCCTGTACTTTACCTGGAGCAGTATTTCAATTAAGTATTGCTTTTTAAACACAAGTGCAACCTCATGCCCAAAAATGTGGAAACAGAAAGTTTCCAGACTGGACTGTATTCTTTTCTGTAAAACTCTTTGAAAAATCTGTAATTCCTTTCTCCTTTTTCATACAACTGTGGCGTTCCTTTTACAATTAATCTTGGAACTTTTAGTGCATATTAATTGGAAATGAGAAAAATCTATTAAGTTCCTGTAAGAGCAAAATTACTAGTGATACAGTTGTGAGTGTGGTAATTAGTATGTAAGCATGCTCTTGTGCAACACATGCTCTTAAGGAAAAGTCTGTATTTCTTCTTGAAATATCACTAATGAAAGCAAATGTGGTAAGATGTGTCTATGCAGTTGTAAGTGAGTAACAAACAGTTCCAGTATACCCTTGCAGTTATCATTTTGGTCCTGTTATTGATTGATGAAGCAAAGATGTGTGCCAGTTTCTGTTCACGACATGCAACTGGAATGTGCTTCTGCCAGTTCAGTGCACTGGGATGATCTTACACATGTTTTTATAAGCCATTGTTTTCCTGTAAACATCACAGCACCTGGGACAAGTTAGTTTATTTGTGTGAGATCCACTGTCCAGATTTTTCTGTATGTGGTCTTCAAAATTCATGTGTTTCCATTTAGAAAAAAACAGTTCTGATACACATAATTCTTGGGGAGATTTGGTTAAGTTCTTTCACCATCTGTTGGGGGGACGGTTATAGCAGTGGAATGTGACGGCTGCATGACTTACCACTGGGATGTGCTGTATGCATACTAATTCTTCACCTGAAAAATTAATATGTGACTAAACACTGATAGCGGCTGGTAAGTGTGTGCCACGTACTCTGTACAGCAGCTGGCTTTTCTGAAGGTCTGTGAAGTACAAGTTGTGCAATGTGGATTGTAGCCCTGCTGTTTTTGTGGGTCATGCCCTGCAATGAAGTGCAACTCAGATGTTAAAATGCATTGATCTGATTGCTTTGTGACAGATTCAGGACAGGTAGAAACATAATAGGCTCTTTCAAGCCCTGTTCTGGGAAAGAGCCCTGTGTAAGCAAGAGAGGAGTGGATGGGATTTTGTGCTGGAGGTGAGTGGCTGGAGTCCAAGGGTGACACTGCAGCTGCCCCTGTGACATTTGGCTGTGAGTTACAGGCACACACGGTGTCCTGTCCTACCTGCTTCATGTTAGAGACAGAAAAGCCTGCCGTCTGCTTGTTAGCAGCTGTGATTCACCCTAAGATGCTTAGGTATTAATTTTATATTAATGTACCATGCTATAAATAGGGATGATGAAACACCAGCACAGCACAAGGTTTTCCATGCATGCAACGAACAGCTGGAGTAGTAATGGTTTTGATCACTGTCCTTAAAAGTGTTTGTGACAGGGAGCTGGAGTGTTTTAAAGAAACCAGACGTCCCAAAGTTTTCAGAGATTAGGTATTTTTTCCTAAGAACTGGTCTGTGAACAGTACTTTGGGCTTTTCATGAAATATTGGCTAGGACTAATTGTGTGTGTTATGTTAATAATATGAACTGATGATGCACGTGACATTTTGTGCCATCTTAAAACCTTTCCCAGCTCCTGAAATAATAGTGCAGTCTGTGGGCAATAGTTGTCATTTTGGCAAATATGGGGAGAGGTTTTTAAAAGCATTGTGTTCTTTTTGGGGTTGTTACTTTGTTTTTTGGGGTTGTTTGTTTGTTTGTTTAGGGTTTCTTCGGTTGTTGCGCTTTGTTTTGGGTTTTTGGGGTTTTTTAAGGGAAAAGTCAGGAATGTCTTTCCTTTTGGCTGGTTACCCCAGTGTATACCCTGGAGGGCCATAATTCAATATATAAGTTGAGTCTTATTGCAGAATTGTGGCATAATGCAAATAAGCACATAGGATGCTTCATCTGTGACACTGCATAATATACGTGGGGGAAAGATGACTGTGATGCATTGCTTCTGAAAATGTTTTCTGTAGAAAATACACATTTCTGCTTGAGTTCATATTTTTTTGATTGTTTTCTTTCAGGCATTTGTGGAGGCTCAGAACAAGCTTACAGTACCCTTTCTTGAGCAGTGTCCTGTCAGAGGACTGTTCAAGGAACGAATGACTGAGCTCTATGATTATCCCAAGTACAGCTGCCACTTCAAGAAAGGAAAAAGGTATGTGAGGAATGTCTTTGTAGGTTGTGATGAATGTGAAGCAAGTCAGAGGCAACTACTAATTAGGAAAACAAATTATAAATTATATTTGTATTTATTTTCCTTATAGTTGGGAAGTAAGAAAACTAAGCCAATGTTAACGTGTGGTTGCATGATGGAGAGCACAAGGTACTTGACTCTCTCCAGTTTCCAATCATACTATCTCCTTCTGTTGTTGCCTTTTTATAAGAAGAAGAATTTGTGAGCTTATCAGAACTCAGGCAGTTTTGTGGAATAATTGTTGTAAAGCTTTGAGGAGTTCCTTTCAGAAAAGCTTGGTGACTGTCAATATAGTTAAAGGCACATCATCTGAAAACAGCATAGGCCTATCATGTGCATTTTGTTCCTATACATATTTGCTAGAACACTGCTCTTACGTTGGTCATTCTTTGAGCAACAAAGAATGGGCTTTTTTAATCTGGTCGTGGCCAGTGAAAAGCAGTAGGAATTCCCTTGTGAAAAAGTGGTCCTGTAGCTGCAGGGGATAAGGGAGAAATCATTTGGAGGACTTAAAGCAACTGATGTAAAAAGATCTGTTTTCTTAGAAACAAAGAAATCCTGCTATATTCCAGTGCCTAGCCTATTTACATCCCTGTTTTAATCTGTGGCTAGATCAAGAGGTGGTGTTTCTATGTCTTACTCAAGGTCTGGAGACTGCAGCTGCTACTGAATTATATGTGATTTCTTTTAGAAACACTAACAAGCTTCTAGAGAGAGGGAGTAAAGGGATGAAACATCTAGAGATTGTTTTAGCAGTTGAAAAAGAGGTAGTGCAAGCAACCAGCCACTCTTAATTACAGGAAACACAGATAATATTTTTCAATATTTTCAGTTTGTTTGATCCATGTTGAGTGGCCACCTAGATATGCCAGGTGTGTGTTCGCCGTCATCCACAGATGATAAGAAAGAGCAGAGTATATCTTGTTGCTTAAGATTTCTACACAGATACTGAGAGGGATTTGTTTTAGTGATCTGTGTTGTGAGGAAGGCACAGATACTTGTTACTGAGGGAGGGAAATTCTGTACTGTGTGGAGTTTTGTAAAGCTATATGGTGGGAATGAACCCAAGCTGTTTGTGGATTTAATGTGGATTTAAATTGTCATGGATGTAGCACAGCATGTCAGTGTACAGAGGTGTGAGGTTTAAGCCCAGAAGCAGTGGAGCTGTTTAGGACAATGCTGCATCTGGGGAAGTATGCCTTATTGAGTGAGTCAGGCAAAGCATATTAGTTTGTATGTGATCTTCCTGCAGATGCAGCAGCCGACCAGGTCTGGTCAGTGACTGCTCTGGATTCTCTAACCCGTTCTCCCTGCACAGTGCAAACATGTCTGGGTGTTGGTGCCTTCAGTGCTATTAAGGCTTAATGTTGCAGAAGTGCTCATGGCAGTGATAAATACAGTCTCTGCTAAGAGATACAAGTTCTTAATTTGATGCAGCTGACTGTCCTCCAGGAAGAACATTTGTGCCAGGAGCTTAATGTGCTTGTAATTTAAGACGCTTTACTTTGATTTTAATAGATGTCTTTTTAGTTTTTCTGAGTGATACTCTTTCTTGGCATGTGCTGGACTTAAATCAGAGCAGTTCAAAAATAATACAGAAAAGCCCTGTATTGTGGTGTTTGAGGCGATCAAGAGGTCTCTACCAAGTTAACACTAAGTAAGCTGTGGGAGAAGGAACTATTCTATTTGAAGAATTTTCTAAACTTCCCATGCCACTTAAAAGTTCTTAAATTTAACTGATCTGGTTTTTGGATGAAGAACAGTATGTGAAGAGTTGTCTGCAGAGTCTGCAGAAAGGATGAGTGCCCAGGGAGGTGCTGTGTTTGTCTCATTGTTTGACCTTTGCTTTCCAGCTTGTTGCCCAGCATTGCAGAGGTGAAATTAGCAAGAAAATGCATGGTCAAATGGAAAATTACTTTTCTTTTTCTTCTATTTCTTTTAATCTTTCAGTTTTGCACTTGCTAAACATTTTTGTTATTACTTGAACATACTACTAGCTGATATTGTTGACCAGGCCTTTGTGAGTGTATTTTCCTCTTCTGGCTTTACCATGTTAGTACCCAAGTATTGGTCAGTCTTAGGGAATATTTGAACAGATTTTTAGATTTGAGCGTTGCTTCATCAATTCCCCTGTTTCCCCAGGTGAAGCTGCTGTCTGGTTTGTTAAATCACATGTTTGTGTAGTAAAGTTCTATGAAGGAAGGAAAATGTAGTATCTCTGACTTGCACAGAATATGGGTGTTAATTTCTTTGAGCTCTGTAGTATCTTTATATGGGAAGAGTATCACTCACTAGAGACAGCTCTGTAATTGTCTGTTCCTACAGCTTTTTCAAACACACATCTTTAGGGACACTGGTTAATACAGATGAAACAGTTTTTGTTCTGTTTCATTTGAGCATAAGTCTGTCACCCAGTATGGATTGGAAGCAGCTATATGAATGACAAAGCTGTGAACATAAGGGATGGGAACCCCTGCCACTACTTGTAAAAGAAATGCTGCAGCTGCCAGAGATGTTTAACATAGACAGTTACATGGAGTTATAGTATACTTAGAATTCTTTGAAATGCACGGTGGCAAATGCATCTTTTATTTTTAAAGGATATTTTGGATGCATCCTGGCCATGATTCCTACTCTGCTGTGAAACTTGTGTTTCCCTAACAACCTATTAATCTGTCTTTTATTCACTTCATGACAATGTCATACGAGCTTTTTATACCTGCCTAACTAAGAATCAGAGTTCTTCCTACTTAATTTTTCCCTCTTGTGTTCTTTTAGGTATTTTCACTTCTACAATACAGGGCTCCAGAATCAGCGAGTTTTATATGTACAAGACTCCTTGGATGCTGATGCCAAAGTTTTTCTTGATCCAAATAAGCTTTCTGATGATGGCACTGTGGCCTTACGAGGTTAGTGAGACAGCAGTTCCTGCTGATTAAGTCTCAGTCTTCAGCAGAAGTTGAATATTTAACCAAAGTAATCACAATAGCACTATGTGGATTTGTATGGTGTTTCAGAAGAACACTTCTAAATTACATTGTATTCACAATTAACTTGGTTCACTTTCCCGATGCTTTTTTTCACAACTCTGTAACAGGTTTCCAATGAAATATAGGCAGCTCTTGAGGCTGTCCATAGCAAGGACAAAAAGTTTATGTATTTATATTGATTAGTTCTCTTAAAGTTGTATTTTGTATCTTTAACACAAGCCCAGCAAGTTAGAGACTGTGAAGGAACATAGCATTAACTTTTATGATCACAAAATTATTGGTGTTTACTAGTACTGTAACTTCTCTTAGTTGTCCATTTTTGCACTCCCTAGTTGCTGATTTGTAGAAGCAGTCTCTGGGACCTAAAAGTCCTCTAAGTCTGTTTAAGGGCAGCTAATAAAAACAGAGGACAGAATTAGGGAATGTTTCTCTAAGAGTGACCTAGTTGAAAAGAATCTATGGCTTTTTTTATTGAGAAGTCCTGCCTTAGTCTGTGGATATTGGATTCATATAATCTCTGTGTATTTCTAGAAGTCTTATGGCATGGTCTCCTTCCAAATGCACTTAGAAAACCAACAGCTGTAGAACAAGAGGGAAAACTCTTGGTGTTGATAAATAATTGATTTAAGGGCAAGGAAAGGAAGAACTGATGGGCTGTCAAGTGGAAATCACCAGTCACCTAGCAGAGGGACTGTTCTAGGATTTGCAATATTCAGTATCCTGCTACATACTGGAAAAAGGAGTGAGCAGTGAGGCAGCAGAGCTTGGTGACATTACAAAGTTACTCCAGCCTGAATAATGACTGAAGAGCTTCAGGAAGACTTTAATTAAAAAGAAGTGGGCAATGAATTAACAGGCAAAAGTCTCTGTGCAGATAAATTTAAGTGATGCACAGGGAACAAACAATCCTAACCTCATTTTTGGAGGAATGGATGGAGCAAACTCTTGAGCTCACCACGACCTCTTGGGAACAATGCTTGGAGTGTAATACATGATTCCGTGGAAATGTCAACTTGGTTATTGGTAGAAGTGAAACAAGCACATCAAATATCAATTTATTTGTCAGGAAGAAATTTCTCCCCAGAAGTCTTCAAGAAACAGCTTAATGTGGCACTCAATGCTGTGATTTAGTTGATAAGGTGGTGGTTGGTCAGAGGTTGAAGTGTATGATCTTGAAGCTCTTTTTCAACCCTTATGATTCCATGAAATAAAGAACAAAACAGGAGACAACAGGAGACACCAGGAGTTTATACTGTGCCATTGAATATTAAATCAAGTCACAGTCTCCTCAGCTCAAAAGGGGCTCTGAAATACAGTTTGGAGGAGGGCAGCAGGAACAATCAAGGGAAAAAACTGAGTGTGCCTGGATTAATCAGCTTGGAAGAGGGACACTCTAGCAAAGATATTAGAGGTCTGCAGAATCATTTGTGGCATGCAGTAGGATGGAGAGAAGGAATAAAGGCTGATTAGTCATTTTTTTCTGTTACAAGAATGAGGGAATATCAAATGAAAGCAGTGGGAGTCAGGTCCAAAGCAAACAGAAGAACGTGATTCTTTGTGCTGTGAGAAGTAGATCTGTAGAACCTCTTAGCAATGGATGGTGGTGGTGGAAAAAGGCAAGCTGGACATAATCAAGGAGAAGGGAAGCATTGAGGAGTAGTAGCCAACTACTGCATGGAAAAGAAGTCTGCTAAACTAGAAATGGTTGGAGGTGATAAGAATATTTGAGGGAAATATTACATGTGCTTGCATTGTTCTTGCATTTATTCCTGTATTTTGTTTTTGTTATGTTTGCATTGTGCAGTATCAACACAGGCTGGGGAATGAAGAGATTGAGAGCATCCTTGCTAGCAAGGACTTGGGGGTGCTGGTGGATGAGAGGCTGGACATGAGCCAGCAGTGTGTGCTTGCAGCCCAGTAAGCCAGTTTAATCCTGGGCTGTATCCAAAGCAGCATGGCCAACAGGGCGAGGGAGGGGATTCTGCCCCTCTACCTAGCTCGTGTGAGACTCTCGCTGGAGTACTGCATCCAAATCTGGGCCCCCACTGTAGGAAGGACATGGCCCTGTTGGAGGGAGTCCAGAGGATGGCCATGAAGATTAGAGGGCTGGAGCACCTCTCCTATGATGAAGGGCTGAGAGAGTTGAGATTATTCAGCCTGGAAAAGTGAAAGCTGTGGGATAACCCTATAGTAGCTTTCCTATACCTAAAGGGGACCTACAAGAAAGCTGGAGAGGGACTTCTTACAAGGGCATGAACAAGGGGGAATGGCTTTAAACTGAAAGAGAATAGGTTTAGATTAGCTGTAACAAAAAAAATCTTTACTGTGAAGGTGGTGAGGTTCTGGAACAGAATGCCCAGAGAAGCTGTGTATGCCCCATCACTGGAAGCGTTCAAGGCCAGGTTGGACAGAGCTTTGAGCACCCTTTGTCTAGTGGAAGGTGTTCCTGTCTATGGCAGGAGATTAGGAACTAAATGATCTTTAAGATCCATTCCAACCCAAACCATTCCATGATTATATGGTTGTTCTTACTTGTGTAGGTACCACATTGTGGTTACTCCTGAGGACAGCTAGGTGGAATTGTGTTCTGAATCAGAATGGCCACTTTTATGTTCTTATGGGGGAGAATATACCGGTGTGACACGGGTGCCTCTCAAAGCTGTCATGTCTGTGAAATGCAACATTATCTTAGGTCATTTTTTGGTAGATACTTTCATGTCTGTACAGGCCTGTGATAATTCAGTCTCTTCACCTGGCTTGATTTGCAAGCATGAATTTGATCCTAGTCAACTATGATGGACGCTCTTTATTCCTCATGGTTTGGATAAAGTGAAATATATATCACAGCTCTTAGCTGAGAATACTGGTAATTAACCATTTGCATGCTAATGGCAAATTTTCCCAGTTACTTCAGTTTTCAGGGTTTTAAAGGGTCTAGTTTTCAGTGGCTCCATCTTTTAAGTGGTGTTTACACTATTTCAGCATGCATCTCTGTTAGCTTCTTTGGTACTGTTTCTCTCTTAAAATTTCACTCAGGTTCTCTACCTGTATGCACTTTCATTTTCCAGCTCTTCCTGCCAAACTCGGGGAATTAGAAGAAATATGATTCAAACCATAATTCAGCTGTTTGGTATAAGTTATGCCACTGAACATGGATATTTACTGAGTATCCATGTCTAAAGTTGGATCTGTGAACTAACTGGGAAGTTCACAGAGACTGGAAAAGTGCTGTGAATCACATGGGATAGCAGATTAGTTGCTTACACTGTTTTTTAGAAAATAAACCTTCTCTCAATGTTTGATGAACAGTTCCTTTAACTAGCATCCCAATTTAATCTCTCTTTGTTTTGTTTGTTTCTGATTTCCTAGGTTATGCATTCAGTGAAGACGGTGAATACTTTGCATATGGCCTGAGTTCTAGTGGCTCTGACTGGGTTACTATCAAGTTTATGAAAGTAGAAGGTCCTGAGGATCTCCCAGATACACTGGAGAGAGTTAAATTCAGTTGCATGGCCTGGACTCATGATGGAAAAGGCATGTTCTATAACTGCTACCCGAAACAAGATGGAAAAAGTGATGGTAGGTATGACTGTACTAATTGCATGCCATGTGGAAGCAAAATCACTTTTGCAGTAAATTGGTGCAGCAAATAATTAGCTCTACAAATTTATACTGAAATAAGTAGCTGTATTGGTTATGCAATCAGAGATCAAGTTATGTCTTGTATGGCTAAAGCCTATGGTCAGTTAGTGTGAATGACTTCTTTTCTGCCTGCCCCTCTTTTTCTCATAAAACCTTGCTGCTTCTTTTCTTTTTCTTTGGTTGATTTACTCAGGTTCCATATTGTTGATGTTGTTGGCTACAATTTGGTGTCTGGTGACAGCTTACTTAGATCCTTCCCCTTACCCATTTGTGCGGGCATAGATGAATTGCTCTGAGAGATTGACCTGATTAATAGCAATGTGGGGCATAAGGTTTTTGTTGTTCAACCAGATTAATTCGTCTGTGGTTCACAGCAAAGCAAAACAAAATGTTTATGCTAGCAAAATTCAAGGAACACCACACAAAGTGGAATAAATTGCAGAGGAGCATCAGTGGGGAAGGAATTTATGATAAGGCAGAGCTACCAAAAAGTTTGTTCTGGAGATATGCTCTTTCTTAAACTGGAGAGAGCCTGAATTTTGCCTCTATATTTGCTTTTGAAACATATAATTTTGCCAGACTTGCAAGATAGATGCCAACCTTGTTTTGTTGATGGTTTTTTTACCTCCTGTTTCTAGTTCAAAAGCTAAAGTGTTGGAAAATGTTGCAAGAATGAAATTTCTCAAAAAAATAAATCAAGTGATACCTTACGCAATGCTTCAAAATACGTCACTTTTATATTTTCGGCAAATGGAAGTATGAAGGTTTCTAGGAAAACCTTAGCAATAAATTAATTAGTTAATAAGTTAATTAGCAATAAATCTCCCTTTAGTTGCTCTGGTGAAATGGAAATGAAAACATCATTAGAGGGTGGCAGGGATTCTTGTTTTTCAACGCTTTGCTTGCTTGTATTTCTAGAAAGCAAAGCTTGAAATGAATAAATCTTCAAATTTGAAGAAGGTGTTATCAACAGTAAAAGGAAAGGGATACTGTTTGAACAGCTTTCCAGCATGAAGTTTTGTTTTGTAGGAGGGTGTTTGTTTGGAGCGGAATGGTTGTAGCGTGGAACCATTCCTAGTTCACTCTTCTGAATTTCTCTTTTATATACAAAAGAGATACAGAAGTTTTTAAGGATTTCATGACTGTTGGATTTCTTTGTGAACTTACTGGTTTAAATATCTGCATTTCGCTAGGCACTGAGACCTCCACTAATCTGCATCAAAAGCTGCATTATCACGTATTAGGAACTAACCAGTCAGAAGATATCCTATGTGCTGAATTTCCTGATGAACCAAAATGGATGGGTGGAGCTGAGGTATGGTAAATGTCCTGCACCTTGTCATTATCATGTTCTGTTTTTCAGATTTTGCCAACTGATAGTGGATATTAATTTGAAAATATTCTATTAAAAGAACACTTTTTATTAGTGTAGAGTTGGCAGTTGAGCTAAGAATCATTGAGGAAGAATTCCTGAAAATAAGACTGCCTAGTTTGCTTTAAATCACTCCTCCAGTCTGCAATGATACAATCATATATTCTTTTTCTTCATCGAGGTCATTCTGCCTCGTAGACATTCCAAGACAGAGAATATCATTTGAGAGACAATGTGTCACTGTTCTTATTTCTTCTTCCAGTATTCTTCTTCTTTCCCAGTTTCTACTTCCTGCACAAAAAGCTTATTCTAACAGTCAGCATGTCTGGATATTCCCTGCCATGTATTTACTGGGTTATATTTATTTTTGCAGTATCTTCCCTGAAAAATAAATATATGAGTTCTGCTTATTTGAGAAATGGAGATATACAAGTCAAAATCTGTAATTACTGTGTGTACAATTGAAGAATTCTAAGTTTCTCTATGTCAAGTTTTATCAGCACACATACGGTACAGACTGTGTTATTGGAAATGGAAGCAGTGACTGCTGCTGGAATTGATTTCTTAAGCTTATTTTGTTGAACTGCTACTATATAGTGCAAAGTCCCAGTAAACCTTTTGTAATTAATCTGTGTTTTATTCTCCCTATTAGATTTAGTGATGTGCAGTAGAGCGCACTGTTTCCAAGTGCTACTGGAATGTAGTGGTGGTCATTCCACTTACCAGGGAACTGCGGTTTTTCCTGTGGATGAATACTTGTAATGCTCTGTACTCTCCTGCCTTCTATGTTTGATCAGTACATTTTGTTTCTATATTGGTCTCTTTTGGTCTGAGACTTTTGAGGAATATGGAGTGGTTTTAGCCTGGTTTGGGATATTCAGATCTTAGAAATACTTTTCTCTGCGAGTACCTCTTTTGAAAAATGTGATCATCAGTTTGTGTCACTTTTCAACACTTAAACCCATGAAAATGTTAGGGGTGTCTTCTCTGTAGATTGCCAGAAAACAAAGGTTCTTTCAAAGAACTTGAACAGTGGGATTTGAAATGAGACAGTGAGTAAGAATGTGAAGGGCTTCCCAGCAAGGTGATGACCCTGAGCTTTCTCTAATAAATCAGACTTATCTGTAGGTTCTGCAAATAAATTTCCACAACCTTTTTTAGACAATTTCACGTATTCATGAAACATATCTTTAACAACTGACCTGAGTATCAATGGAATTGCAAATGGGACTTGGGATATTTTTTTAAACTGTTCAAAAACTAGTCAGTTCTGGGTTCAACTAGCAATAAATTGGAATTTGGACATCATTATCCTTATTTTCCCTCTAGTTCCATAAATAAACGAGCTTTCTTTTGGTGACAGATGTCTTGTAATGATGTTTCTCCTGATTCACATGAGTGATGCTTATTATTATTATTATTATTATTATTATTATTATTATTCCTTTCCGGTATCGTGAGCTAAACTACATATGTTATTGTGAAGGCAGATTGATTTTCCATGGGGAAGGACTGTTGGTGTTTGATTAATTACACTTCTGCTGCAGAACAGGGAGGTAAAGGAATGTAGCACAGCTACGAGTTCTTGAAACCACTGCAGTTGGAAGAACCCCGTAACTGTTGTGGAAGTGGGGAGGACAGTGCATAGAGAAACACCTCCCTGTTGTGGGCTCTTGTTTAATAAAGTTACGTCATAGCATGATATGGCTGCTTATGGTGGTTTTCCTGACCTCTAGGAGCCATAAACTTCCAGACATGTTCGTATTTAAGAAGAAATGCTATTTCAAGGAGGAGTGGAAAAGCAGAGATCCACCTCTGTAAATAATCATTAACTTTTCTAAGTGAGAGTACTTTAAAAAAGCTGATATTCTGGATTTGTGCTGTGAGCTCCAGCTGTAAAATGTGGCTCTATTGTACTGATACTAGTGAAAAAATGGTTTTAATGGTCAGGAGAAAAATATTCTGCAAATAAAAAAAAACCCACAAAAAAACCAAACAACAAAAACCAAACCAAAACAGTGCAATTGCAAAATGTGGTTTCATCCTTGTGCAATGGGTCAAAAATCTTCTTTTCAGGCCATTCCAAAGAGTTTTCTGGTCAAGTTTTTTTAAGTGTTTGAGAAAGTGGAAGACCACAAAGTACTGGGAGAAAAATTAAAATATCATTAGTCAAAATCAAATTATGTGGCTTTTTGGTGCTGTCCTAAATACGCTTCGTTCGTGCTAAGATGCTGCTATAGATTTTAAAATGCTGCTTTGCCCATCTTAACATGTTATAAAAGGTATGCTTTCATGCATTACTGTAAGATAAAAAAATGTTTTTATTTTACCAGCTTTGTAAGTCCGTTTAGGTGGAGACATTATGTTTTACACAAGCTTCAGTGAAGACAGCTGGATTATGGTCTTGCAGCCAAGGTCAAGAAAGAGAAATACTTTGCTTGCAAGTGAAAAGCACCTGACAAGGAGATCCTTCAGGGACTGCAAAATTAATAATGTTGCCATGATGCTTCAGAAAAAACAATCTCAGGTGCACTATAGGGAGTCAGTGGTGTGTATTCTCATTGGAGATAGGAAACTAGGTCATTCATAAGGACAAAAGAGGGTTGTATAAATTTTGTCAGCGTAATATATTTACAAGATAATATGCAAGAAAATAGCTTCAGGGTTTTTTTCCTCATTATACACTCAACACCAGCCCCAAGTATGCTTGATTTAAAATCTGTGGTGCTGAAAATGGTGTTGGCAGAGAAATGTGGATGCATTTCCAGCTCTTTACTTCAATGGATTCTGTGTGAGGAAAAAATCTGTTTATTGTTAGTCAGATATGTAAGTTTTGAAAAAGAGGCTATGAAACCTTTTCATTAGTGTAGAAAAAGCATATGCATTTCTGGTACAGATGTAGAATGGTGGGAGAGTTGTGAAGAGCAGGAATAGAATTTAATTGAGTAACACCCCAGCAGAGGGCAGTCTGGTATGAAGATTTTTAAAACCTTGGCAATGTCACCGGTACTCCGGGAACCATGCTTCTCTGTTTAAGTGGCATGTTCCTGCTTCATCTCCAGACTGACTGAGCATATCTCTCCTTCACAGACAGACTGTTATTCTCAAAGTTAAACAATAAGTTATATAACAGTCTTTCACAGTTGGTAGTGTGAAAAGTCCCTATAGTACCAGCAGGAAAGTAAACAGAACAGAAAGGAGTGGGTGAAGGGAATCCTCTGATCCCAATTCTGCCAGCAGTAAAATAAATACATTTTTTCATGTTTTCTAACAAACACTGTACTGTCTCTGAATTGACAATTACTTTTTTAAAATTTTTGATTTTATATTTAGAGCTGGCAGTTAACATCAGTGGTTCTAAACCAGGGAGGTGATCTTGCAAATGGAATTCAGAGCACAGAGGAGTAAGCTGTGCCAGATGTGTGCTGGCTGTAGTGTTCTCACTGCAGCTACATTGAAGCATCCACAGGGGAAGAGTGAGCAGCATGAAGGGGAAAGGCTGAAAACATTGTCAATTTGCTCAAGTGAGGCACACTGCTGGGTAAAACAGGGTTGTGGGAATTTTCCTAAAGCCTTACACTGTCTTAGTCAAGGCTGAATCTGGAATAGAAGCCTAGTATGAGAATTTTCCTACAGCCCTGGCAGTAGGCCCGGAGAATTTTGCTTTTAAGAAAGAGGCAGGTAATTGTGGCTGCACATGGGACTATGGTATATGATAATCTCTTACGTAGCTAGATTCCAGATGCTTTGGTGCTTTCATTGCTCAAAAACAAGCTGAAAGCCACAGTAAAAATTGTGTGTGATGTTTGTCACCCCAGAAGGCTACTGATTTTATTCTGTGCTAAACTCAGTAAAGAGAATGCATGTGAATATGTTGCTGTGTTTCTCTTCTGAACAAGGCTGCCTAGTGTCCTGTTGGAATTGAAATATTCATAAGCACAATGATCTAGGGTCAAAATCCCAGTTCTCTGGCTTTGCTAGTGCTCCTTTAACCCCATATTTAGCAGACACTCAAATGCATATGGTCAGAATAGAAGTGTTCTTTATACCTGGACATTATATCTAAAATCCAAGAATAAAAACCCAGCTGGAATAAGAAATTTGAATTAATGGCCCGAGCAAGTTTTCTAACCTGGGGAGTGGGTGGATAGAATACATAAGAATGTTGTTTGCATTTAACCGTGTCTATGTCCTGCATAAAGTGTGTCAGGCCTGTGCCTCAGAATGTAAGCAGGGGATTCTGTTGGACCTCATCCTGAAATTATGCATTCCTGTGATCACCCATCATTAGGGCTTCTGAAATCTAGTTGATTCTGGAACCAGTACTCTGTAAATAGAAAACAAAACAAAGCCTTTACAGCCTGAGAGTAGCAACTTCAGGTGGCTTGGATTGTGCAGACAGTCCCAAGAGGTTGCTTTGTGACAGGGAGTTCTTGCCCCAATCCTCAATGTCTCAGATGAGTGTGAGAACATAAAATGTGATAAGGAGCTATTTGCAAGCTTCAGTGACTTCCTGGTACCACTGTAAAAATAATATCAGGGCATAGCTTTATGTTCTCTTTGTTAAAAAAACAACAAACCAGTACCACACCCCACAACCCCCATAAAAAAACCCAGGAAGACCCACAACCCTTTACAATAATTTAATGAACAAACTGTTTCCTATTCTAGGAAAGAAAATAGCTTTGATTTTTCTATTAAAAACTGAGATAATAAAAGTGGAATTTGAAAGGCTGGGAGACTACTGTGGGGGTTCTTTGTCATCATGCAGGCAGATCTTTGTGGCACAGGTGCATGTGCACATCTGTGATATTGGAACACTTGAGGCTGTTCTGAGACAGTGTAATTGCTCTTTACTTGCCAAATGTTTCAGCAAATTTTACAGTAATTTTTTTTCTCTGTAGAAGCCATGTGCTTTGTGGATTTTTGTGCGTAATATTTTCCTTTGTTCATTTGATGGAAAGCTTTAAAATACCCATAAATAATAAAAGTGGTATTTTCTGCAGCAAATGAAATGCCTGTAAATTCTTTTTAGTAAAGTTATATTCAGGGTCAGTGGTGTTAGGCAAAAGTCTTTGTGCAACATATATGTAAATTTAAGGAAGTAACTGTTGTCACGAGTGTGTTTTATTGTGGTGACTGGGTACAGTCCTAAATAAGTATTTTTTTAAAAATCTAGTCATTCACTCTGGGTGGTTTTAAGCTGTTACATCCATAGCATATAGTGAAAATTGTAGTAGTGATTAAATGTGCCTTATTGATGATGCAGTGAGTTTTTAGTTCCTAGTTGCCAATGCGTTGCATGGCTGCATCTTTATTGCCACACATCATTCTTTTTCTGGATTATTTGATCTTTCTTGGCTGGATACATAGAGTTCAGTTAGTAATTTGACCTTTTAGCTCTGTTGGAAAGCTTTGATTCTGTCTGTGATTTTTGTGAACTTTGATTTTGATTTTTTTTTTTCAATACGTGATTCATTTGCTGTGCTTCACTGGAAATGCATTAGATAGCAATGGCAGTGCTGTCGCATATGCAAAGGGCACCAGTGTGTGAAGAGCGGTAGTTTGTGAAATAACTGCAGATGCAGATCAGGTTGTAGATTATCACAGTGTTAATGCCCACAGTTAAGAAGAGGGTTTATCTTTTTTTCTCAACACAAGCATAGGATCTAATAACTGAATTTTATTTATTTTATTTTTAGTACTTTTTTACGCAGAAACAAATTATGCAGTTAATAGGTTTTTAGCACCTTGTTAATAAAAAAAGGGCAAAGGTAGTAAAACTTTTAATTTATTATCTATAAAGGAATGATGTGTATATATAGTTGCCTTAGGATATTACGATGCACTCCTAAGGGCCCCTATTTGTGAACTAAATATAGAGAGCTCTTCCTTATCCTGAATCTGGCAGTGGCGACTGTCCAGGTAGTGTTCACAGAACTTGCATTAATATTCACTGTTGGGATGCACATGACTTGAAAGTAGAGCACTCTAATATCGCTCATATTGGCATTTTAGTTGAGCGATGCATAGAGCCAGGAAGTCTAAAAAGCTGACAGCTTTCTCCTGGTCATTCTTTTTTTGTTGTTGCTCGTTTAATTATGTATGAATTTTTGGTCTAAAACATGCTGCTGCTGCTAGACAAAATATTTAATTTGCTTTTGCTGTGGATCCTCATAACCCTTTGAGGTTCCTTATATGGCTTGTATAATGAATTAGTTGTATTTTGTAACAAAAGAAAATATTTGAGTGGTTGGAAGATTTTTACTAATTAGGCTTTGAATAATTTTTCTTATTTTGGTGCTCATTGCTATATTGAAGTGACAAGTAAACCGTCTCTTAAAGTTTGTCTAAGCAGTGGTTACTTTTCATCAAAATGGAGAGAACAGGTACCACTGAAACAAAATTACTAGGTAAAAAAACAACCCACAAAAAAAACCCCTACTATAAACCAAAACTCTTCTATAAAGGAGGATTTAAGGGTTTTAGTGCTTGAAAGACTAAATAAAATAGTACTTGGGAGTACAGCTAACTTAGTGATACTGTTGTGTATGTTGGTGTGGTGTAATGATGGTCACAACAAATATTTAAGAAATAATAGATCTAACAAACTTGAAATTGCCAACTCACTATATGACAGTAGTAGTGAAACTAAAAGTTACATACCATCATCAGCTCTTTGAAATAATCCTTCCTTTACTGGTGCTGAGTTAGGAATTACTGCTGTGTTATGCCAGTAAAATGATTGTTATGCTGAAGGTTTTTAAAAGCTCCGGTTGAAAGGCTACAGGATTTCTTCCGTCCTATTTTGACAGATGCTAAATGTTGTTTTAAGAGTTGCAATTGCTTTATAACCTGCTTACCTTTTACCAGTGGGTGTTGTTTGAAATTATAGTAATTATTTTAATGAGAGAAATGTGCACTGACTGGCATTCCAGATCCCTCTCTGAAATTCTTGAGGTATGTTTTCTTTTCATTTTAAATGTGGGAAACCAGGTCTGACATTGCAGCTGTCCCCCTTATGCTGAACCATGAATGCTTTCTGAAATTTGAGTGGGGTACTAGTATAAAATTTCAGTTCATAAATTTGTGAGCCAAGAGCAAGGATTGCAGCTCAGCTCATGAAGATGATGTAGCAGTATAAGAATAATCCAAATGATAGTTGGTAAATCCTATTTCCTTTTGCCATCCTGAAACCTGGGGCTCTTGTCTGTTTACACTGTGGGGTCAGTGACATTTGGACTGTGATTGCACATTCCTCAGTGCTGCAATCTGAGCTGCCTTGAGCAATCTCTGCCCCCATTATTCATGTTTCCAGCTGCTGGGTACTGTGTGTTAGCTTGGCCATTTGTGCAGCTGAACAGTGAACTGATTGAGATATTAATCTGGCAGAGGGGCTTCTTGTATTCTTCTTTTTTTATTGTGGATTGTTTGGGTTTTTTTCCTTTTTCTTTCTTCTTTCCCTCCTGAATTCGTTGTTTTGTTTGGGTTTTTTTAACTCTGGATTCTTTTTTCTTTCCTGTTTTTGGGGGGTTTTAAAATTTGTTTTGTTTAGCATGCCATTTTTTCAGTTAGATCAGTTCCTCCAACTGGTTTACTTCACAAATGCTGGATGCTTGCACTGGCATGACATGGGGAATGAACTTGCATGGACACAAGCAGCTATAGCTGTAGGAAGAGCTAGAGGTGGAGCCTGCATAAGATGATGCTGCTGCCAGGATTGCTCATCAGACTAACTCTGCAATGTGGATGTCTAAATCTGCAGTATAATACTGAACATTTTAGCTTGCTGCAGTCAACTGTCTTGTCCTGTTTCTGTCAAATTCCTTTGTGTTGTAGAATAGAACTCATTGGTATAAGAATAGCTTTACCGATAGAGACAGACATAATTGGTGTCCCACTAGCAAGATGCTTTGGGAATTCTTACTTCAAATTAAACATAAACTGCTATCAACTCTTAACTACTCCAACTGGGAATATGGAAGGAAAAGTTAGATGTACTCAGATTCGCTGTCATCAGAGGTTCTGAATTGCCCTAGCAAAAACATCAGAAATTTGCAAATCTCTGTTCATTCTTGAATAAAGTTATCAGTCTTCTCTAACTGTTTTACTCACAGAATCAAAGAATAAATTTATGCGAGTTCTGACCATGACTAAAAGAATTTTGTGTCACACTGTTGAGTTTAACTGAAATTTGTATTTTTATATACAACTTTCAATTATTTTGTGTTGTTTTTTTCAGTTGGTAAGGAAGTGAAGGAAACTTGGTGTTTTCACAAGTACAGACAGATATTTAAGCTGCATATTGCAGTCATTTCCTTAATTAAAATTGACACCTGCAATTATTGCTTATCTAAAACCACTGGAGATGCATCTTTCAAGAAAGATCACCTAGTCTTGGTTTCCATTTCTGGATATACCTGTTTTGAGGAAGGAGGAGGCAAAATATCTCAATTTTGCAGGCTGTGCTGTTAAAGATGTCTTTGTCATTTCATATAATGTGTTTTGTGACTACAGTAGGAATCTTAGGTATTCTTTTCTATTTGTCTTGTGAGCTTTCGACTGTATGGACTTTTTTTGTGGTATAATTACCTCTTAACAAAATGCTTGTAAAAATATGATTTGGAAACACTCATTTGGGGATTGTTTTTGTTTTGAGGAGTGTGGGGTTTTTTTGTAAACTTTCATACACTGAGATTTGTTTCTGTTCCACTAGGTCCCATTCTTGTGTCTTCAAAATTGTGGATCTGTTGAAATAGCAGTATAATTAGAACCTAATTCTTCTGAAATTTATTTTGCATAACTCACTCTACAGACATTTTGCATAACTAATGTTACAAATATAAACTGAAATATATCTACGAAGTCATTACACTATATGTGTAAGAATTGTTTTGAATATGTGTATAGTGCCAAGTGGAAAATTTCCAGAACCCAGATTCATATTTTGTGACTGGGGGCTTAAATTTCTGTTAGAAATGGTCATATAAGAACGTGGACAGGAGCTCTATCAGCTCTGTTAATAAACCATCAAGATATGGTAATTTTTGAATATGCTCAAAACAGCTCAGTCAGGAGAGGGAGACTTTAAGTTGATGACTTCTTGTTACTTCCTGCCTTTCCTTGTTGGACTTGCAAAAGCTTTGTCAAGAAGTGAGGTATATTTGCAAAGCCTGAGTAGCATGAAGGATTAATTGATGAGTTTCTGTGCTAGCAGACACCATTTCAGAAATTCTGGTGTGTGTGTGTGCATGCATGTGCAAAAATGAACCAAGAAGCTTCATCAGATAACTGATAATGTGGTTGTAGCTTGTAATGTTCATTTAAGAGCAGCACTAGATTTTTCTGTATGTGTGAACTCACTTTTTGAAGTTGAACTTCTTTTTTTCAGAGAGTGAATTGTCTTTGATTTTTCTGTAACTTCTTACAGGTGTCGGATGATGGTCGATATGTCTTGCTGTCTATCAGAGAAGGCTGTGATCCAGTGAACAGACTGTGGTACTGTGATCTACAGAAAGAGTCTCAGGGTATATCAGGTATGTGTTGCTTCCTTTTAAGACAAAATAAAATTTGAAATATTTCACGTTTGAATGAATATATATATATATTTTTAAATGTCTATTGCTTAGCTACGTTAATGGAGAAATTAAGGATAAAATAATAAATTATGGATAAATTAAGCACTGCTAGCATTCCATTTTCTGTTATGTATCAGTAGATGAAAAACTCCATTCTTAGTTCTGTAGTTGATTTAAAAGGTCACAATGAAAAATTGGCATAGTATAAGCAGCCGTACCAGTGTATGTTCCATTTCATTCTACACCCCTAATACTTTTCCATGTTTAAACTTTTTTTCATATTTTAAAAATTTCATATATGTCCCTTCAAGCACTGATAGCATTTTTTTGCAAAAAGTGACTGGCTTACAGATAACATTTCTATTTCTAGTACTAGGAAATGCACAAAAATCGTCCAGTGTTATTTGGTAGCACCATTGCTGTTACAGTAGAATTGTCAACTCGTATTTCAAATGAGCTTTCATTAAATGCTCCTTCTTTGCCTTCTAGTTGGAGTAACCTTTGTGTTTGTGTGTTGGGCTTTGTAGCCACAATGGTGTGAGCTGAAAGTCCATATGGCTGTTGTTGAAGGTTGGCATAGTTAGCTGCTTTACTGATTGGTGGTTTTTTATTTCCAGAGTATTGGATCACTGAAATGTATTCCTCGTTATGTGTTCTGTATAGAACACAACTTAGCTTTTTTGATTCCTGCAGCTTCTCTCTTCAGAAACTTCAGAAACAGAATAAACACTGCAGTAGCTCTTTGTTGAATATTGGATCTGAAGAAACTTGTTCTCTTGTTTATTAACAGAATATTTCAGGCTAAAGAGAGTACATTACTACTGACTTGTCTATAACCAAACTTAAGCCAAGGCTGCCAGCAACCTCCACATGCACATTCAGTTCTTCCTTGTTTGTACATAGCGGGTCAGGCAGGGCACCTTTATTTCTTCGGCTTCATGATCACCTTGGGAAATTAACATCAAGGCACTTGAGCCCTGCTGTGTTGTCCTTCCAAACAGAAGACATCACAGTGGCTAGAATTCCCACCATAAGGAGAATGGCCTGTTAACATGAGTCTTCTTCCAGTTGCTTGAAGAAGGCATCATCCACTTCTTCCTGATCAGGAAGTCTATAGCATGTAGTACTACATACAGTAGACTACTACTACATGCTCTGTAGCATATACCACTATGGACAGTAGTACCCGTGTTAGTCTGCCTGTTAATCTTATCCTATGAGCTATTGACCATCTCCTGAACTGTCCCAAGGCCGAACTCCACAAATTCCAGCTGTTCTTTCACATAAAAGACAACTCACCTCCTCACCTTGCCACCCTGTCCTTACAAAACAGCCTTTATCCACCCATTGTAGCATGGCGGTCCTGTGAGCTATCCCACCATGTCTCCGTGGTCCCAATGAGGCCATAGTCCAGAAGCTGCACAGACTTCTAACTCCTCCTGTTTGTTCCCATGTTGTGTGCATCAGTGTAGAGGCAGTTCAAGCAGGCACCCAGGCATGCTGATTTCTCAGTACAGGCTTGAGAGCTGTCTCCATGAGGCTGTTCTGTAGGCACTTCCTTCTTTACATGCCTGTGCTTGGAGAGATTCCACTTCAGCTCTGTTTTGTTGATTGCTGTGTCTCTTTCATTCTTATCACCCAGGCCCTTGGCTTGCCTACCCCATCCACATCTTCCTTACTTGTTGAGAAATCTCTTTCTCCTGTTTTTGTGGTTTAAAGCTCTGTTTTACTGGGTTGTCTAACCTGCAAGGATACTTTTGCCTTGCTTAATCTGGTGGATAACTGCAGCAATAGTACAGAATGGGGTAACCTAGAATTTGTTGCTGAGTCATTGGTTTTTCTCTTGGATGTGTATGGATGAATGTCTCCTGTTCCTTATTTGTAGCCCACTTTCTACAGAAATAAGAGATGCTTAATCCCACTTTGCTTTTTGAGGTGTTGGCTCCCAAATGCAGTCAGTGGTAATGGAATAAGGCAGGAGTCCCAGTGGTCCAACTCTCACAAGAATGTGTGGGAGGTCAGTTGGCCAGGCAGAGGTGAGAACATAAGCTTGTGGCATCAGTTTAATCTTGTTATACCCTGAAAATTCACTCAAATTAATATCTCCACCTGAGATGTAGAGAAGGCTCCAGAAGAAATTTTTATCATCCTAGGTTTAAGCCACTTTCAAAGTTCTCTCCCCTGTGGATTATCAGAGGTATGAAAGTCAATGAAGATTTGTCTTCCAGTTTTGATATTCATAACAGCTCTCTCCTGTGTGAATTCTTGGATGACACTCTGTTTATGCTGAATCATAATATAAATTGAGTTAAACTGAAAAATGGCTTTATACAAACCCACATACCACTAGGTTCCACTGTTTCCAGAGTTCAGAGACTTATGTCTTTGTTGCATACAAGCCTCTTCGTGTGTTGTACTCTCCTAAGAGGACTTTCAAGATGCACCCTTCCTGTGCATCTGTTTACTTGAAGCATTATGGTGTTCAGCAGAGCTTTGTCATCACTGGGAAGTTGTGGTGACCTGAGATGATGAAATTTCAGAACCCACCTGTGGATTAGACTGGGCAGTTATGAGCACAGTTACATTTCTAGAGAGCTCCTTAAACTGCCTCTTTTCTATTCTGATTTTAACCAAAAGTGCCAGCTGTAAGTCATAGACCAATTCATAGTGTGTTAGACAAGTGTGTTCTCAGAGTTGAAATAAAGTCTAACAGCTATACCTGGGAAAGTGCACTGGAATATCTGGCTGATACTGGCTGATAGGGAGGTGTATGATTTAAGGGACATATGGGGTGGACAAATGGGATGATGCTGTTTGGTATTAAATCTGTTAGCCTGTTAACTTTGAATGGGCTATTAGCTGAGTTGGGTATGTGGTAACAAGGCAAAGTTGCTGTAAGCCACATGTTCATCCAACAGCTGTTATATCGTTGACTGCTTTGAGACCCAGAGTGGATGAGATGATTTATGAATTTTCTTACCTTATGCTGTAATGAAGCTGCCAAAATCTGTGTTGGAGGTAAAGTGAGAATCACCTCCAGACTGTAGATGTGATAAGATGATGGACTGAATGTACCTGTTTAGACCATTAGCTGAGGCTCCTTCTCTCTGCTCCTTCAGAATGATTCAGTCCATGTGAAATACAAGTATCTCTCTGGACAGTTTTGGACCCCTGTGCTGATTGCAAAAGGTGCCCATGGCTTGTAGCTCACATGCTTTTAAGATTAAAGGGAGAAAAAGGAAAAGGGAAATACTACAGAACTGAAAGCAACTTGAAAAAATTAAATCAACAACATTTCTCCTGTGGCATCTGAAAAAAAGTACAAAGTTGAAGGGAGAGAGAAAATTATCTGATTAAGACACAGATGTTTGTGAAGATCTCAGAAAAAAGAGAACTAGTTGCTGGACTATTTGAGTGAATATTAGTTATTTCAGAAATTGTACTGACTGGCAAAAAAGGAATGAGGGAAATTGAAAAATGAAAGAAAATGGATGATATTATAGGTAGCCTGGGATCTAGCAGGTAACACATCTGATAGAGATGCTGTTTTAAGGACAGAGTGATTTGACAGTAAAACTCCAATTTTTAGTGACCATGAAGAAGAGGTAAAATAACATTTGACAGGTTCTGATTATTTCAGTCAAAATGCTTTTACATCAGAGAGATGCTTGCTCAAGACAGAGGTGCAAAGAAGTCTGAATTTGCAACTGAAAGCTGAAAATGACCATTGAATTATTAGTTACTTACGTTTTTAACACCTTATTAAGGTGATACTGACTAAACTGCTTCCTGGATTGTTGAAATTGATTGCCCAAGGAAAGATTCTGTCAAGAGACAGGACTATGGTTTTGTAATGAAGAGAAAAAAAGTAAGAGCTAGTAATCGAGGGAAAGGACCCAATATATGGACTGAAGGGACACAACTGGTATTGCAAACAATCTTGTAGTAATTTTGTACTTAGGTTGTTTTGTTCCCCTCTTCTTGTTTTTCTTCCTCCTTTTGTAACAGACCTCTTACATCTGTGTTCCTTATATCACTTCCAGTGTTTGGACCTGTCCTTTAAATTCCCACAGAGGCTGGTTATAGAAGTGTCCTTTACATTGTTTAATTTCTTTGAGATATTTCTTAATTGAAGTCTTGTTTGAGCAGCAGGTCACAATAAACACACGTGTGTGTATTTATGGCCTACAGCCACACTGGCTGTAGAAGCTGCGGTGCTCAGTATACTGACTGTGTCATTCTGCAGCAGCATCCTGGCTGTAGCAGCAAGGATCAATAAGCAGACCTGACTTCTCTTGTCTGGATGAAGCAAAACAAAGGTTAGGACTTCCCTCAGCTATGAAGGGATCACAATAATAAACCATTCCTGTCATAGACATTTCATAGGCTAGTTACCTGTTACTAGCTCTTCTTGTACTGAATAGCAGTATTGTGGTTTCTAGGTTGAGGCCCTTGCATTTAGTGAAAGCCATTTGTGTTTCCATGGAATGATTCATAGTTTGGAACACTTTGATGGTATGTTGTACAGCTTATTTAGAAAAAGTGATTGTTTTTATAATTTTTCTTATTTCACTGAGGACTTAAAAATTTGGAAAACTGGCAATCTGGCAATATTGCACTGGATATGGAGAGGTTGGGAGGTGGCAGATTTCATATGATTGAATAAAAGTTTTAAGTCTTCTTTTTCATGACTTTACTGATGTAGTTTTTCATTATTATTTTCATTTTTGGGGACTTGTTTGATTTACCTGAGCTAGTCTGCTTTAGCATACAGCTGAACATATGGGAAATGAAATACTCATGAAATATTTCAAATCTGGTGTCAACAAATTTCTCATAATTCTGAAATTATTTGCATTATAAAGTCAACATTTAGAAAGAGTAAATGTGCTATACTTAAGTGTTGTTAATTAAGGCTGGCTAGCTCATTTGCGGGCTTCTAATTTACTGTAGATTAGAAATGTGGCACTAATTTTTAAAAATATTTTTACCTAAATGTTAAGAGACCTGCTTGCTCAGAATGAAGTTTTATCTTGTCTGTCTGAGAGACAAAAAAAGTCCTTTTCCTTCAAAGAGCACATCAGCTGGTTGAATTATTTTACTTAAATTTGCAGGGTAGAGTGGAGAAGCAGGATGATAAGGGGGGTATCTGTCTTGAGAAAAGAAAGAAACAGGAGTGCAAAATTAAACAGTATGTTTCATGTGTGGCATAGAAAATGCTCAATAAATATCTGCCTGATAGGAGCTGGAAGATGGCAGTGAATTCAGGGATGAGTCAGCTACTGTGGGAATCATCAAGCAACAGAGTATAGCCCATAACAAGCTTACTGAAGCTCAGATATTTCTTTCCCCAGTAGGTGAAGGCAATGTGTAGTCTTCCGTTTTTGCTCTTATTTATATACAGCATGTTTTTATAGCAAGAAAATATTTCCTTTTTAAATTTCAAATAAGTTGAACAGTTTGTGGCTCTTTTGAATAGATTAATCCAACCAGATAATCACATTCAATCGAAAAGAACAGAACTGTAAAACCCTCTTTTTTGCCTTCTTAAATTGTGAAATTCTTCCGTATTTATGCTCAATTACATGCCTATCCCATTTTTGCTGTCTGTCTAGACAATACAAATAAAAAAGTAAATTTGCACCTTTTCAATCTGAGACGCTGAAAGGGAGCATTCAGCTTGTTCGACAAGAATCACCAAGAAATGGAACAGAATGATTCTGCTAACAATCCAAAGTAAATTGCTTTGATGAAGAGGAAACCTCTGGTTTAACTTTCTCACAAGTTAACTTTTTATGAAACATGGTTTGTCCAATATTTGCCACTTAATTATTGCTTTAGTAATCTTGAATTAATGCATTTCATTCCTGCCAGCATGAGTTGTTGCTTCTTTTTGCATATACTCCCTTTAAATAATAAGTGAGGTGATAATGATGTCATCAAAGACTCTCTGGAAGCATGACATTTTATTAGTTCTGTTGTACTGAAGGAAGTTGTGTCCCATTCATTCATTGATTCTTCATGTATTTCTCAGGCTGTGGTTAAGTGGAAGTTAATTTGCCCTGTGTTGAGTAGGAAATCATCTTGTCTCTGAATGGAGATCACATCTAATAAATGAGAGAAGCCTATTTCTAAATGTTTACGGAACTTAAAAGGATTTAACTTGTCTTTTTCTACATCTGAAAATTAAGGTGTGTCAATAAGTCTTCCCCCTTTACTGTATGTCATGATATTTTTGTCAACAGCTGTAGATTAATCGATTTAGCAGGGCAGTCTTCTATGATAATCCTTGTCAGATTATTTTCCCCAGAAGATAATATACACAGTAATGTTTCTGTTTCTTTCCATGAACTGTACAGGGGGCATCTTTTCTGCCTCTCAGATCAGCTAAAATGTTCTTCATGCTTCCCTTCCCCCCTTCACAGGGTTTCTACTGTATACAGGCTGAGTTATTTTCCTCTTCAAGTGTTTGTGTTGTTTGCTAGATTTTTAAGTGGGCCATTGTGAACTACTTGTGCCAAGAATGCTCCTTTTTAAAATAGAAAATCACTGTGGTAGGTAACCTATGACAAATACATAATAGCTTTACTTTAATGGGGATTTTAAATTAGTATGAAAAGAAAAGAGATTTGGGGAGATATTGTTTCCCCTACTCCCCTAGTATCATCCACCTCCTGTGAATCCCACCAGGTTAACACAGCTTGTGGCACAGCTTTTGGTGACAAAACTCTGTTAGAAATGGCCAGGTTTACTGACTGGAACTTTATGTCTACAACTAACTTAACCAAACACACCTTTAAAAAAAGTTATTAAATCAGTGTTTTACAAATACTCCATTTCTCAAGACTTGTGGTCATAATTCACAGTATTGTGGCAAGACAATGCTGTGAGAAGACCCCACTGGGAGAAGACAGTGGGCTGCTCTTCAGGCTTTTGGACTAATTCCCTTGCTGTACTCTGTTTCAAGTAACTGTGGATAGGGGAGCTCTTCCCTTTGAGCTTGCCTCTTTGGTTCCTTGTGGGGTGAGTCTAGAAAGGTCAGGGACAAAATTATGGGATTCTTGTCCAGATTTGACCACTCTGTCAGTCAACTGATTGGTATGGTATAATTTTGCTTTATGAATCAGTAGCAGGAGTGCAGTGCCTGTTGGGTCAGGAGGGATAGCACTGTGGGTTCATGTCCAGAAGGTTATCCCTGATTCAAGACTCTGGATTTCCCTACTTACCTTGCTAAGCTGCTAGTAGGCTTTTCAACTCTTGACTCCTGTAACAAACATTTAAAAGTGATCTAATGCTAAGTATTTCTTAAAAAACACACGTATTTACCCAGCAGCTGAACACTGTAAGGCACAGTTTTAGTAGCTATTTTATCAAACTTGTCTTCCAGAATATAGACAGCACTCAGGTTTGCTTGTTTGTTGAGCCAGTCAAACAAGAAAACTTCTCTCATTAATCACTTTGCTTAACTGTTCTTAGTATATCTGAAAATGTCTCATAGCAGCCAGGCAGCTGGATACACAGTAAGCAAGCAGTTATATATTAGCAAACCTTTTCATACACCTTACCAAAAAAAAAAAACCCAAAACAAACAAACAACAAAAAAACCCACACAAAAACCGGCCCAACCCAAAAAAAAAAAAAAAACCCCAAAAAAAACCGAACCACCCAAAAAAAAAAAAAAAAAACCAAACCAAAAAAACCCCAACCAAACCACAAAAACAATGGGGTTTTTTTTTTTGTAGCATATCTCTTCCTGCTTCTACCAGTGTCTGGTAATGATTGTGTTTTATCCCTTTTCTTGAGAAATGAGATTGTCTCTTTTTGATTAGATTGTCAGCCTTGACTGTTTACTCTTTTGAATAGGTGATTTGGTGCAGTGAAGAAGGAATTTAGCACCAATGTGTTGGTGTGCAACAAGAAATAAATGAAAGGTATTTAATCACCCTTGGCTATGAACTTTAACCAGCATGACATGGCCTATTGGTCTTGTTGAAGTTGTCCTTAATAGTGACCTTTTTCTTTATTTTGTATCGTAGTAGCAGCTAGGAAGCCTAATTAAAAACTCAGGATCTTCTTGTGAGCTCTGTTGAACTGTTTTATGAGTTACTGACTCAGAGCTCTGGGCAGAGCCCCACTTTGCTCTTCCCAAGGGACCTGAACCCTGAGAATAGAGGGAAAAAACAGAGGATATAAACCAGCCTGGGGAGCAGAAGAGGTGGCTCTTCTTATAACCTCTGGGCACATAGAAGCATAGCCTTAATGAAAGGCTGCAGTGATTTCTAGAATGCAAAAAGCTGAGAGGGTTGCCTAATGGGAAAGCACACCTGAGCTGTTGGACTAGAAGAGAAGCTAAAGACAGGTTTGTTTAAAGTAGGAGGTACAAGGCTTTGCAGAGAGAGAACAGTAGTAGGGGTTTTTACACTTGGGTACTGGGCTGCTTGGAGGTTGGTAGTTTGTGTCTGGGGGAGCAGTGTGAGGTGGTGAGAGGACACATGTAGGGGACTAGGAGCTAGTGAAAAATACTTGAGAACCACTGGCTTGAAAAGATGTGATAAAAATTGAGCAAACACACCAGTTCACAGGTTGCTGGAACTGCTTTGTACCAGACTGGCAGAGAAAGGTTGCAAGAAACAATTTAAGAGCAAGGCTATCAGTCAGAAGTTTTTTTGTTTCTTTGTGTAGAAGGTTGTCCTTTTTTTCCCCACACCGAAGAAAGCTTGTATGTGGCTTGAGGGCAGGTGGAAAAAGGTAATGTTTGTCCACTTCAGTGTTGAAAATAGGATTGTTTGGCCTTTTGTGTTATAGTTTAGTCTTGCAATTTATCAGGCTGTCTTAATAAATAAGCAATGAACAGTGCTATATACAGTAATATCAAAGGGATGAGTCAGTATATGTTGTGTAGCCTGAAAAAGTGGATCAAAAACTTTGTAATGAAAATGAACAAGAAATAGTGAGGTGACAGCAGACATCAGCTATAAAGTGGAATGTGGTGGGAGGGAGAATACTCTTCCATCTTTTGTAAAACTTCTCTGTGATAAAAGTAACTTAAAAAAAAAGTTTCAAAAATGAACATCGAAACAAGCCTATTGTGTCCTAACAAATGGGGAGAAAAAATTTAGTTGTCTTGAAAAATATGTGGAAGGATCAACAATGGAGTGTTTAATAAAATGTTTCATATCCCTTAAATGTCAGTTTCAAAGAGTTTTGCTTTCACCATTTTTTTTTATTGTGTGTGTACATAAATATAAGTAAAATACATATTTTATATGTATTTCTTTTTGGAGGCAAATGATTAGCAAAAAAAATAAAACCAACAAAGAGCACTATTGAATGTCATCTGTTTGGATTTCTCTAAGGCACTTGACATGATGCCCTCCACTATCCTTCTCTCTAAATTGCAGAGATACAAATTTGATGTGTGGACTGTTGGGCGGATGAGGAATTGGATGGTTGATCACATCCAGAGGGTAGTGGCCAACAGCTCAGTGTCCCAATGGACAGCAGTGACAAGTGTCTGTGGTCTAATGGGACCACACTTGGGGGTCCTGTACTGGGAGAGGTGCTGTATAGACAGTGGGATCGAGTGCACCTTCAGCAAGTCTGCAGACATCACCAAGCCCAGTGGTGCATCACACCTGAAGGACAGGATACCATATAGATGGACCTGGACAAGCTGAAGGAATGGACCCATGGGAACCCCATGAAGTTCCTTAGGCTCAAGTGCAAGGTGCTGCACCTGCGTTGGGGTAACTTTCTTTATTCACGCTGCAGGATGAAGGGATTGAGAGTAGCGCTGCTGGGGCTGAGAAGGATTTGGTGTGGGTGGATGACAGGCTGGACATGACCTGGCAATGTGCACTCACAGCCCCCATAGCCAGTTGTATCCTAGGCTGCATCCAAAGCAGTGTGGCCAGCAGGGTGAGGGATGGGATTCTATGCCTCTGCCATGCTCTCATGAGACCCCACCTGGAACACTGCATCCAGCTCTGGGATCCCCAGCACAGGGAGGACATTGACCTGTTGAAGTGGGTCCAGAGGAGGGCCGTGATGAAGATCAGAAGTATGGAGCACCTCTCCTATGAGGAAAGGCTGAAAGTGGTTGTTCAGCCTGGAGAAGAGAAGGCTTCAGGGAGACCTTGCTGCTGCCTCACAATTTTAAGGGAGTCTGTGTAAGAAAGATTTTTAGCAGGGCTTGTTGCCATACAAAAAATGGCAATGGTTTTAAACTAAAAAAAGGGTAGCTTTAGATTAGATATAAGGAAGAAGATTTTTATAATGAGTGTGTTAAAACATTTGAACAGGTTCCCCAGAGAGATAATGGATGCTCCATTCCTGCAAACATTTAAATTCAGGTGGGATGGAGTTTTGAGCAACCAGATGTAGTTGAAGATGTCTCTGCTCATTGCCAGAGGGTTGGCATAGATGGGCTTTAAAGATCCTTTCAACCCAGAACTATTCTGTGAAATTTAATAGCTTGCTGTTAATTTGAGCAAGGACATCTTCATGCTGCTACTGTTTAACTGGACATTACATTAATAAATCACAGTAACATAGAATGTGGAGGGGTTGGAATGGACCTTAAAGATCCAACCTTACCTGCCATGGGCAGGGGCACCTCCCATTAGACCACTCAAGGTTATACTCAAAGCCTTATTCAACGTGGCTTTGAACACCACCAGGGTAAATAGTATTCATAATAATGAAGTTATTTTTTAGATTAGGTATTCGTGCTTTTATTTGTTTATTTTAGGGAAAGTGTAGTGTGAGGGAGAGATATTACCTTTGATGTCTTCTTTTCTGTTGCTATGTTCTGCTGTCTGAGGGCATAGGCTGTAACTCTTTCAAAATGAATCATATATATTCTCTTCTCCTGTCTTTTGAGTGATTATCCCAGTGGGAGTAAAATTGGAGCCTTGAAACTGATTGAGAAATGTCTCCTCATTAAAGTGCTTGATTTCTTTCTTCTGAATTAATCTTTGATAATAGCTTGACATGTCTGAACTTTTTAACTCAAAGGAATGAATATTGCTTCCTTCCATTATTTATATTTTAGATGGCAAGTACATTAACTTTCCATGATCATTGAGTAGCTGTTATCCATCATCTGCAAAATGAGCGGTACCCTCTCAATACAAACACAAAAGTTGCATTCCTTTCAGGAACATCCTAATATCTCCTTTCCATTATTCCTTCCCTCAGATGTTTATAAGTGAAGTCAGGTCCCAAGACATAGAGAGAGCTTGCTTTTAAAGAGAGTCCAAATTGTTTGAAAATCTCTCTTGCCTTTAGAGACCAGAGTGAGACAATTAAATATTTGCGACTTTGAAGAAAAAAGAGGAAGAAAGCCCTGAGTTCTTTTCTCTAGCTGCCTGGCTCAGAACAAGGGCTTGAGAGCAAGCTGAGGATGGCATGATTCAAAAAGAAACTTGATTCTGATGTGGAAGTAGATGTCTGAGTGAAGGACTCTGCTGTTCAGTTCCCAGAATATGTTATGAATGTGCTACACAGGCCCTGAAAGAGTCTGTTCCAATCTGATCTATGCTGTGTACCATAAGATTATCTGTCTTCTACTGAATGTAAAACCTACTGTGGATAAGTACTGTGAAACACTGTAATAGGTTGTCTGGAGAGATTGTGGCTGCTCCATCCCTGGAGGTGTTCAAATCCAGGTTGGACAGGGCTTTGATCACCTGGTCTAGTAGAAGGTGACTCTATCCATGGCTAGGTGGTTGGAACTAAGTGGCTCTTAAGATCTCTTCCTACCCAAATATTCTGTAATTCAATGAAAATCCAGGAGTTAAAAAATCACGATCTTTCCTTGAGTAGAAGTTTATTTACTTAATGTGTGTACCATAATAAAATGTGGCATTATTCTTTGGGTTAGAAAACCTGTCCTATTGTTAGTAGCCGGACCTCCTGGTTCATTTCCTGAGCTTTCCCAACACTACCCCATTTCTAGAAAAGCTGTCTTGCAAAAAATGTCAAGACAGAATGGAATTTATGGAGATGAACATTTATATCTTCATCTGATAATTTTGATTGCTAGAGCACATGAAAAAAGTCAAATGCAAGTGTTTGCCTTTTGAAAACTTTTTTTCAGTGTCAGATAACCCTACTGTTAAAACCAGTCTCTGTAGCAGGCACAGACAAGAGTTAATTTGCCATGAATTGATTGTTTAGCCTTTTCATGAAACATGAAATATGGAAGTATTGAGAACATTTTGTAAAGTGATTAACAGTGACTCTCAGCAACTCTATCCTTTCTGTCTAAAGGGGATTGGTAACAAGACCTTGTTGTTGTTAATTCATGCTGTTACCAATTTGTTCAGATTAGCTTTTCCTTCTCCTGTAGTTGACATCATTCAGTTACAGACCTGCTTCATCAAACAAGAGCTCACAGCAGACCAGTTTTACTATGTTCAGACGCCAGTACAAGACAGAGGGCTTATTCTGTCATGCTTACTGATACAATTTCTCTTTTGATCTTCTGTGGATCCAAAAGCTTGTTTAAAAATTCTGTCTGTACACTGAATGTTGCTTTTGTCCTTTGCAGAAGCCAAGCTCCGTAGGATTACGATTTTCTGTTGTCTGGCATGGCTTTATTGTCCACTGAATTCTACCTGCAGTTCCTGTTGTAATGCAGTTATGTTATGATGAATAACTGACTGGTATAAAGTATATAGGCAAAACCATCTGTATCTTTTCAGCAATGTATTTTAATAGGAGGACTGGCAGGTGAAAGGATTTGGGTATAGCATCAGTATACAGGAAGCTATCATGCTTTTCCTGTATATAATAAATCTGTCTCATTGTATGCTTATGTGGATTAAACTCAAGTCTTCAGCAGTTCAGGTGTTAAGAGTAGCCTTAGACTATACAAATGCCACTGCTCAGTGACTCCTCTCAAAGACACATGTTCTCATAGGGCTGCTGGTTAAACCTGTGTCTTACCAAGATCCAGTTCTTCAACTTCTTCCTCTCCTCCTGTCTTTTTATGAAGAATGGACTGAATGTCCATGCTTCACCTTGTTTTTCAAGTACTTTTTGAAGTCATAACTTACAGACTTACTGTTCTTTTTGTTGCTGAGAAGCAAGGCCAGAGTGCTTGACAGGGGTTGGTGCCATGCTAGTGAGCTCTATGAGCCTGTCCCTTCCTTGTGTTGCCACTGGCATGACCTGGGGAGAAATGGTGTCTGTCCCCATCACTTTTCAGCCATATTAGTGCCCAGTGAGCTGCCTGTGTTTGTCACCAGGTTGTTACTCCTAGCCCAAAGGAGAGACCTGAGCAGGAGGATCTGAGGCAGTACTAGAACATC
Organism: Rhipidura dahli; assembly: GCA_013399225.1. Classification (NCBI taxonomy): domain Eukaryota; kingdom Metazoa; phylum Chordata; class Aves; order Passeriformes; family Rhipiduridae; genus Rhipidura; species Rhipidura dahli. The sequence continues at coordinate 1,432,465 of VXAC01000089.1, forward strand.
CTTCCGGTCACAGCCACATCTAGGTCACCTGCAACCAGCCATAAAGAAGCATCCTCTTATGTCTGATGTCTGTGTCATGGCAAAGGGTTTCCTCCTCTCACTGGAGAAACTACAGCACATACCCTATGCAGTAATGATGTGTCTGATGTGAGGACTGCCTGTAGTTGCCTTGTTACTGCCTCTGATCCCAGATTAGATGTTGGTATATTTAACCACGTCAGTGAGACAGTGGTTTAGAGGTAATTTGTCTGCAGTATTTGTCTTCTAAGGACTACATAAAAGCCACTTTAATAAGATGGATGCTCTTGTTTTTGTATAATAACAACTAACTGTACCCCTGTAGAACATCAACCCTCTCACTTGTTTTACTAGCTGTTCATTTGGGAGTGGATGAATGAGTTGCAGGGAAGCAATGCAAATCCCTAATGTCACATTATTGTCCTTTTTCTTGATGGAATCCAAGTTCTGTTGCACTCATGGAGACTACAGCTATTGTGCACATTTGCCATTTAAAAAGTGGGGGTTTTCAACAGTCTGGCAATTCCTTTTTATGAAGTCTTGCTTTTCAGTTTAATGGTTTCATTCTGTCAGATACCAGTATTGTTATAGTTTTACTCTGAAGTTAAAGTTTTTATTTACTGAAATGCCTGTGCATGTGACTTGGGATCTTGAAATGGTTTCACTGGTGTTTATCAGGGTTCACTGCAGGCTGGATTTGATTTTACTGGGCATCAAAGCAGAAGTTTTCTCTGTAGAACTCACAGCAACTGGAATGACTTAGCAGGATTTTTCTTCAACGTGAAATCTCTTGAGAAGAGCAAAACTTTGGATCTCAGCAAAAATTAAAATTTGGGCAATGTATTCACTCAGGATACTAAGTTGACTGGATTATCTGGGAAGTTTGTATTACAGCAGTATGCAAAGTAGAATTTAATTGGCCTATCTATCACTTTGTGTGATGAGACAGGGAAGTTTTACTTAAACCAAAATGGCAATTAAGAAATACAAACTTTACGAATGCACCAGCCCTGACTATACTCTGTTATTACATCTAATGGGTTTTAAATGACCTTAGTCATCTTACTGCTTCCTCAATTATTCTCTTCTTTTTTTAGATTTACAGTAATTACAACTCAGCTATGATCTACCTGCATTACTCTGCTCAGCTTTTAATACTATAAAATAAGCTGAAATGCTTTTATATTGATGCAAACATTGCATTATAGAGTTTCACAAACATATTTATGAACAGTTTATTTGTTTATACTTAAAAGCAAAGACCCAAGCTGTAGTTTTAGGAAAGGGGCAGACAGTGCACTAAATGTTCCTTGAAAAGATACAAGAGCTTCAGTTTAACATATCAATATGGATTCTGATTTTTCAGCATAGCTAATGTATGATACTTACAATAGTAAGTTTGGATGATGGGTTGGGTTGTAGATATAACAAGTGTATTGCATACCTTATCTAGCCTTGATGCTTTTTCTTTCTACTAGCCTCTCAACCTATTGAAAAACAGGAAAATGTGAATAAAAAGCCAGTGGAGTCTTAAAATCCCATCTCCAGGTTGAGTCAGTACTACCCACTCTGTACCACAGTCTGAAACTGAGGTAATTCATGTTTGAGAGAAGTCCACTTCTTTTACTGAGTGTGATATTCTAGGAGGTTGATGGGGAAAATGCAAATTCATTCTTCGCAAACCCAGATGTTTTAGCTAACTGTAGTTGTCCTTTGGTGGTGACAAGCTTCTGCAGAACAGCATTTCAGGAACGTTGTTTCTGAGTTGAAAGGGAAATTCCTCATGTTGAAGTTTATTGTACTCATTCCAATAGCACCATTTCTCTTTAGTGGGAAGTTCTGGGCTTTTGAGGAGAATGGAAAACTTTCCAAAGTAAAATTTTTTGCAAGAATTAAAATCCCCAAACATTCTTTATAATTAAAAAATAATTTTAGAAAAGCTGTTAAAAATAAAATTGAGCTTGAAAGCTTAGTGCAGTCTTTCAACTCAGCTGCAGGCCCTTTATTCGAAGTCTGTACGAGGGGGCGCTTGTGAACTTGACAAGAGCCTGATGTGCTCGAAGGCATTGGCTTCTCAGCAGCTGCTGTGGTAGAATCATTTCTGTGGCAAACATCTGAGCTCTCCAGCAGCCCCTTAGGAAAGCTGATGAAATACTAGCCAGAATTCTGAAAGTATGCCGCGTGTATTTTGCTAAAAATTCCTCAAAACCAGGTGTGTTAACATGTCTTTGAACTGGCATTTTTCCACTTGGTACGCATTTTGGCCTTTCCGTAGCGGTACTACTTCTGGTCACTGCCATTGCTCAAGAAAGAGCCTACAGCAATTGTCAGGAAGGCCTTGCCTTCAGGTTTTGAAAGGTTTTGTTTGAGGAGAGGAAGAATTGACATTCTTTGTCTGATCTTGCAGGAATTCTGCAGTGGGTGAAGCTGATAGATAACTTTGAGGCCGAGTACGAGTATGTCACCAATGAAGGAACAGTGTTCACTTTCAAGACGAACCGCCATTCTCCAAATTATCGGTTAATCAACATTGACTTCAGTGATCCAGAGGAATCCAAATGGAAAGTTCTCGTCCCTGAACATGAAAAAGATGTTCTAGGTAAGAGTTCATGTCAAGTTAAAGACCTTCTGTTCTGCTTTCTCCAAATTAATTCTGTAACTAGTCTGTTGAATGATCTTTTACAGACCTTCTTGCTTTTTTCCTGTGTTTAAACTTTGTTTAGGACTTGCAATTAAAAGACTTGCTGAGATGCAGATGATTCAGAGTATCTCTTTCTCTCTCTCTCCAGCGTCCTGTGTGGCCCTACTGAAGTTGCTTCGTCTGTCCTTGTTTTAATTCTGTGTTTGTAGGAAATGAGGGAAAGTATTTTCCTGCTTCATGTCAGTGCAATAAATATTTACTAGACAGCCAGGGATTACGACAAGAGGGACTTAGTAAGCAGAAGGAAGGGAAAGAGCAAATCTGGCTGTACTGCAGCATGCTTTGAGCAGAATTGGTGAGAATCTGAGACAGGATTTTCTTTTGTTCCTGGAGTAAGAGGAGTGAACAATACTTTAAAAAAAAGCCTCAGGAAATTTGAAGAGAATGGAATTCTTAAAATATAAAAGCAAGCTCAAAACATAAATTTTTGGTTTTGATATAATTAAAGGTGTATTTTTTAAATCCCATCATTTTGCAGAAGGTTCTGTGAAAGCGTAGAATTAGTTTCAGATAATATAGAAAAACTTCCTATGAGCTGTTTTTTGACAGTGCTTAGTGTACATTTATGTAGTTTGTTCTCCATACAGTACAAGATACAATTATGATTTATCTGACTAGCATAATTAGTTACTCAAATATATTCTGAATTTTTAATTAATCAATTTTTATGCAGATACTTTAATGTGTGCTATTTGTCCAGTCAAGAGCTGCTTTGTAGAATGAGTAGAGCTCCCTTTGTGTATATGATGTGATATGTGCATATACAGTAACTTCTGTCTTTCCTCACTAAGACAAACCTATTTTACTACTATTTCAAAGTCATCTTAAGGCTTTTGTCACTTAAAAAAAAAAAGTCTTAATTTCTGTCTTCAGTTCACAATGTGTCCTGTGTGATTTCTGCCACAACCTAGATGTCCCAGTTTGACATAAATGTTGATTCTGAACATACTCAGAATTGTAGTGATGTTGCAAATGACTGGGGTCTAGAATATTGAGACAGTTTTAGTGAATGGAAATGTAGCAAATTAGAACCTGGTGAGGCACAAATCTTTTCTCAAGATTGTGACCTATTTGAATCAGGAACAACCTGCATCTTAAATAAAGTATGTTTCAAGTCCAAAGCAGAGAATTAATAGTAGAGGTAAGTGAAAAACTGCTTTCAAGTCTTAATTTTGGTCATGTGCAAATTCACTGACAGTCTTTTGAGCTGTGCTTAAGTTCTGAGGAACAGCAATTTATAAAGTGGGACCAGATTGAAGAATTTACTTGGATGTGGCGAGTGTCTAAACAGAATGGGACAGAAAGGTGTGACTGACAGGAAATGTGGTTACCATGTGTGGATTTACCTGAAAAGTGGTCTAGGCAGCCAAAGGAGCTTTGACCAGTGGCTCTGTCAGCACTTGGTATCTATCCCTTCCCGGCAAGATAAATGCCAGATCTGCTCTTCACTACACTGTCTTTAGCTCTACTCCATTTTGGTTTCATTCTAAAGGAAAACTCATGATGAGTTCATGTTCATGCACAAACAAAAAAAAAAAAATCATGCATGCATGAAAACATTAATTTAATGACAACCTTGACTGTACAGACTTAACAAGAACTGCACTTAAAAAACTGAAAGCTCACATGTGTGGGTTTGCTGAGGACATTGGCCTTTAGACTGTAAACCCAACAGGCATTCAGCTCTTAAGCACTTGAAAGCAAACATAATCTGTCATATCAAACCATCAGGGTGACTTTAAGGAATATGTTGTGTATCATTAATCTTTTACTGTATTTGAATGTGAAGCCAGAATAGGCAGTCATATGTCTACTTCTCTCTCTAGCTTTTTGGAGCAGTATGTAAAGAAATTGGATTAAACTGACAAATGAAAGTCTCCATTAAAATATGAGTTTCAAGTAGAACTTAATAAATCTATAGTAGATCTTACAGTAAAGTAAATTTAAATTGTTCAGTTGCTTCTTTGTGACAGATACTTGCAGATTAGTGTTGTATCCTTAGCACCAAGATAAGGGAGTTTTATCATGTTCAGGAAGTTGTAGTCCTGAATAAATAAAAAACCTCACTCCTTCACTTGATGTAGCCAGCAAGCAAACCACTCTCCATGTCAGGCTTTTTTAATCATTCCAAGCTTTGTTAAGGAAGACATAATTATAGAAATGACTGTTAATAATTCATTCTTGAAAACCTTGCAGTCAAGTGAATTTGATTTGTGTGATAAAGAGATGACAGTGTAATGAAGCTCCTTCTGCAAAAGCTAAGACATTAATGATTCAGAGGGTAAATGGGTATAGCTGCTTGTCCAATTTTACGTATGTGTGGGAGTGACTTTAACAAGATGTAGTTTAGCTGTATTAGTATTTCTTTTACGAGCATTACAGTTAGTGATACCTTAGGTCACAAATGTGGCTTGTTACAGGGATGTATGGATCCTTCTCTGGTGTGACCTGCCTGGAAGCCATAGCCTGTTCATTTCTGTGTCTTAACTTCGATTCAATTTCATAAAAGCTGTACTTACAGAAATAGATTTATTTACAAGTAATAAATTTAGGATTGAGATTTAAGAATCTCTGCCAGTGTCCATCACTGGCATAAAGAGATGTTCCACAAAGTATCACAGTATTTTTAGAAAGATGCTACAGCTAATACAATCTAACCAAGAAATAAATACACGTGCCTACATGCTGGTGTGAATGTCATTTGCTTTCCACAACATATTCTTTAAGATAGACTTTTCTACTGGCTTTGACCCTTTCTTTTTCAAGAACTCTTTATAAATGAGATAATTTGGGAAATAAAAGGAAAAATCAAGCATATTCCAGCAGTGAGGTTGTACACACACTTCATTTTACAACTGTCAGCAGGGATTTCACACAGAGATGAAGTAAATTTAGATCTCTACTCTGAGCTGAAGGGTAGAAATAAATGACAGCTATTTTAAAATGAAATTGAAGAGGGTGCCTCAGAGCATATTGTAGTGTGATGAGACTCATTTCGTTCTCTTTGGAGTTTTTTTGTAAAGTGTTAGTTTTAATTTTCAGGGAGCCTGAAATAAAACCACAGGAAAGATTCACATCTGACACTGAACTTGTGCTTTAAATGACCACATAGCTGCAAGAAGCATGCTGAATTGAAGAGCATCTATGAAACCATAAATGCAGACTGACCATAAAAGACACTGCAACCCTAGTTCTAAGGCACAGGATAAACCTGCTGCATTTAGAAGGTTAAATGATTCATTTTAAGAACTGTGATACCTCCCAGCTGCACCCAAAGTGCTCAATACTGGTAGAGCGGGGTGAGTGGAAAGCAGCAGTAAGTATCCAGCCCTTTCATTGTGGCAATGAAAAGCAGAATAGATCTCCTGAGCAAGGAGGGTTGAGAAATAAGACATATTCCTTAATGTGTTGTAGATGTGGAGAGGGATCTTGAACACCTCCTTGAATCTCAGTTGGCTGTTTAACAAGCACAGGCAAAGCTAGCAGTGCTCCCTTGTACCTTGTACGTATCTGTTCACCTAAACTCAGTGCATGTAAAATGCTTCTGTTCCCTCAGCTACAATATGCACTCCCAAGTGAAAAATAGTATTTTTTGTTATACCTTTAACCTGCTAACTAATTCATAAATGCTTGGGAAATGGGGAGGAGAGTTACTGCAGCCGAAATTCGTCTTTTGGCATTGTGGTGAAGCCAGGAGGAAAGGTCTGAAAGGAACAGCAAATCCTTGATTTGTTGAAACTGGTTGAAGCTTTCCTGTTAACTTTAACATGGCCGGCTACCACTGGGGATGGGGTCTCAGTGTGAAGACATATGCTTTATATTGTGAGGGCTTGTCAACATTTACATACATGTTTCAGAATTATTCATGTTTTATTCTGTAAATTGTTCATGCTTTACCTGCAAGTCTACTCAAAAGTAGCCGTGAGTGGTGGTTGCATTGTATTTGAGATCAGCATTGGCACCTGTTAATGTGCAGAGACACTGAAGGTTATGGTCTCTGTGATGGCCAAAAAACCACCACGACCTTCCAGGTCTGTCTTGCAGCTACAGCTTTGGCATTCCATTGAAATACATTAATTATTCTCACTCAGTGATACCTGCACTGAGTGGATACATAGGCATAGTGTGCAGCAGGAAACTCAGCTATTCCTGCAGAAGCTCTGTGCTGCTTGGCTCTTCTAGTGTGGTGTGTTCTCCATCAGCATTTCAGCCTGCATCTGTCAAAGCATGTTTGTACATTGGGACACTTAACATGCTGTAGCTACTGTTGCAGAAAGGAAAGGTCAGAACTGTTTTAAGTCATTAAGGTTAGTGGCACAGTAGTTTAGTGTGAGGATTCAACCTTTTTTTCCCCTGAAACTATTTCAAAAAGTTGTTCATAGCGACATTGCAGGTGCCAAGTTAGTGGCTTTATGACTAATAACAGCTGTCAAAATAAAAAAAAAAGATTTTGGAAAGTAGCAGATTTCTGAAAGGTTGAACTAGAAGTTCTAGACATGGTTGAGCTCAGTTTTCTAGGCCTTGTTAAGAAGTGTGTCTCCTCTAGCCCAGATTTAGCTATTGAAGAATTGTGTGTAACCTATTGTAGTCATCCAAGTGGTCACTGTCATCTTCAGAGAGAACTGGCCAGTACCAAGGATAATTCTTCACACCTCCTTTCATTACTTAGGACTGCCTCCAAGTGTGTTCATCTCTCTCTAATGACTGAAGCAAGATGCTCAGATTGGAGAAGCCAACCTCTTTGTGTTTATTGTGTAGTATATAAATCCTGTGCCTGCTGGATGTTGGAAGTAGGTAGGTTGATAAATTTAGGTGTAACCAGGAGAGTAACTGCCCTGTTTATTGGTATTAACTGAAAAGAAACTGACCTATACCTGACCTTGGAGAAGTTTTGGATAGTTAGCTTTTTAAAAAGCACCACAAATTCAATTCACAGTATCCCAGGACAGGGTATCCAAACTAAGTGGTTCAATGGGGTTTTTTTCCCTATTGTCTGTAAAGGGTGCCTACAGCAATGACATCAGGCTTAGGCAGGAGATTTGAAAGCACACAGTCTTAAAGAGTTTTCTGTGAAGTAGAGGTAGGCAGGATGCATCCTGCACTGCACAAGCAAAACCAAAAGGCTGACTGCTAATGCAGCACACCCAACAGTATCTGTGGTTCTCAGTGCTGAGCATGGGAAGAGCAGAGACTCAGCTTAAAGCTTGCAGTCAAAAACTAGCTCTTGTTAATAATTCAGCATTGTTTTAGCTTGCTGTGTATATAAGCGTTGGCTCTTAGTGTCTTCTTTCTCTTCTGGCCTTTCAAGTCTGCTTCAGTGTTTTGCTCAATTTTTTATATTTCTTTGTAGCTTCCATTACTGTAAGTTTTGGAGTCAGTTAGCAATGTACCAAAACCAGTTATAATACAGGTACTGTACACAGAGGCTATGTTCCTGAATCTCATGGAATGTTTTAAAAACATTTTGCATTGTCTTCTAATCTTCACCTTGCTGAGAGCATCTAATTTGTAAACAGAGGAGGTGATGGAGAGTTAATACTGCTGCTTCCTAGACAAGTTCCTTAGTAGCAGGAATCCCCACATAAGTCAGCAGCCTTACTCCTGGGCAGTTGAACCTTTTTAATAAAAGAGTAATTCCTCTTCATAAATATATGAATAATAATAAGTCAAAGTAATAATGTACTTCAGCTCTTAATGAAAAAATCCCTTAAACTGAACTGCTTAATCAAATTATTAGTGAGGAAATAAAGCATCACCACAACGTAATTTTAAAATAAAAATTCCTTATTTTTTTTGTTGAGGTAAAGCTATATGTTATATACATTTGAAGTTGATCTTAGAGTGTCCATAATCCATTCTGTGAAACTTTTTTCAAGAAATTTTGGAGTAAATCTGGACATTTGAATTATAGATGTTGATGAGAATACCAGTGGAGTTCATGGGGTCTTATACTCATTGCAGAGCCATTAATTCTGCATGCAAAAAAAGGTGTGTTACTGTTGGGATGCTAACTTTTTAATTCATATTTTGTGTTAATAAACCACTTTAAAATATTGTAGTGTGATGAGACAAACTTTAAAATGTTAGCAAATTTGTGCAGTGACAATGTAAAAACTATTTTAAATTACTACATATTCTCCTTGTTTATACAGCCAAGAATGATTCTGTATTTCAAAATATGTAATTGAATAGTACTATTAACTTACGAAGTTTATTTTGTTCTCCAGCCTCACTTAAGAAATTTTAGCCACCCTAGAGCTAAAATTACACATCAATTACTAATTTATAAACAGTGTTATGTTATGCTTTACCTTATTATTTTGGATCATGGCTGGAATTTCAGGTAGTGTTCTCTGGGGCTTTGGTTAGAAAATTCCCAAATTTAAACTAGAAGCTCATGAGGGAGTTGGAAAGTTTGAGGGTAAAAAGAAATATGAATCATATGAAAATAAGGTGGTGTTTGAGAAGAGGGGAGTAGTAAAGCTTTATTTAGGTGTTTATGAAACGTGACTTCATATGTCTAGAAGGGCAAATATTACATTTCACTGGTCCTTCAGAAACAAGCTAAAAGGATTTGAAGGTCTTTGAGCTCTAGGGGGTCATGACAGACCTGAATGCATATAGTATGCTTTCAGAGTAATGAGGTTTGACCTTCAGTTCAGAAAAAACTTGTTACCTTAATGGAAGGGGCACATGATACAACTCCGAACTTTTATTCTGGAACCTGAATATTCAAAGATGCATTTGTAAGACTGTCTTCTTTACAACTCTGTGAAATTCAAATTATTTGGTTTTATAGGACTTTGAGGAAACTGGAAAGAACTGTTAAAATGTGAATAACATAAAATAGCTTAAAACTGAAATTCCATCAATTTTTACATGCTTATGTTCTAATATTTTTTCCTCCAATGTTGTCACATTAAACCTTCCATCTCATGGTGCTGCTTTGGCATTACAGTGTGCCCCTGTCAGTCCTTCCTCAGTTTCTTGTTCATTTGGTTCCATCTCCTCGTTCTTTGCTTCTAGCAGATAAAAAAACCTATTGTCCAATGCTGGTACCTTGCCCATGATTTAGATTTCCAGTCTACTTGTCAGAGAAGAAGTTGTGCATAAGTAGCTGAAAGAGAATAAGAATCACCTCTTCACCTAGTCTTACAAACAAATAAAGATGTCCCACATTACCTCCTTTAGGATACTTTAATTTTTTACCTTGCATGTATTTTGTCTTGCTTGTATTCAATTTGTGAATTAATGAGACGTTAAAATACTTTTGTAATTTCTTAAATGACAGAAATACTGAGCGAGATTAAGACATTTCAAACTTTCTCCTGCCTTTATGAGTAAATAAATAGACCTGTCACTAGAGATCTAAAGCCAATGGCACAGAAGACAGGAGAGAATATATTACATGATACACTGTGAGTGAACTGGAGCTCCAAGGAATTTGTACACTTTACAGGCTATAGAGATGGGTGATTGAAGTGAGATAGTCAGTAGAACCACAGACATTTTTAGAAATTGCCAGCCCAGATATTTTATTTTAATTGGTTTTAATTTTCTAAAGTCCATTTGAAAAAATAGTATGCCATGAAAATAAAGATTTGCATATGTCTAATAATTATTCCAAGGAACAAACTCAGGATGGGAAAAGTTCTGTGGAGTAGAAGCTCTCATTCCTGCACAGCCCCACTGACAAAGTGGGACTAGGACTAGGACTGCCAGGAGAGGCATGAAGGCAATCAACCTCTGCAGGGTGATTTGTTCCTGGGTCCTTTTGCTGGATTGAGTTCACTGTGCTGCATCCTGCTCCTGTTACCTTAGAGTGTCAAGAATGCTGTTCAGCAACATCAGCACCTTGAATAAGCATATGGGGGATTTTTCAATGGGATGAGAATATCCCATTCTCATCCATTCTCTGGATGAGAATATCACCCCAGAATAGCCCTTTTCTTAGACCCAGTAGGGCTTGCTTGGAAGAATTAGCTCCTGATTGCTTAAGCAATAGAACCAGGACTAATAGTAACATCTAGGTTCTATACCTCAGTGTGCAATACAGGATCACATCTTTTTTCCTTATGACTTTAGTTTGTATAAATCACCATGATTGTTTTGATTTTCATGACTTTCCATAAGTATTGCTGGCAAAGATAAATGTTTTGCTTGGGTTATGCACTGAAGTATGTGATATTTAAGAGCAGTTTTGATCTATAAATATCCCAAATGCATAAGCGTATTGATTAAGCATTTCTTTATTCCTGTGTCTACATAAATTAACTGTAAGCAGCATGGTTAATGCCTTTCCAGAGAATGTCAGACTTCATTTTGGGTTCATTTACAAAGATTTAAGAGTTAAAGGCAGAAATTTTGCTGCATGGATTTAGGTATGCTAAAGAATTTTAGGATCAGAGTATGTCTGATTGTTTCCTTTCTTACATTTTTGAAATTGTATTTTCTGTGGCTTTGTTTTTCTTTTCCATTCTGTGCAGAATGGGTTGCTTGTGTGAGGTCCAATCTCCTGGTTTTGTGCTACCTGCATGATGTGAAGAATGTCCTGCAGCTTCATGACCTAGCCACTGGTGCTCATCTCAAGACTTTCCCCCTAGAGGTTGGCAGTATTGTGGGATATAGTGGCCAAAAGAAGGACACTGAAATATTCTACCAGTTTACTTCCTTTTTATCTCCAGGTAAGATTTTTTTGTCTGATGTTTTTGTTTGTTTTCCTGAGAACAGTGTCTTTCTCATTTTCTGTAGTTCAGTAGTTATTTGGTGTATCTAAGATGAAGATAAAACTGCTTAGCAGTGGCTGTGCACATCAAAATGTATCAGTCCTTGATCCATCAAGCCTAGATAATGTGCCAACTAGTATTTGAGACACCTGCATTAAGACTCAAGATTAACTTCTACCAGAGATAAAATTGCAGCATTTTCACAGTTCTTGCTTCATACAGCAGGATAGAAGGTGAAAAACTCAGTAAAAGATAATTGTTAATATGTTTAATGTGTTTTTTATCACAATTTTAAAGAACATTAATAAAAGTCACAGAAATTGTTTTATGATTCATTTATGCATAGCCTTATTTGAGCATCCTTACTGTCTGTCCTTACAGAACTTGGTGTTGTTGGATTGCTGTAGGAATCTTCTTTGTACAGTCCTGCAGAGCTGGAGCTGTCCAAAGCATTACATAATACAGGTGTGGCAAAACAGTAAATATTCTAGGATTTTGCATAGGCAGGGAGTTTCTACACAATTGTCAATCTAGTATATGACAAGAAAATGTATTTACTGTTCACTCTTTTTTTCTTCTTCTTTCTTTATGGCCCAAACAATCAATACCTATTACAAGACAGGATTCAAATATGGAGAGGCAGATAGGCTTCAGGATCTTTATCTTCTTCCAAGGTTGTGCATCATAAGGGGATAAAAAATGCTCTTACAGCATCTGACCTATGTTTTTACTCTGTTTCAGTTAGAGCACGGCAACATTACATTGCAAAATGGCTGTATAATAGTTTTGATAAGTTTGCGGGTTTTGCTAGAAGGGAATACGTCAAGTTATCAAAATTAGGTTTCAGTCTTGGCAGATAAGAAGTGTGATGAATTTCCTATTATCTTACTGTTAACATAAACAGAAATATGATGTGTTTTCAGTTCCTCCTTTAAACAGCATTCAGATTGTTGCAGCCATTGCATCTTGAGAGTAGCTTGGGGAGACTCTTGCATTTATCTCTAACTTTATCCAGCTTGATGGTTCATATACTTGCCCACATCGTGGGCCTGAAGTTCCCATTTTTACAAGCCTGCACCATTCATCGCAGCTGAGCCAGCAGAGTCTTTGCAGCTGATAAAATGTGTAGGGGAAGAGCCCAGATCTGTTTTAGCCTGCGGGCTTCCAGCGAGCCAGCAATGGCTTCTCTCACTGCCTGCTGGTTGCTTAGGCAGATTATTTTTCTCCTTTTCATTCATTTGCTTAGCATCTACAAAAAATTCACAATGGCACAGCTCTGCAGCGTGACTTGGAATCTGGAAGAAAAAGGGAAGGTAAGAAATATAAGTAGGCTTTATGGAGATAAAGAAAAAGGAGAAAAGTACAGAGTTGATTTTTAGGTAGGTTTATGGATTCTTTTCAGTTTGTGTGCAACCTCCATTCACCTCATCAGTGGAATAATCATACAAAAGGTATGGGACTGATCCTTGGTTAACCTAGATATTCCTACTTTACTATTGAAAATCGATATAATTTGCACTTGTATTAAGTTGGACTACTACTGCATATTTTTTTATGAGAAACAAATCAACATACTCATGTTTAATACCTACAACAAAAGTAATAGTAAACATATATATGAAATAATTAATAAAGTGGTTCTAAACCCATATATGTTTACACCATAAAATCATTTTTGTTATTCCCTGAAAAATATGGTTATCCCTCCTGTCCACTCTAGTCAGATGCTTGGGTGACCACTCTGGCGTTTAGCATTTATTGAACACCCAGCAAAACAGTTAGAAATATTACAATGCTTTTTGATATTAACTTCTGCAACACTAAAAATAGAACAAGAGATGCAGTAGCAGGGGTTTCCTCATTATATCGTGTTTTAGTCAGTAGGAGTTTTTATAGTTAAAACTTCTGTAATAATTACTTCTGTTTCCTGAATGTATCTGTAATACACAAAATGCAGCAGTATTTCAGTCAAGTCCTGTCCACCTTGGTTAACTTTATTACACTGAGGATCCCAGTAAAGTGCTTACTGCCATACCTTTCAGTGTTCTTTTCCCTAGTATATGTTTTAAATTTTGCAGGGACCAGCTTGTTGTAGAGGAGAAAAACAAAGGATAATTAACACTGAAGTTAGTTTATGTATCCTGTGTATCTGTAGTACAGCATGAATATTAGGATTTTTTAGTACCTTAACCAGTGTGCAAACCCCACAGTCACGCTGTATGACACATACCCAAATGTTATTAGGGTTGAATGACAGGAAATATGTTTTTTAGTTTCAATTCAAAATTATTCTTGGCTAATTACACATCTGTGTACTGTTTAGATAGCTGCAGTCCCTGTGACTCAGCCTCTGCTGAAACCTGTAAGTTTTATACTCTTTATAGATAAAAGTTTTCTCATGTGCACAGTCCTTTGGAAATCATACGTACAACTCAAGTGAAGTTGTCTTCAAACCTGTAGGATCAGGATGTAAAAGAAATTACACGAGACTGGATTTGGTTCAGTTCCATAGGTGTCCTGTGCTAGTCTGCCACAATTTCAAGTGGATGTTTAGCTATTATTGTTACATGGGGTCCATTTGAATTTTAAATATTTAATCATAAGGAGAAAAATGTTGACCTGAGCGAAATTCTTGATACATTTATTCTCAGTCTGGTGGATCTAAAGGAAGTGTTTTAAAACCGACTTTATATTTCTTTCTTCCAGCATTATCATTCTCAGTAAGTGCTTTCTAACTTTATGAAAATGGGTTTTTTTCCCCTCTTTTGCTTAAGCCCCCTGGCTTTGTGTGAGTGGACAGTTACTCTTTCTGTACAGAAAGCCTTTGCACCCTCCCTAGATGAAGTGCATATATGTAAGTGTTAAATTATGTAATAAATGAAAAAATGTGTCCAGAACTACTGTTTTTCACCCCGCTGAGTTAGCTTTACCATTCATTACTCCATCACAGTGCCTAAACTGGCATCTTTTTAATGGTGGATATATACTAAGCTGACAGACTTGCACTGTGTTCTGTATTTTAGGTATTATATATCACTGTGATCTGACCAAAGAGGAACTGGAGCCAAGAGTTTTCCGAGAAGTGACTGTTAAAGGATTTGATCCTTCGGTTTACCAGACAATTCAGGTAATAAACATGAACCCTTCTGTCTTGCTCTAATCACCTGTGGCAGAGCTCAAGACAATTAGACTTGGATCTTGGTGAGGAGACTTGCTTTAGAACCATGCTTTGGTTTTGAACTGAGATATTGTTGTAGGTGCTCTAGAGGCTCAGACAAGCATCTCAGTGTAGTAGTGTGAAGATTCCTTTGGAGGTACCTATTACACGTAGTGAAGGGGTATAAATATTAGCTAAAGTTAAGGTATATAAAGTTAAGAGAAATTACTTCAGTGGAAAACAGTGCAAGCTACAGATTATATGGATCACGTTCAAGAAAATACAGGGTTCTTCACAGACAACTGATTGACCTCATAACAAGTATTGTGACTAAAAAGATTGTACAAAATATGCATTTACGTACTAAGTGATCTTCCCACTAAACACAGCTTTGGTAAGACCCTGATAAAATACTATGCCCTAGTCAGGACTTTTAAGACAGGTATGGAACTTCTAGAGAGTGTTCATGGAAATTTGTTGAAATCATAGAATCATTTAGGTTGGAAAAGATCTTTTAAGATCAAATCCAGCCATAAACCAAATATTGCCAAGTCCATCACTAAATGTGTCCCTAAGTGCCATATCTACTTGTCTTTTAAAAGCCTCCAGTGATGGTGACTCAACCAAAATCATTAGAGGTCTAGAAAAACAGTCATTATATTGGAATTCTTAGCATATTTAAGACCTACAATTTATAGAATAAATATTGGAGGGTGGATTCATTATTTTATATGTAGGACTTTTTCGTCTTCTGATGTAAGAGTAAGAATGGAATAGAGGCTTTTTCTTTCTATAGACAAAGGCATAACAATGTCTAGTGTCAAAAGTGGAACTTGAATAAGCTTAGCCTCAACAAATGTGAAATTACGTAGAAGATAAGCAACAATGTGACAGCATGGCTTGGAGTCTTCAAAAAGAGATTAGATATTTCTCTTAATATCTTATTTTTAATTTTCCTCTGACATATGCACAAGGCAGGTTCTCTAAAAACATAAGGACTGTAGTATGTGTGCATGAGGTGGTTGTAAACAGCCCCATCTGTTTGTCTCTGCATTTCCAGACAGAAATAGAGGACAATTTGCTCTAAGTTTTCTCACAGAGAATGCGTTTTTGCTGCTTCACTCAAATTCATTAAGGGACTTCCACAGGATAACTTTCGGGCGAGTGAACTGGATAAGAGAAAGAAAACATTCTCTTTAGGAAAGAACTTGATACAATTATAATGCTGCCATCAAACCCAGAAGGATAATAATGAAACACAAATACCCATGTAATTAAAAAGAGTATATAAGAGGCTGCTATGAATTAGAAATAATGTATTTTTCTAGTAAATCAAATTTTACAAAATAAATGTCTGGATAAATAAAATTTCATTTTACACTTAAATCAATTACATTAAATCAAGAAAAAGTAGAACAGCAATACAAATAATTTCAGGAGGAATAAAGGAGGAAGTATGCTGTTGCTGTGCCCCTGGAAACCTTCACTTTGTAAAGCACTGGCAGAGATTCACTGCTAGGCTGTGATGTGGTGGAAGTCAGTATCACTGTTTCTGGTTTTCTCCTTACTCGGCTCCTGCTCAGTTCCAGCAGAAGGGAAATGTGACCTGTGTAGTTACACTGGGATCAGTGCTTATAAAGAGCACTCTTGGCTCACCAGTCATCCAGTTTTGCCTTCTACCAACAAATTATCTCAGTATGGCAACATCTTGGAAATTAGTTTTTGGTTATCTTTTATTCAGATCCATGGAGAAATCTCAGCTGAGCTGTGAAAAAGGCTGTTTGTCAGGGCCAGGGCTGGGACTGCCTGCTCAAGTTTGTAGTAACTGAGCCTGTCAGTGCTGCTGCAGTCCAGATGGACTCCAGTCTTCATTTCCATTTGCATGGTCCCACTTAGAGCCTTGGTGGTGCTTCTGCTTGGAGGAGGGAAAGGGGGTGGAAGGGTATCAAAGCAGGGTATAAGTGGCTATCAACCTAGATGAATGCAGAGCCATTTCAAAACTCAGGCAGCATTGCAGGGAATTGTGAAAAAAATCATAAACAAGAATGCAAAAAATATACTGAAAGTAGGCAAAGCCTGATTATTTTAGGAGAATGACCAATGCTGCAGAATCTATTTAATAATTTTAATTTCCATGAGAATTATTAAGTAGTAAAAGATAATGTTGCTGACTCTGTCCTAATACATGTCCTTAACGAAAGGCAGGTCTCCTGCCAGGGTTCTTTCTTTATTCCCATATACCTGAAATACTAATAATACTAATACTAGCAATCTTCCCAGCTTTGCTGTATAGCATATATGAAACTGTAATGAGTTGTTTTTTAACAGTCTTTCAATATAACTGGGTCAGGATTTGAACCGAAATTTAAGGTGTCATGTGTATATGAAACCTGAATTAATGGCAATTGGAAAATTGCCACAGTGCCTGCTTTTTGATCTTTCAAATCCAATCTACAGTATTTGGTAGACGTTGTAAAGTGCGAGGGCGGACCAGTGATAAAGTTTACTTACTACACCAAGAAAATTTGTGGTAGAACTGCTGCATTATTTGTACCTAGAGTTAAGAACTTAAACTCTGACAGCCCAAGCTAAGAACAAATTAGCCAGCTTGCACTGAAGGGAGAGTTCAGTTTCTGTTTCAACACACCTGACTTTTGCACCAGGGTAAGAGCATGTTTGTTAGTTATCAGCTCCATGTGACACCCTGCAAGTACATAGTCTAATTTATTGTGCTGTAGCTTGTGCTTATGCCCTTACCTTGAAAGACTGTGACCTTCATGAAGAAGTCAAACTGTTTAAAATGCTTGCTACACATCAAAAATTTATCCTAGCTACTTTTGTTAAATGATACACTAAATTGCATTATTACTCTTCCTCTTCTGGGCACTTCTTGAAATTTGGTTTCGCTTCCCTGTGTACTTCCATCTATCACAATGGCAGACTTTTTCAGGAAATGGCCTGCGGTGGGCTTTACAGAAGGAAAAAACTCTTTTACAGGAACTAAAAAGCAGCACTTGCCTTAAGATGTTTACTGTGTTAATAACCCAACAGTTGCTTTAAATAAAAAGGCTTTTTTTTATCTCTGTTAAGTTGCCAGCTATGTTCTTGTATGCCTCCCCATGTTAGCACCTCACAGTGACACTTTATCATGGATAAACAGTCTTCTGGTGTGGCTCACAGCTCACCTACTTTTAGGCCGATGTGTAGGCTTTTAAGTGTTAAAATTGCAACAATAAAAAATACTGTTTGGCTCCTTTTGCCATTCTTTGAATACCCTCCAGTACTTAAAATACTTTGAGATGAACCAAAAGTAGATGCTGCTATTAGCAGATGCACTTTGGATTAGTTCTTGCAAAAGGTGAAATTCATAACACAACTTGGTTTTGTGACTTAGTTTGATGAAAAAAGCAGCTGCTGTTTAGATACTGCTGCACAGATGCAAGAAGCACAAGTCTTAAAAAGGGTATTTCTCTTCAGGCTGGAATGAATTTCCTCATTTCTTTTGCAGAAATTACTTTTGCAGGTCAAGTAATTTCCATGAGAATTTTTTTCTTTTCTTGCTCAATCTTTCACTCCCATCACCAAGCCCTTGCAATACTGATTTCAAGTTATGAGGCATTTATAGGGAAAATTTGTCTACAGTCATTCTCATTCCAAGTGGAACTTTACACCATACGGTTTGGCACCATGATTAATCTCTGCTTCAGGAAAATACAACACTGAGAGAAGATGAGTCAGGCTTGAGGTTGACTGGCAGAGAAACTTGTGCACAGCACCTGCCCATGCTATTCCCGGATCTTGCTGTTGCTGGTGGTATTATTCCATGAGCATTAGATTCCCTCATTAATACAAAAATAACAGAGGAAAGCAGTGTCCTGTGAAAACTGTAGTATGCTCAACCTGCAGAGCAATGCAAGAGCTGATATAATTAACTGGTTTTTTCAGTGTGGTTGTAGAGATTGTCTTAATGTTGTTTCTTCCCCTTATCCAAATATATATCCTAAAATCAAAGAATGGTTTGAGTTGGAAGGGATTTCAAAGATCATGTAATTCCAACCCCACTGCCATGCTCAGAGACATCTTCCACTGGACGAGGTTGCTCAAAGTCCCATCCATCCTGGCCATGAACCCTTCCCAGGGATCATGCATCCACAGCTTCTCTGGGCAACCTGTTCCAGTGTCTCACCATCCTCACAGTAAAGACTTGATTTCTAATATCTCATCTAGACCTTCCCTCTTGCAGTTTGAACCCATTTCCCCTTGTTCTATTGCAATATGCCCTTGTAAAAAGTCCTTCTCCAGCTCTCTTACAGGCCCCTGTTAGGGATCAGAAGACCACAATTGGACTACCCCAGAGCCTTCTCTTTTCCAGGCTGAACAGTCCCAACTCTCTCAGCCTGTCTTCATAGGAGAGGTGCTCCAGCCCTCTGGTCATCTTTGTGTGCCCCTTCTGGACCTGCTCTGACAGGTTGGTGTCCTGCATATGTTGGGCACCCCAGAGCTGGATGCAGTGCTCCAGGCAGGGCCTCACCTGAGCAGTGACTTGCTGGCCATGCTTCTTTGGATGCAGCCCTGGACACAGTTGGCTTTCTGAGCTGTGAGTGCACATTGCTGGCTCACGCTGAGTGTCTGGTCAACCAACACCCCCAAGTATTTCTCCTCAGGGCTGCTCTCAGTCCATTTCCACCCAGCCTGTATTTGTGCTTGGGATTGTCCCGATCCAAGTGCAGGAGTTTGCACTTGGCCTTGTTGAACTTCATGAGGTTCACCCAGTCCCATTTCTCAAGCCTGCCAAGGTCCCTCTGGATGGCAGCCCTTCCCTCCAGCATGTCCACATGGCTTGGTGCCAGCAAACTTGCTGAGGATACTCTGCATCCTGCTGTCCAGGTTTCTAAAAAAGGTGTTATGCAGTGCCAGCCCAAATGCCAACCCCATTGACCAGAGCTCTGAATGCAACTCTCTATAGGAATAGATCATTTTAGGTCAGAGAAAAGTTCAGTAGCTTTGAATCTATCTGCTGAGACAAAGCACTATTACACCAGAGAATTAAATGCATGTACTTTACACTGATTCTGGGCAGAGACAAATAATTCTCCCCATTTCTACAGAGGAGTAACTAATTTTGGCATAATTTTCATCCCTCTCTGAAGAATCCGTCACAGCCATATTCATTTTATTTTTGAAGAGTTGGACTTTCTTCTTCTCACAGTATTTGGGGTTTGAATCCTGCTGTAATCTCATGGGATGGGAGGATAGAATTAATGCTTGGAGAAAACAAGTTGCTTATTGTTGTTTGGTTCTATTTTATTCTTTTTTATTTCCTTGAGGTTTTGTATTGCAGTGAGGAAGAAAATTAGTTCAAGAAGCACTTGGACAGTACTTTCAGGTACATGGTGTGACTCTTGGGATGGTCCTGTGCAGGGCTGGGAGTTGGGCTTGATGATCCTTGTGGATCCCTTCCAACTCAGCATAATCTGTCATTCTGTGTAATAGTGGAGAGAGAAGGAATGTGACAAACACCCCAGTTCTATTGCTTGCCACATTATGGCAGACCCCTGCTGTCTTGCAGGGGGGAAATAAGCTTTGAGCCACTTCTTTTGGAGCTCCCAGGAAGGAGGTTGAAGGCTTTGGCTCTGATCTCACATAGTATTTTGGCACCAGTCTCTCTCTGGAGGACATGAACAAAATCACAGTGACAACTGTGACAGCATTGGCGGCTTGCCTGTGTGAATGTAGTATCTTATGCCCCTGGCATGTGGTTGTTACAAACACCACATTTGTCTGCCATTACCTCCTCTAACTGGAGGTCAGTGAAGAAACACTGACTGAAAATGTAGCGCTCTAGTTTGAAGGCCCTTGCAGTTCTTGAAAGCTGAGAGATTGTATGTTAAATGTGTTACACTCATTTTTACAGACAGATTACGCTCCTTTTTAAGGTTGGAAATTGTCAGAATCAAGGACTTTACATCTAGATAGAGTATCAAGAGATGGATTTCCTATGATGACCTTAAATGCTCTTGAACTTTGAAATCCATATGCCAGAGTAGCAGAGTAGTAGTTCACTCTACATCCATTATATTTAGGTGACCCCATCCAATGCAGTTCAGATATTCCTTAGGTATCTGGAGTAGAAACCAGATCTCTCTATTCCAGGTAAGAGGTTGAAGTGATAGATTTTGCATTACTTTCTTCACCAATCCACTTCAAGTCCTGTTTTAAGGTCTAAATGTCTGGATTTGCCCTATCCCCTTATATACCACAGGGGACTGAAAGTTGGGAGCTTTTGTTCAGCGGAATGCAGAACAATGGAAATGTGGTTTAGGATGGAGGGGAGTGCAAAACTGCTCTTAGAAAGAATTAGCACACTTCCAGACCACACAATATGGGGAATAATACTAAAATATTAAAATAATACTCTCTGTGTTCATTTGGATTGTCATTTAGGCTTTGTGATTCACTAGTTCCAAGATTTTAATAGTAAATTGTTTATTTTTTCTGCTGAGTATGCAGGGAGTTAGAGAGCATCTTAAAATGGAAATGTCTGTAGAACCTCTAGACTTTATAAAAATTATCATTTGTTTTAAGCCTACAAGAGAAGTGATTGCTTAGTAGTCTAACTAAAGCTCATTATGAAATATTATTCTTATGCCTTACTCAGTAGAACTTTTGTTTGAACTTGCAGTGGTTTGTTTTCCACTTTTCTAGTGAAGGGAGATGTTATTTGGCTTACTTAATCCCAAGCTGCATTCCACGCTCCATTTCTTTCTCAAAATTCCTTAAAACACAAGGCAAAATAGCATGGACTAAAACAGACCAGTAACCATTAAAGATAGTGTAGTGAATTCCTTTTTACACACAGGAGTTTTAAACAAGAGCTTAAGCATCTGTAATGGAGCTTAAAGGATTGCCTCGTGTCTTAAATGACTGTGTTGTTGATTGTAAATAAAAAATAGTTTTGATTTTACAGTAAATGGGAAAATACTTTTTGCCATCAGAAAGACTTAAAAAGTCATTCACTCAGACACCTTAAATAAACATGTGTTGAAGTCTTCAGGAGCCTCAGTAGGTAGGTTCTTTGCTTATATAGAGGTATTAAAATTATAATCTTGTGAATATACTTGGGGTTAGTCTTCATTCTAAACAAGTCACTGAAGAATTTCTTCCCTTCTATTTTTCCTCCAACTTTCATATTCACTCCTCTGATTGAACTCACCTCCAGTAATTAAGCATGAACACATTGCTATTTTAATTAACTCTCTTATTCACAAGATAAGTAAGAATTCTATTTAATGTTCCTCAGTGGGAATCTGCTTCCAACTTTTCTTCTCCCATTTGTTTAGGCTTATCAGTGTTATTTCTCAAAGGTAGTGAATATTATTAACTTCATTCTACAGGAACAGAAACATTCGGAATGAAATTTGTCTGTTGCTCTGCATTGATGAGGTGTTGCTCTGGGGATACAGTTTGCTGTTCTAATGGCAGTGGTTTGCTGATCCTCAGAGTTGAGTTTTCAGATGTGGATTGAAAACTTAATCAAGACAGTTATTAAAATCTTACACAAATAGCAGTTCAGAGAACTTCAGCATCAATAAAAAGTCCCCCTCTCAATACCTCTAATAGTAATAAAGTACTGACAACACACAGTAATGATCTTTTGATCATTGTGGCGTTTGTGTGTCTTGTGTAGTGCAGATTGAATGGCCAATACCATTCATGGTAGAGGGTCAAACACAGAATGCTTCCACAAAAAAAAAATGCTCTAAAGACTTTTTATAGCTGTTTAATTCTTGGTTAAAGGAAGTAGTCATAAAAATAGGAAATTTCATCACAATCCTCTACTGAAAGAAAAAAGTGATAGTTGTCCCTTTTCTCACTAAGGGGATAAATGTCAAACTTTGGCATGCAAGCATTGTTCAGAATGGGAATATTTCTATCCATCTGCCTGGCCAGGGGGATGTAGTTTAACTGTGATGATAATGCTGCATTGAGGACATTGCTCTGGGACCACAAGCATGAGTTTTATTCACACAGCTGGCAAAAGATCATTAGCTGATTGCAGTTGTCACTGGTGTGGGCCAGCATTCGAGTCACTGACCTAGCAGGGAGAGACACACTGACTTCCTTTCTAGGCCACCAAGATAACCAGACTTTTCTGGTTGTATTTTTCAGTACTGTGCTAGCAGTGTCATCTAAGTCCATTTAATAGTCATTATGTTTCTGAGGAAGGAGATTTACTTTTAGTAAGGGTTATATACACAGGTATGTATCGGTCTGTGCCACAGGACAGTGTTTAAATTCAAACAGATTTCCAAAACAGTAGCAATTATAGACATTTATTTAATAGTGAACCTCACATTACTTGAAAATAAAATGTTGGGCACTTTGTTAATAGGTGTTTGCACATCTGTAGTATACATATGGGCAAGTTTTAAAAACATTTTCTTTATTTCTTTAAATGTTTCATATTTAAATTTTAAACCATTTTCTCAAATTGAACTAATACAGATCCACTGCAAGTGATGGATTTTTGAATATATCTCTGTTCTCACCAGCTGTTTCTGTAGATTTTGTTATATATGTAAATTCCCTGGATGGCCTTCACATTTCTCAGTCACAGTTTTATGAAAGGCAAAAGGCAGTGAGAAGGGAGGCAATAGTTCTGTTTTAGAGTCTGTCTTCTCCACTTCTGCTTTTGAAGCTTGTCTTCTTGAAATCATATAAAATCTGTATAAGAACAATCTCAGAAGCTCATCTAATCCATTGGAGTCCCAGGAGGTAGGTCCCAGGCTTTTCCTGCAGGAAGAGAGGAACCAGTTTCTACTGCCTAACAGGTGGCTGCAGCTGTGAACAGAAAACCTGTAGCAGAGCTGCTGTAATAGACAAGGAGCAAAAAGACTGGGAAAAGGAAGAAACTACAATTCCTGTTTGCGGACATGGTGGTGACATGGGCATGTACCCATGTCCCAAAGCTGGCTATTGTGGCTAGAGCATGCTGATCTGTCCTGGGCACTGTGGCAGGTCACTTCTGCCTGTACTATTCCTGACTGGTTTCTGTCTGCCTTGTGTTTAAAAGCCTTCACTCCCTAGGCAGTCTGTCCCAGGTTCTCACCGAGGTTACTGTTAAAAAGCTTTTGCAGTGAATAGGGGGTACACCGCCTAAAGGTCTCGCCTGAATTCCTTTCTTGAGTTTGAAATGTGTTGCTTTGTGTCCCTCATTGACGTGGAAGACAGTTCTCTTCTAGTTATAGCCAACTTCTGCGTGTTTAGAGACTGTCACTGTGTCTCCCTCAATTTTATTTTCCTTTAGATTAAAAACAATCAAAACAAAAGAAAAATCTGCACTCTGTTCAGTTTTTCTAGTGGACTGTATTTCCTGGGCCTCGTATTACTCTTCTTTCTCTTCCTGGAGACTGTTGAGATGATCAGCATATGGTGTGCCATGGTTTCAGCTGAACACAGCACTCCAGCTGAGGCTTTGCAAATGTGAATACAACAGGAGGGGTTACTTCATAACGTCTTGTGGGTGAGACTTTGGTTTATGTCCTCATGTAGGGTTTGCTTTTTCCCTTACAATTCATTGTTCAAGTTCACTTTGGCATATCTGCAACTCCAAGATACTTTTCTAAATTACTTTTTAGTGAGTTGTTCACCATTCTTTACATGAGTGCATCTCTCAGGTTATAGTATGTTGTTTTTCTGGCCTTGTTGGATTGCATTTTACTATTTCAGCTACTTTTGCCTTCTGTTGGTTGCTCCTTGCAAACAGCACTCCCTTGTCACCTCTTTTCTGCAGTGTCTCAGTGTTTCCTGTTAGCAATTAAGCTCCACACTCCCATTTAAATACTTGACAGCAGATACATCTCTCATTCTGAATAGTGTCCCTGTGGGCAACCAGGGAGCTGGAGTGTTTTCAGAATAGACGTGACTCTGGCAGAGCTGGGAGGTTCGTGTTTCAGAGTTGCAGGCCTCCAGGCACACACAAGTTCATAACTAGTTCATGCAGTTATTTATTAGGCTTGGCATACAACTGTTACAAAGAGGTTTAAGGAGGTAGGGCAGCCTGCAGACAACAAATTAGAGGGTTGTTGCTCCTTTATTTACTTGGTTATTGCAGGACTTAAGAGTTTTAATCATGGACCACAATCAGCAGTGTACTGGATAGCATAGAAATGCAGACCATCAGAGGGCCCTTACCAACCACAGCTTGAAGCAGAAGAGAGAAATAAATTACATTTGGAAGATTAATAATGTTTGCTATGGATTAACTACCTAAAGGAGACAAAATCAAATTAGAACTGGTAAAAAATGTAGATAAATTCTTGAGAGATATATATACACACACATAATCACTGCAGCCCAATAAAATTATACTTGCTGTCTTCATCCGGGGTCAAAACTGCCTGGTGGATTAGGGGTTTTGTTGTTGTTGTTAATTAACATTCATTGTCATGGTGGAAGGCAGATTACTGGAGTTGAGAGTGGAAAACAAGAATTTCAAATGTTGATGAGATCTTACATAGACATATGTAAAATGAGAACCTCTGCAAAGTAAATGAGTCCGTGTGGCCACTACTTGGAGCAGACTCTGCTACTGAAAGGGAAAAAGGAAAGCAAATTGTAGCATATCTTGTAACCTAAAGTTATAACTCTTGCATTCACTGTGAACGTGATTACCTTAGAGAAGGAACCATGTTAACAAAGATGATCATGTACTAGTTGTGAGCAGTTCAGTTGATACTGAGAAAATAAATTTTGCTAAATAATAAGGAGGAGCTTTTGGAGAATCTCTCTTTTAGAGAGATGGCACAATCATACCTCTTTGTAATATGTTGGTGTTGCTGGCCACTTTGAAGGGCATAGTTTCCATCTATACTAAACACAGGAAAAAAAAGACAGAGCTTAAAAAGCTTAGTCA
The DNA here is from genome assembly GCA_013399225.1 of Rhipidura dahli. Classification (NCBI taxonomy): domain Eukaryota; kingdom Metazoa; phylum Chordata; class Aves; order Passeriformes; family Rhipiduridae; genus Rhipidura; species Rhipidura dahli. Next base: position 1,457,982 of record VXAC01000089.1, read on the forward strand.
ATAGCTTTGTCAACAGATTTGGTGGGTTGTTTTTTTTTAAGTGGGGTTCACTGCTGAAGAGAGAGGACAAACTAAACATAAAGTGCTTTGCTAAGTATCCAGAGATGCAGAGTTGTGAACTTGTCTAAGTGGAACATGTATGAGTGGAATCATTCTGCAGACTTCTCTTACTTGTCCTCAGAATAAAAACTGAAATAGTAAAAACTTCAAAATCACTGAACCTTGGGGCATTCTGAAAGAATATTTTTTTGAGGGAAAAGAAAGATAGTTCTTTTTCAGTTCACTTTCTACCCAGAAACAGTTCAGTCACTAACTTTCTCTGGGCTTTTGTCTGTTTATGATGCAGCACAAATTCATCAGTGTGCAGTTTTATTAATGGTAATCTAGCTTGCATCTTCATTTAGCACTTGATTTGATTTTATCAACACTGCTCAGAGGTACTGATAAAATATTATCTTTCTTTAGATTAATTATTTCTGTTCTGCCTTTGAGACATCTCCCAAGAGATTTATGGGACAAGGGAAGCCTCTAAAAACTATCATTTTTATTCACAATAACTGGTGTTTCAACTGTGTAGATGAATTATATAAAGAAATAGATTGAAAAATTGCTACATAAATTCTCCCTGACAACTCCCTGAACTGCTTGCTTTCGATCCAATTTGTCAACTATTTTTGAAAGTAACAGTGTACAGAGATCCCTGCTAGCAGCTAAAAATAGTCTGGATGCAGAAAAGCTTCAAAGTAAAATGGTAGAATACCTGAAATCAGGGAGTCTTTTGGTAGTAGGAATATCCCTGACTTTTTCTTTCTGCTTACTGGTGGTTTTTGAACTGATAGCACTCATCGTAGTTATCTGGCATCATTAGACATTCGATCCGTTGATTTATTGATAGTTGATTATTAGTTGTGGATTACCTAATGTCTGATACAAGTTTATCGGCTTTCACTATCTTCATGTTTTGCCTAAGAAAGGAAAGATTGCTGCAAACTGTCAATAGGGCTTTTAAGAAACATGTTCCTCTGTTGTTACTCATTTTTCTCTGCCCTTTTCCAAGAGTATTACAAGGGTACTTCAGCACACTCCTTGATGTTCCTGGTATGAAGTACCCTCAAAGTCTTGGTTTTGACATCTGTCTGGAAACTACACCAGCAGTTGAAATTTTTGCTGGGTTGCTTTATACTAGATTTGGTTTAATTTTTTCCCCTAAGTATTGTTACAACAGTGAATGAGAACTCATAATTCTGCTTCTTGCTACTCACTGGATGATTTTTCTTCATTGTACAAATGGCTACTGCAAATCTGAAAACAACAGTCTTCTCTCCACAGCAAACTTTCAAAATCAATAGCGTCTGAACCTTAGAATTATTTTTTCTAAGAGAGCACCCCAGATATTATCCAGGACTTTAGTTTTTCCTTGACCATTCTCAAGTGATTTTTTTCTTCTGCTGCTACCATTTTGGTGGTTTTTTAATCATGTAGGGGCACAAATGAGTAACTTCAAGTTTATCTCAGAAAGTAAATTATATGTAGCTATAATTTGAGTGACAAAATGCATATGGAACATGCTTCACAATATTTTTAATGACTTATTTATTGCAGTAAGTACTTCAGAATAAATATTCACAGGAAAAGTGATTTGGAACTGATTTTGAAACATGCACTGTCTGATGTAGATGATCTCTGTTTTCTTTCAAACCCAAAAAGCATGAATGACTTTCTAATACTGTAGTAGCCACATGCAGAATTTTTGTAGGTGTTTAGTGATTTATAGCAGTTCTGATTTTGGGTAACCAACTTGACATCTATAAACATGGTATGATTCTCTAAGGAAGAGAGAGCAGGACCCTCTGAAATTGCCTGGCATTTGAAAGTCATGAACAAAGTTTCTTGGCCATGGAAGCAAATGCATGGATCCTCTTTGAGGCTTTGACACAAGCTGGGCGCTTGGCATCCCCATTGTCAAGATTGAATTTTCTCTGGGCAAGAATTTTTGGGTATGGGTTTACAAGTGAAATCTGAGCACCGGGAGCTGTGTAGCTGCCCCTGTGTTATGGAGAAAATCCAACAGTACTTGTGTCATCCTCCTGAAGCTTGTAAACACTCAGCAGTGAGGCTATGCTGAGATGACCAAGAAAGTTTGAAGCAAGATGGAGTCAAAAAAAGAAAAGGTAAATTTTACCTAGTTACAAGCTAGATTGAGTGAATGTATCTCTTTCTGAGCACATTGGATTAGGTGTGTGCACCTCCCACATCATAAAATCATAAATAAGAATAGTTATTCAGAAGTAGTGTGCAAAAAGTGAGTTCTCCCTCTTGTTCACCCCATGGTGAGTTGCCTCTACATTTTTGTTCTTACCATGTTTCTCATCACAATTTGTACTGATTTCCAGCATGGTAAAAATGAGTAGTGTTTACTTTCTAATGCCTACACACTATTGCAGTGAGTTGCCTCTTGTCAGAGCAGTTTACTCAGTGAAGTAAAGCATGATTTAATGACAGAAAATGGTCTAGCTAGCAGCTGTTATTTATGATTTTATTCATAATGCTGTGCTGCTTCTATCAAGACATCCCTTTGCTTGTCTCATGCTATACTACTTCATAGTAGTACATTTCCTGAATGCATAAGCGCAGAGGTAATTCAGAAAAGAGACTGTAACTTAAAAAGGCCCCTGGGACATTTTTCTGTTTAACCGTGACTACAATGTATATTTAAATGAAAAGGTAAATTTATCTCTCATATCTGTCTGTTTCCACACTGTACACTAATCACCTTCAAGGCAAATTGGTGAAAGAAAAACTGTACATGGCAGATTCTAATTATTCTGCTGCAGGAAGCTCTGAGATTGCACTGAAAGGGACAAAGGATAAACAGAAGAGGCACGAAGCCTCTCTTGTTGCAGAAGTAGAGAATGTGGTGGTCTCACTGGATCCCATTTACCACTAAGGCTTTATATAAGGAGGATTGTACCTTTTAGCTCATCTAGAAAAGAGTGATTTAACAGCAATTTCTGCCATGCCAGTCTTGCAGGATTTGTGATCTTTTACCTGTATTTTTCTCTTGTCTTCCCCTACATCCTCCAACTACCCTGTGAGAGACCTCCCTGCAGTCAATTTTAGCTAGGCAGCTGAACCTAGTAGCAAGGAGACATTTCTTCTAAAAGACCATCTCCTGGCACTCTGCCTCTGTCAGCATGAGTCTGCTTTTTGTGCCGGTGGGTGGGTGGTGAAACAATTTCTTCTGAGTGGATTTTTGATTATTTTCATAATGCTTTTGCAAACGTCTGTGGTGGGTGTTCTTCTTTCTGGGTTTTACCTGCATGAATTTTACTGTACTGAGTTACTTTGGCCCCTCTCCAGCTCTGTGTAAAGCAAGCTTTGCAACCCACACAGAATTACTTTGAAGCTAATTTAAGAGGCTTAAAGAAGATGGATGAGAATTCCCCTCTGAAGAAAGGAAACCTCAGTTCCTGTGGATTTGCTCTGTAGTGGTAACAGTTCTCTGTTATTTTTCCTGACTTCTGATTCATTCTCTATATAAGAATACAAAAACTGGAGGTTAGTAAGAGCTGCTCTTATGAGTGGCCATTGGCTGGCTGCCAGAGCTGCCTGTGAGGCCGCTGCTGATTTTATACTTGGGTCCATGCCACTGCTACAATAAATAGGGAGTTTGGCTTCTGATGTGCTATACAGTCTTTAGCTCCAGACTAGTGTCAGGTTTGTTGTAAGGTCAGAGGTGATGAGAGATGGAGTGGGCTATGGATAGGTGGTGTGGAAGGCAGCACATGATTCTGTTTGAATCAGTGAGTTTTGTGCCCGGTCATCTCAAGAGAGGATTTCTCCTTGCCTGCCAGTGCTGCAGTGTTCAGACTTGCTTGTGTGAGGGCATGGTCTTTGTGACCTGCCTTCCTGAAGCACCAAGTGTTCGGGCTTGTCAGTGGGACATGTTCCTATGTGCCATTGTTCAGCCTCAGGCACTGTTATCTCTGTACCTAAATATAGATTTGAAAACCTTGATGCCAGCATTTGTGCAGGAGAACTTTCTCCAGGGACTACTGCTTTAAGTTTACTGTCCAGGTCGCCTTTCAGAGATTCTGATGTGGGATTTTTAAAACAGTGAGCCTTTAACAAAACATTTGTGACACTTGGGAAAACGTGGGCAACGTCGTATGATTTACTATAAATTCCTTATGCTTTTCTTCCCCAATTCTCAAAGCACAAATGTTGGTGTAAGTGTGATGAGAAATCTTCATTTAACAAGGGAAATACTTAATGTGAAACTGGATGTTTGAAACTCAGTTCCAAGAAGTAAAACCTGATGTAGTCATTCCCTATAGCCCCTGTGCCTGGGGTTGGTGGGACTAAACAGAGTGTTTTGGCTCCCCAGTGCTGTCTGTAACTTTGTGCTGGCTGCAGCAGTGTGTGAGGACAGCTGCTCTTACCTAGAAGCAGAAAACAATGCTAAATTTCACAAAACTGCTAAATCCTGTGTTTATTTCAAATGAATAGGAATTATCTCAGAAAAACTACATAGGAGACATTGGAAAAAATTATTTTAAAGGCATTGTTGTGGTGTTAATAAACCTAAACTATTGAACATGGATTTTTAATAAGGAGCATTCCAGCTTGATTTATATGCCATTTTAATTGCTCTTTGTAAAACTTTTTGGCATTTCACACATTGGATGTCAGTCTAATAATAAGTTTTGATCAAGCACACATAGACATGGAAACAATTGCTATTTCTGGTATGTAATACCTAATCTTGAAAGAGAGTTTGAGAGACATTATTAGAATAACTGCTGGCTTCCTAAGAATAATTAGCCTACTGTGACATAAGAGGTGTTTTCAAGTCTCAGAAATCAAAGTTTCTTTTCAGGTATAAAATGCATGTTTTATCTACAGGAAATAATTCTTTCTGACAAGACAAACTGATCACTTTTTAAATGGATTTTAATGCTTTGCCATTAATGAGCGAGTCAGGCAAATGATAAAAGATTTCTGAACATTCTGATATTGTTCAAAGTTCAAAACATACATACATTAGACCCATATGGATAAGATTCTTTTGGATTTGTGTTTTACAGCAGTATTTCAAAACCTGTGTTGAATACCTGAAGGTTAATTTTAAATGTGTACGGGTTTGCGGTTGGCTTTTGGTGTAGAATGATTTTAGGTTTTGTAAAAGCAAGATGATTTCAGGTGCACTTTTCCTACCCCAACAATTATAATTATGTAGCTCTTTTAATGTCTCCATTATATAAGCAGAGAAGATAGTTCTGAAAGGGAGAAAGTGAAACTAAAAACTCAGAAGTTATTGAGGTTTTTAATTTTTAAACATTGAATTTTCTATTCAATGTCAGTAATTTTAGGTATTTTTAGTAATGTGGCACAATGTGAGTATGCAGACAGATTAGTTTTATTTATTTGTTGGGATGATTTGTCACTTTCTTTAATATTCAAAATACTGATTTCATATTTGCTCATAAGAAAAGTGCATATTGGATGATTGCCAAAATTATTTTTAGTTCTGCTTGTAACTGTCAATGTCTGGCTGTGTTACCTCTGTAGATAAATGAAAGAAAAACTTTATTTGCAGCCTCTGTTTTTCAAATCCTTTGACTTTTCTAAAAGACTTAGTTTTGCCTCCTGGTGACTTGAGATGGAGAGGATGCTTCTTGTCATAGCAGAGGCAGAGGTGGATAAATATAGTCTTTCTGAATTTAGATCTGTGTCTACTCTGCGAGCTGATAGTTTCCCTCTTCCCTAAGTGAAGATTCACCTAACATAAATACTGCACATTTAAAGATAATAATATAGGAGGACAAAGAACTCCTCAGGAATGAATGTAGAGGACTTTTTTATCCTCTTTAACCCTAAGTAAATTTACAAGCCAAATCACAGCGCTGTTAACTGTATTTGCTTGTAAAACTTACTCTGTAAACTGTCTTTGAGATAAACTTCCACTGACTTTTTCAGGTGAAGATGGAGTGTAAATTGCTTTCAAATGCTAAGTTTAAAAACCAAACCAAAACAACACACCACTCTATAAATATATATGTATGTACTAAAGAATGATAAAGACTGGGCTTTGTGTAGCTTATATAGCTTAATCTTCTTGTAATTTATAGCAATGAGTAACTGTGCAAATAGTGTTGCTTTTTCCTTGCATCACAGTAAGTAGACTAGAGGCTATAAATGTATGCCTCAGGTTCTGCCATCTGAATTGAAAGTGATTCTGGCACTGAGAGCCCACTGCCATGTGACACAAGGATATTAGAGGGAGACAAAGTGAGCTACAGCTATTCCAGGGCTGCTGTACTGCTCCAGCACTATGGTCCTAGAATAGCACCAAGTCTTGCACACAGCAGGAGTGCCCTGTCGACCACACAGCATTGCTGTTGCATTCCTGAAGGCTGAAGATACTTATTTTTAGCATGTCCCTCCCTGAATGGTGAATTTCAGTGTTAATAATAATATTTCTGAAGTGTTTTTCTCCATCCTTTTCCCTTCGAATTAATTTTTCTAAATTGTCCTCTTTTTACATATGCTGAGTTTAGTGGCATGAGACCTTACTGGAAAATAGATGAACAATGAATAATACAATGTGGCTGGCACAAGTGGATCACTCCTGTCTGTGATAAAGCAGAAAACAGTAGTACCTTTTATGAGCATTTACCATTGTAAAAGCTGTCAGCATCTAAAATTAGGCATGAAACACCATCTTGGGAAATCTTTTTTAGGGCTTGTCCTTTGCAGTTTACCTTAATCTTTGAGATAGAAGCACGTCCTTTTATTGGTTGCATGAATAAACCATTGGACTGGCTTCAGAGATAACAGCTAATTTAAAGGTGAGATTGAATCAGTTGTTGAAAATAGTCTATTTGTAGATGCTTAAATAGCTTCACTTATCTTAGTGTCTCACTGAATTGATTTCCACCCCCTCTCTCGTGTGTTCATCTTGCAGGGAGAGGTAATCATTATTATAGCAAAGACAGGACTGAAAACCCTTAAATTACAAATGTCAGCTTGACATGCATCTTTTTTTTTCTGTTGAGATTTCATTTAATGGTGTGTTTTGTCTTAACCGATGACAATAAAAGCCCTACAGAAGTCAGTATTCAGAGAGTTGTTGTAAACTAATAAAGTCCTCATTCAGAAACCAGCATTAAAATTAGGAGCAGATTAAAATTACTTTAATCATCAGGAAAGGACTGGCCAACAGCAGTAAATTTCTGGAAATATAGAAAGGCCAGGTGCTCACTTCCTGAGAATTGCCAGCAACAGCTGGAGTTGATGGATGGTGTTTTACGGAAGAGTCTCTGGAACTCCTCATCATCATCCTCAGCAGTTCTACTGTTCATCAGTTATTTTGTTTCTTTATAGTGTTCAAGTAACTGTTTAAAGTGAAAATTCTTCTCTACCATTCTGACAAGCACTTTGTCAGTTGAGATACAGTTATGGCTGCAGTTGGAGACAGTGATTTCATCTGTGTAAAAGTGGCCTTAGACTTTTGGGTTTGGGGTTTTTTCCATTGACTGGGCACTGTGCAATACTGCATTTTTATCTGTAATATGTCTAGAGGTTTTGGTAAAGCCTTTGGAGGTAGATATGGTTTTATTTGAAATTTCTCACATTTTCTTAGCAATGATTGAACTAAAATTAAATGTGATTACTTTGTTTTCAGCGTGCCATGTGGATTTACATGTTTCACATTACAGGCAATGCTCAGAATAAATGTGTTGCATAGGTTCATATTACTGGTGAGGTTCATGTCTTGTAAAAATAGAACCTGTTGATCGTGTGTGTTATAAATCACGGCAGGACTATTTCCTTTAAAAGCAGAGATTGTAAACAGGCAACCAAATTATAAGAACGTGTCATTTTTCATTTACTACATTTTTGTTCTGATTAGAGTAGAAGCTGCAATGATGTTAAAGCAAGGCAGTGAAAAGGAATCAGCCAGAATTTTTGGGACAAGCAATAAACTGCATTCACGGCCACGTGTTTTGCTTGACTGGCAAAACATGACACACTGGATCCCAAATTAGAGTATGCAGGCAGAGACATGCATCAAAACAAGAAGATGTGGGAACTGTGTTAAGCAGTTACAGTCTGTTTTTGTGTATGTGGAGTTCAGCTTTTAACTTCACACACTGCTGTGGCAGCAATAGAAAGACATATGAAAGCATGTGCTATGTGGATACTTGGTGTTTTGGGAGCTGGTTTCCTGAAAGCCAGTAGGCAGTTCAGATGTCTTACTTGATGGACTGGGGTTTCTGCAAGTTCTTCTGGTTCTAGTTGCTATGTAATATCTGAAAATGCACCAAGTGCTACAAAAGTTTTTGTTGTGGCTTCTGTTTCCATCCTGATGAGGTGAAGTACCTCTGAGACAACCTTGAAAAACTGGTCAATGCTCAGTCCACTTTTGCTGAATACAGACTTGCCTCAGTGAATTCATCTGTGCAGGAAATCTGGTCTTAGTTCTGTTTGTTCCCTGTGCCAGCTCAGTCTTTGCTCCTTTCACATGTGATGCACCGTGCAGCCCTTGTGTTTTTACAGTCTTCCCTTGGAGAGAAATGTATTCTTTTTGTAACATTTCCTTAAACCCTTCTGTATTCAGAATTGGTAGATAAGACACCTAAGCGGGATACCATCATACCATCATTTGTATTGTCTCATTTTGATACATTTCCCAGAGCTATTAAGAAACCAAGCTGGTGGTCCCCATTACTGAACCTGACCTGGGCAATTGGTGCAAGTTGTTCAGAAGGTTTTACTCATCAGACACCACAGAAACGATCACCTCTGATTCTTATTAACAGCACTTGTGGAGAGTTACAGCACTAAGAGCATTTTGTATTTCTTTTTCTCTTGTCTTAGGTTTTCTACCCTAGCAAAGATGGCACTAAGATCCCAATGTTTATTATTCACAAGAAAGGAATTAAATTAGATGGTTCCCATCCTGCCTTCTTGTATGGATATGGAGGCTTCAATATATCAATTACACCAAGCTACAGGTAAGCAGGGTGATTCCCACCTTCTTCTGAAGCATCTGGTGTTAACAACTGTCACAGACTGTGGGCAGAATGGACGATGAATTTGACAGGATGCATTTCAGGTCCCTGAGGAGCAAGATGGGAGCCATAAGGGCTGCCTGCACATCACTGCCCAGGCATCTGTTTGTCTGCTTTGTTAGTTCTGAATTCAAGGGTTTTGCCTGGGCTCACAGAAGAAATTATGTCAGAGCAGAGAAGTGCTCTGCTCTCCTGAGGTTTCCAACAGTCACCCAGCCCTTAGGATTACACCTTAACCTCTTCCTGCTCTGTCACTGAGTGCAACAGAAAAATATGGAATATTTGAGCCCCCTGCTGAGCTAATAACATAGTAAGTTTTATTTTTTTCAAGCTAAACAATTACCTATGTCTAAATATTACAGGAAATCAAATGTTTGGCTTAATTAATGTAAATAATTAAAATTTGGCTGCATTTTTGTATTACATTTTTGAGATTACATCAGAAGCAAAATCCTTCTATGTCCCATATGATCAAGAAAGAGGAAAGAGGATTGTGACTTGAGACGCAAATTATACTGTCTCTGCAAATGCAAAGCAACACATAAACCAAAAATGCTGTGTGCAGAGCAGGCTTCATAGCTCTCAAAAGCCATAAGCTTTATTGCATAGATGATCTCTTTAAAGAAAAGGCTTATTTCTTAAGCAAAGCAATTTTAATAGACTTGCCAAGAGGCAGTGTTTGAATACCTAAGAAATTTTCCTAGGTGAGGCAGAGGAAAACAAATGGAAAGGGCTGGAAAGAGAACAGTTTCTCAAGTAGCAGAAGAGCAGCTCACCACAGAAAAACAATATATTATGAAACAATCCTATTAAGTTTAGGTGCTACCAGTCTTGCTTTAGAGTTAGCACATTTCAAGAAATCCTTTGTAGTGCTTGCCCTTCTTGTTTATTGTGATTGTATTTCTGAATAGCATTTACAGTTTCTCATCCTTTTAAGCAAATGCCTTGTCTAACAATGGACCTCCCATCTTGTGCTCTGTGATTATTTGTAAGCTTTTTATCTGCCTCATAAAGCTACACTTTTAATTTCCTGTGGTTCTTGAGAGAGACAATTATATAACTAGCATAGTTTTTAAATTCCTTTTTAGTTAGGTTCAACCACTGATTTATTACAGTTTATTGTAGATGCTGAAAACTGTGATAAAACTTACCATGTTTTCTTTTTTAAAGAACGTAAAATAAATATTACATATCTATTGATTTAAGGTAAGTTTTCACATACTGCAGAGCTGACACAAGCTGGTTGCTGGCAAAAGGAGAAGGTATTTCCCAGTGTCTACTTCCACCTCCCATCCATTGGCCCCAGTGCTTGCTGGAGCCTTTGCTAAGCTGATTTACCTTGCAAGAATTACAGAAAACTATCCTAGCAAAACAGAGTGGGTGGTTTTCTGCCATTTTGTCAAGCTAAAAATTGATTCCCGTAGGAGTCCAGCAAACAGCAGCAAGAGGGTGCAGCTGACATTTAGAAGAGAGGAAGAGGGGAGGTAGGAGCAGTGACCTGTATTTTCCTGAACCCTATGAAACCTTCATTATACAGTTCATAAATTAAGAATATGAGTCTGTAACAGTCCTTAAAAGTAAATGCACAGAGAACAATCTGTGACCTTCAGATTAAAATATTTTATCCCACTGACAATGTAAATAAAACATGATTGGCTACACCTCCCTCCTTATTCTCTCCCTGTAATATCAAGATACAACTTCTCAGCTGTCTCTTTTCTAAAAGAAAAAAAAGAAAAGCCGAAGCCTTCAAATACATGTTTATGGCTGATAACTTGAGAATTGAGTACTTGGTGAGGGAATGTGTTCCAAAAGTAGGCAGGCAAAATCAGGGAAAGGAAATTGTAAGAGAGAATTTATGCCAGAAGGGCAGGATGTCCGGTTCATCCTTTTCCTGGCAGATTTCACTAATGTTTTACTCCATCCCTGTTACTGTATACTGCAATACTCCACAAGGAGTTCCCAAGTCCAAGTGCTGTTCCAGCCACAGCCCAACACCATGATTTGGTTTGGGTTTTTTGGGGGTTTTTTTTGGGTTTTTTGTTCTGTTTTGTTTTTTTATGGCCACAGGCACAAGTGCCAGAAAGCAGCCACAGGATAGCCAAGGTAGCTATGGAAATGTAACCAAGTAGTAGCCAGCTTACCTTTAAAAAAAACAAACAAAAAATTCCTAGCTAAACACTCCTGGATTGTTTTATTTAAACTTAAGGCTCTTAGAACTTTCCACAAAGCACTCCATCTTCTCCTTTCCAATGGTTGAATTCTGTCCTGTATGTCTTCCAGCCAGTACAATATTTTCTTACTGGTATTTCATGCCCGTTAGTGTGAGCCACCTCTCTGCTTTGGGGAGCTTATTTCTGCTTAATTCAGAAACTGGCATTCCTTTTCACATCAAAAATGAAAAAATCTTCTTTGCTGAAAGCAATAGAAACAAACCAACAGGTTACAGGATCCAGAAATAACTGCAAGAATAATAGGCCAAAGTCATTAAGTCGCTTACAATAGTGGTTTATTTTTGAATGCAAGCATGCATCTTTCATATGCTTCTCTGGACTGGAGAGCTGCATTTGGTGGCATTTTGAGATGGTGCTTGCTAAAGCACTGTCATTAATTATACAGCCCACATAGCAAGTGCAAGTGAAGGCTGATGGAATGATACCAGTGGCTTGGCAGAGCTGCTGGGGAAATGCCATCACAAACCCACCATTAATGCCTCAGATTTGGCTAACTATGCTGTAGGAACCAACATGTTTCCCTTCACTGATCTGTGTGTGCCTGCGTGGGTACAGGAGAAGCAGTTTCTAACTCATCCTGGAATACAGCTGGTTGTGCAGCAGACTGTGAAATTGCATTTCACTGCCAGGTTGTTCCCAGCCTTTAAGCAAAGAGGTGGTGGAGGGAAGAGAGACTGTGAGCCTGGAGAAAGGTCAAGCAACAGAGCAGCCCTCAGTGCAGAGTGGAGGATTACTCCTTTTGCTTATTCTGTTACCACTCCCTTCAGCTCCACAAAAGCTGAGAAAACAACCAAGTCTGGTGACTCAGGACTTCTTCCCCATCACCTCTGTGCTTGCCTGCATTTTTCTGTCAACTCTAATATCTGAAAGCAGATCAGTAATTCTGAGCAAGTGTTCTTGCTTTATGAAGCACAGCTCCTCACATTGTTCTCTACTGTAAAAAACAATACCTGATTTATTATTTTTTGTGTTATGCTCCTTAAGAGTGATGAGAGAGTCTGGAAGGAGCTCTCCAGGGCAGGAACTATCTTCTGATCCCTCCACTGACTCCATCCTGACCCTGTTGCCCTTTCCTTTATCCTGCCTCCAGGAGAGAAAGCAAAACAGGTGTAATGAGCAAAAGGCTACAGAGACTGTTGGGAAGAACAGGGAGCCAGACTTTCTTCTGCAGAATGAGACATTTCGTAGCCATCCAGGTTGACTGGACAGTTTGCTTGTGACTCAGGCACCCAGCTGACTTGAAATCAAATCTGGAAGCAAGAATCCACCTGGAAAAAACACAGGAGGCAGTAGTAGGGTTGTGTGTGAAACTTGGGCTTTGTACTGTCTTATTACTTGGAAGTTTCACTTTTTTAAAAAGTAGTAAGTTCAGATTCTATGCTTAGAAAACCTGATTCCTTGAATTTAAAAATACTTTTGAGAAAGTTTGTTACAAGCTCAAGGCATCTGCGTCAAAGTATTGGTCAAGTTAGGGTCCTGACTCACCATGATCCCTCAGACAGGCACAGTTTGTTTCAGCAGGTGGAAGAGGATGGACTCTGTTGTGGAATATTTTATTTTTTAAGTATGCTCAGGTAATATATTTGGGAAGCAAGCTCTTACCTGTAATTCTTACACTTGCTACTTCTGATTATTAGGGAATCAAATAACTTTCGACCAAGAGGTCCAACATTTGAGATAGACAGGGAAAGGAAATGCAGAATATTTTGTGAAGTTTTGTGACTCTACATACCAAAAATGAAGAAGCCACAGTCTCATGAGGCAACCTGCTGTCAGGCTACTCTACATTAGCTGTGTAGCAACCTGTTGAAATTAGGAGACCTGCAGTTTGACAGAGTAATGCTCTCTGGCCTTTGGGCAATGTGCTTACAGAATATCAATCTTGCATTTGATCTGCATGTCACAGCAATCTAAGGAAAATGCAATTCACAGTGATGGTCTTAAGAACTGATTTTACAGAAGCTGAGATAATTCATGCCTCCTGAGCCATCTGATGGCCAGATAACCAGCCTAGGTGGAAAGGTTTTCCTTTGATGGTCATGAAAATACAGAACTCTCTTACCAGTTACCCTTGTGCTTTTTATTTCCTTACTTCTTGGTAGATACTCTCAAAAACATGTGCCAGTACGTAGGTAATTGTTTTGGGACGTATGAAAATTCTACCTGTTGTGATACTACACACATGAGACACACTGTTGGACGAATGTCTTTCAAGCCATTTCTGATAAGCAGTAGTGGGACTTAAAAAGACCCAATCCTTGCCCTTGTGGTTGAACAAATTTAATTTCTCCAGACAGTGGTTTTTGGATGAGCAAAGAATTCAAGTAAATAAGAAATTTAAACCTAATGGAGGGGGAAAAAAAAGACTTGTTGAGGTTAAATTTTAATATTTTACTTGTCTCCTTGGCATATGTGTGGTTGGCCTTCTGCAGCTTCTGTTATGTTAAGCTACTGCCTCAACAGATCAACAATTAAATTTTTTTAATTGTTGAATATAATTTAAATTACTTCAGTCCATTTGAAAAAAAAAAAGATAGTAATATCTCTGATCATTTTGCAGTTTGGCATTTAAAAACATATGCTATTTTAGCTTTCAGACAGGTTCAGGAGATAGTAGGGGAGGCAGAACCTGTAATTTTATGTTACACTATTTGTTTTGTATATGAGAGGAAAATGAGTTAGTATGGGATTGGCCAGCACTTTACTGCTGACCATGGCACAGAAGAGTGGTAGATAGAGAATTTTTCTTTGCAAACACAGTATTGCAAAGGTCCAAAAGAAATATATTAAGCAGAAGTTAGGTTGAAAACACCTGCTCATAAACAAAGATCAAGTGCTGATTTAAAGTTTTAATTCTTTGCTTTCTTCCTTTGAGCTAAGTCTTGCTTTCCTCTCTGAAGAAGCAGAGGTCCCATGAAAGAGGAACATTCAGAAAGCTATGGAGGCCCAGTGGTACTGCTTAACTCTAGTCTGCACACTAATGACTTGGAAGATAATCTTTAAAAATTGTGGCATGTCCTGAGTGGCCTTCTGTGAGGCCAAACCACTGGCCACTCTCCTTCGAAGAGCAGAACTAAGGGAAGAAGAGTGGGCCAGGACTGGTTCCTTCCTCTCCCAAAGCTGGGAGTTTTATTTCCATGGATAACCATTGTAAAAAGCCTGGCGGCTCAGGTTCCCCATCAAGAGGGACTTCATTCACAATTTCATCATTGATTTTGGGAGAGATCTTTCCCTCAGAGCATTTCTGCAGAAGTGGTGAGCACATAAAAATTGGAAAATAAAAGCAATCCTCTATCTGTTTGCTTTTTCAGTGTGTCAAGACTTATTTTTGTGCGACACCTGGGAGGTGTTCTAGCTGTGGCAAACATCAGGGGCGGTGGTGAATATGGAGAGACCTGGCACAAAGGTAAATCAGTCAAAGCAGAGGAACAAAACTGCAGGCTTACCAATGAAAATTGCAACATTTTCTTTTCACTCCCTCTTCCATGCTCACATCTCCTTTTGCATTTTACTTACTCTGAAAAAAAGTGGATTTTTTTCCTTACTTACATGTTAGAGGTGTACGTTGTCCAGTGTTAAACTGATGGTTTTCATTAGATTATTTTAATTTTTGCAGCCTACTTAAAAACAGTTTTGTACAAAGACAATATTTTCCAAGAAAATAATTGTGGTTTTTTAAGCAAGATCAAGTTCCTTAGACTTAAACACTGGAAAATGCAGTTATTTATCTTGAAGTGATCTTACAAAAAGTGTCTGTCTGTATTGAAAAAGACCTGTTTTGCTTTCACATACCTCTTTCATTATTGCAGGTGTGCAATTCTAAATCCCTAAGACAACAACACTGACTATTTAGACTCTCTTGGTATCACACACACACACACACAAAAAAATCATTTACAGAACTTTACAGAAGGTGTGAACTCTAGAGTTCAGAATATAACTCTTCTGTATTGTTTTTGTATAATTTATGAATAGACCTTTTTTTTTTTAATATTTGATGAATGTGACTGGAAGAATTTCTTCACCAAAAGGGTTTTCAAGCACTGGAACAGGCTGCCCAGGGAAGTGGTTGAGTCACCATCCCTGAAGGTATTTAAAAGACACATAGGTGTGTCTTAGGGACGTGGCAGTGCTGTGTTAACAGTTGAACTTGATGATCTTAAAGGTCTTTTCCAACCTAAATGGTTCTGTGGTTCTGTGATTGAAGTTCATATGAAAGCAACAGCTCCAGAAGTGAATTGACATCATCTCCTTCACGCTCTTGAGGAATCCAAATTGTAGGCAACCATTTCACCTTTCACGTTTTTTTAAGCAGACTTCTGTGCCACAGAAAAACTAAGTCAAACACTGCAAAGCTCTGTCAATCTCTTTTCCCCTTTCTTAACACTTTTGATGCATTTCTGTCCATGTTTTTCCCATTGAGTCTTTGTCTTAATCATTCAGTTGTCTTTGTCCACTTGCCTTACTGTTGACAGCTGTCCACATTCCTCTACCAGGGGAGAAATCTTGAGAAGTCCTTCTTATCTCTGTAACATACCCATCATTATTTAATGGTGACACTTTACTCATATTCCAAGAATCTGGTGGATAAGTTGCTGGAAATGTTGTCAGCAAGCCAAATGTACCAAAACAGTGGTACTTATCATGTAGCAATTTGCCATGGCAGTAATCCATAATATCTTTTTATCAGGCAAAACGGTATTTCCAGATCATTGCATCTTGATTTTACTGTTCCATCTGTGGTAACTATTTGTCTGGGTCATTTCCTCACAATTGAGTTAATTATGTATTAGTTTCATAAATAGAAGCTGTATGTGCTTGCATATACAGGATATTATTGGTTAAGATGAAATATCCTTCATTAATTTTAATTTGCTGATTGATTTGTAATAGATTTTAAGAAAATTTATCTTAATATGATAATGCTTCTTTGATCCACCTATTTCCTGCTTGATTTTGACCCAAAGTCTTTTATTGCAGTTTCACATAAAATATGTATCTGCTCTTTGTTAATTCCAGAAGCAATTACAGAAGGTTTTTTTGCATAGGTTTAATTTTAGAGATAGGATTCTGACCTTACACCAGCCTGATACTTTGAGTAAAGAGTAAGATTTATTTCTCCTTTATTGCCCCATATTTGAAGACCTTTTTGTTGTCACAGTATGTCTCTCTTCAATGGTCTTGTTAATACAAAAATGGTGTGTATTTGTTAAATAAAAAAAGAAAATTTTAAATGTACTGGTTTCAGTTCTACAAGATGTTTTTGACTAAATGTCAGACTTATCTTGCTAAACTTCTGTGACATAGAAATGAAGCAACCATTGTAAACTGGTTGTCTAGGATCACTTGATGGACAGTGGAGATAAAGAGACACCCTGCAGACTGCAGCTCGTCTCACTTATTTTAGGGTAAAATTTATTTTCCTGGAGGTTCTTGGACCATAGGGGGAACCTTAGGCAATCAGTTTGGAATAAACATCCAGCTTTCAAAGAAAGTAGAAGAAACTGGACTTCCATTTCTGCATCCTTTAAGCCCCACTTGCCTGTCTGGACCACAGCCTTTGTTACAGGAATGCAAGGATTTTCTTCCCAGTTCCTATTTCTTGCTAGCATTTCATTGCCTGAGACTACCATGGTCTTTAGGTAGGATAACCTTTGAGAAGGAGTTTTAGTCTCTTGCCAAACAAGCAAGATTTGGACAACTGAGTTCTCTAAGCGAATATTCTTCTACTAAAATAATTGAAAGATTGTAGGGAAAACCATCCTTTTCCTTCCCTATCCCACTCTGCAAAATTTTTTGGTTTTAGACCTGGAAGTCTTATCAATTACGTCATCTGGACCTACATTTTCTGTCATTATTTATTCCCTCATATATCTGATAACATTTGGAATTTCATTCAACATGATGGCATTATCTTAAGCATTTACATATTGAAAGTTAATGAATAAAATTTCAAAGCAAGATGCAACTCTGAAGTCCCTTTTTGACCATAGCTATATATCATCTGGTTTGGAAACAGCTAATAGAAAAAAAAAGTAAATTACCAGCCACATATTATATATCCAGGAAATAAGAAGTGCTTATTTTATAAGCTGAATCTTTATTGCCTGAAGAAACTGTCACTGAGTTTAATGATGTTAAAGTCCCATTAGCTCAAACCTCAAGTGGATTGTATGTGGTCATTTTGTATATATTTTGCTGTGCAAAGCTTTTAGCTTTCCTTTCACTAGTTAGGAACATTACCTGGCACTCACTCCACAATATAGCTATGTATTATTCAGAGTTTCTGAAAGCATCAGAGTTACTGACAAAACCATCTCATACCCTCTCTGTGTTGACAGAATCTTTAATTTTTGCTGTCTTTCCGAGATGCATCAATTATTAAAATGTTCATGAAACTGGAATTGTTCCCAGGTATTTTTGCACACATGTTTTTCTGAAGAAATGGTATAAAAAGGATTTGATGGTATCAACTGATTTGTTTTGTTTCCGTGCTAGGTGGTATCTTGGCCAACAAACAAAATTGCTTTGATGACTTTCAGTGTGCTGCCAAATACCTCATCAAGGAAGGCTACACATCCCCAAAGAAGCTGACTATTAATGGAGGCTCAAATGGAGGCCTCTTAGTTGGTAAGAACTGCTTGTCTATTTTCCACGTTTGGTGCTGGGCTTATTTAAGTAACCAGACAAAATTTGGTAAGATCTGCCTGTCAAAAGCTGCCAGATTGTCACTGCATTAATGTATACCAGGTGTTAAATATGTACAGTAGTACTTCATTTGCTTTTTGCATAGGACTTTGGGATTCTGCAGTCTCTGGCAAAGGCTGACTGTTAAAAGCCGCACAGCCTTTGTGTGGTAAGAGCTAACCCTGTGGTAGAATCACACAGAAAGTAAGAATGGTTTAAAAAACATCTGGGTTTTTTTTTATATTTTTCTTTCTTAAGATCAACCATCACAAAATAACTATTAATTTGTTATGTAGCATTGGGAAACTGTGTGTGGTCTGCTACAAATGCATCTTGTTCACTTGAAATTCACTGCCGTGTTCTTAACTTCAAGGAAATTAATAGCCTCTTCTTAAACAGGAGTCTTGTCACAGAAAGATCTCATATTCTGCACAGTCTAAGAGCTACAAAATTTATTTCTGATAAGATCCCTATCTGAAATTGTCTGAAAGTAGCAGAAGAAAAAAGAAGGTGATTTTCCTTTGCAGTTTTGAAAGGAAAAGGAGACACAAAGTAATAATTTCAGAGTCTGATTGCCTTTTTTTAAGAAACCTGAAAGGTGACAGTATGAGAGATTTGAGCTACTTGTGTGAGAAGGGGTTAAAAAAGGCACCTCAAGTCCATAAACCACTGAATTATCGAAAACTAGAAGTTTCACCAGGCCCACTCTTCTTTTTGTATTTACCTGCTGCTGTATACTGACTCTGTTGGTTTGATTAGATTTTTCAGTGAATTAGCATCCAGCATAAGAAGCAGGATTTGGAATGATACAGATCTTTGGTTTAAGTCATCTTGGCTAGACCTGCATTATTATTTTTAAAAAGCAGTTGTTTTAAAGATCAAGTAGCAAGTCCTTGTAAAGTTGTGTTTTGGTTTCTGCTTACATGCTTCTCAGTAACAAGTGTCAGGAGGTGTTTGTGCATTGAAAATAGAAATGGGTGAATATGGTGAAGGATTAAAGTGTTTGCACTCCATTTGCGAATGCGGGCATTGCACAAGTCGATTTTATGTGAGCCTAAATGTGTGTTTGGAAATGCAGTTAAACTTAGAACATATTACATAGCTTCTGAAAATACTGACTTATGCTTATGTGGACTTCAGTTTCAGTCGGGATGAGGGGCATTCTACCCAGCCTCAATAATAAAACCCCCTGGTTTGCTGGCTGAACTGTTCAGCTGGGCTCCTTGTGTCAGTAAGGGGAAGCAAGGAAATCTGCAGGGAATACATCATTTTGGTAGGAGACAGGTGTTAGGAATCTAGACCTCCCTGCTCTAAAACATTTTGTTAGAATCCTTCCCTTGCATTTACTGGTAGATTACAATCAAGTAGGATTTCCATGCTCTTTATGAGCCAGATAGGGATTTTCCTTGACTGGGTAGAATTAGGTGAATTTAGGAAATCCATGTAAGGTCTTTCTCATCAAAGCAAGAGTAAATTTTGCAATAGTTGTTGATGCAACACTAGAGATCATAACTCATCCTTTAGGTGTAAGGACTCACTGCCAGATTTTGTCCATTCCTGTTTATTGAAGAAAAAGCTGATAAGGAGGAGTATTGACACTTTTCCAAAATACTGTTTCCTTTCAGTCAGACTAACAGGAGGTGACTGTGAGGACTACAGAGCCCTGAGGTCTTGTCTCATTCAACCACAAAACAAGACTTCCTTGTCCTACAGTGTGATCCCCAAGCTCAGCAGAGTGGCACAGCTGTGAGCTGAAAACCTTCCTGCAAATGCAGTGTTGGACCTCTCGTGTTTGCTTAGACAAAACCAATTCTGACATTTTGAAGGTGTATTTTCATACTGAATTTTAAACCTCAAAGTTATGTATAGAGGGATAAAATTCACAAAAAAATTGCTGTTCCAGATTGCACTTCAGTAATTAATATAATTAAGTATTGTGGCTAATTAGAAAGGTGCAGTGTGCATGGATGAGTGTCTCCATGGGTGATTTCTTACTGAAGTAATTACTTAAGGAACTAGCAAGGACCAATTTCTTACAAAATCCTGAGCAACAGACAGTGCTCCAAGAGACACTCTGAAATAACAAGTATTAAAACAAAATGTTATGGTAGTTTTGGCTTTTTTCCTACCAGAATGCAATTAATGTTCATAAAAGAAAATAGCTTGAAAGGGTATCTGATCAAAAGCTTCAGTTAAAACCCTTAAGATCTTTTACATAGATCTCTTTAAGGGACTATATGTACTTTATTGAAACAACTCATATATAAGGAAGAGTTAGCACAGTTACGTATCAGAGATGATCAGAAGTAAAGTTTCATCTTTCAGAAAGTAAAAATGTTTAAATGAAGAAAATAGGGTAAAGTGTCAACTCTTCGCAGGGACTGGCAGACCACAAGAGACTGATGAGCAAAGTGCTTCCAATATTAAGATTAGCAGTGACATTTTTCTGTGCACATCAGAGGCAGGAAGCTGGCCAGATCATCTGTGGGACTTGCAGGTTAGTGAGATGTAAAAGGAGCATTAAAGAAAAATAAGGGCAAAGCAGGACAACTAAATGGTCTGTTTGCATTGATGTTCCCTCCTGTGGAGTGTGGGGGGTTCCCTGCACCAGTCTGTCTTCATGGGGAATATTCTGGGGAGCTGACTCCAGTTGAATCATCAGCAGAAGAGGTTTTGGAATGAATCAATCCCATGAAAAGTAGTGTGTTGCCAGGACCAGATGGTGCACATGCAGGATCCTAAGTGAACTGTAGTATGAAATTGCAGGCTACTAAGCCTGAATATCTGAGGAGCAGAAGGGGGCAAGTGTAATGCCAAGTTTTAAATAGTTCATGGTGATACACAAGCTGCAGATGAGTAAATCTGACTTCTCTAATGGGCAGGCTAGTTGAAACCAGTAAGTAATAGCCAACATAAAAGAATTCTGCAGGCTGAAGCTGCATTAGAGCAGCTTCCTGCTCTAATGTATTAGAGCTGTCTGAAGGAGTTGGGCTGCATATGGGGCTTGTAATGGTGATCTAGGTGAGGAGTTATTCTGGATTTTCAAAAGCTTCCTCACATAAAGCTGTGAAAGAAAGTCCTCGCTGAGCTGGAAGCAAAGTCATGTCATAGCAATATCATGGTTAGCAGGGTGCAAAGAGTGGCAATAATCAATCCATTTTCACAATGGATGAAAATGAGGAAATAAGAAGAATTTGGGAAAGATTATACCTACATCTGGATGCACAGTGAATAGTTCTGAACTAATTAAGGGATTCTGGGATCCATTGTAGTAGTTATGTGAAAATTTCAGTGCTCTTATTTCTTAAAATTCAAAAAAAGCAGGGGACTTGGTAAATTCACGAGGCAAAAGGTTTAAATCAAGAAAAAGGAATTGGAATTGAAGAATTTACTGCTACAGGATGTGATGAACACTGGATAAATAAACATTAAGAGAGGAAATAGTTGTATTTACAGAGGAAGTGTGTTTTGACGGCTGTTTAATAGCATGGCTGGAGATAACTCCAGCTCGGAGAAAACTTACAGTTCATCAGATGATAATTTAAAGGAGAGATCTCCCAGTATTTATTAAACACCTTTTCCCAGAGTATCTGCCAGTTGCCCCTCTTATAAATTGAACACTGAGCTTGATAGGCCTACTGCAGTTATTTTAAAAATAAGTAAGCAAGCATTATTCTTAAAGAAAGTGTCCCTTCCAGTTGTAGGAAGATAAAAATCGTAAACCAAGAAACTTTTAACAGCAGTAATTCCCTTTGTTAATCTGAGGTTATTCCACTGATTTTGTAGCAGTCTGCTTTTATCAAAACTCTTTTCGTATGGGTTTACATAGTAATTATGGAAGACAACTTTTATCAGTAGATGGAGGGCTTTTGATCCTTAATGCCCTTTTCTTTCTTGATACCCATATTAAAAGTTTAAACAGTGAATGGTTTAGGTACCTTCAGTTCAGTAGTTCAAAATTTCGCATGCTTTAAAAGTTCATTTCTCCTTCAGATCCAGTTTGGCTGGTTGAAAGGCAGTTTTCATAGAACAACACGTTTGGTGTTTGAAGAGCACGGAAATGGCTCTTAAGTTCTATTGAAGATACCATCTTCCAGAGTTGGGGTTTTTATCCATTTATGTATTTGCTTACAGTTTTGCTTGAAAGTCTTATTTGACTTCATATTCACTGACAGCCTTCTCCCAGTGTGACTTAGTAGTGAGCTTTTTACTGCTGAGCTTAATTCTTTTAAGATCTGAATACTGATGGAATTGTTTTCCTGTTGAAGCTGCCTGTGCTAATCAGCGCCCTGACCTATTTGGTTGTGCCATTGCCCAAGTGGGAGTGATGGACATGCTCAAATTCCACAAGTACACCATCGGCCATGCTTGGACCACTGACTATGGTTGCTCTGACTGTAAAGAGCAGTTTGAATGGCTGTGCAAGTAAGTGCCTTTAAATAATTTCTGTGGTTGTTAAAACATAGTCTGCTCAACAATTTCCAGTGTCATGCTCAATATCTGTTCTGATGATTACTTCATCCTTTCCCACAGTGAATTTGGGGAGTTCAGCATTTCCTTCCAAAAGTCAGTTTTCAAAGCCCAGATGAATCAAGTGGTCATATTTTCAAAGACCTTCTCCTAACAGCTTTTAATAGTTTGTAAGGTTTTCTTTCTGAATAATGACTCTTTTAGGCTATTAGAACAGAATATTCTCAAGTGGACCCCTAAAATAATAGTATTTTTTACCATGAGGGACAGACAGTCACGACTGTGAATTGTCTATTGTACAGTGTGGGTGGGATCTATTTGTGGGAATTGATTGGCACTAGACCATAATAGGATCTTAATTAATTTCTTAGCTTCTGTTGAGAGTTTTAATCTCCCTGTTTCCAGCAGGATGGATCCTGCTATGGACTTGACAGGTTTTGCTGCAGTTACCCTGCTGGCTACTCCTGATATTCTGGACATTTCTGTGAGAATTACATCTGTCTGAAACTAAAGAAATGTATTTGCTTCACATTTCAGAGCCAGAGATCTGTGGCCACTACTACATGTCAGTTGCCATTAGTGCAATTTTGATTAATGTAACTGAGAACTGTTCTACTCTGAGAGCTAACAAATGCCACTGTGACGATTTCAGTAGGAAAGGACCTTCTTGTTGGGTCTTGAGGAAAAAGATACAGAAACATTTGTGTGTTTTTCTCAGGTACTCTCCACTTCACAATGTCAAACTACCAGAAGAAGATGGCATCCAGTATCCCTCCATGCTGCTTCTCACGGCGGACCACGATGACCGTGTGGTCCCTCTGCATTCACTGAAGTTCATCGCTACCCTGCAGTACGTGGTGGGCCGAAGCAGCAAACAAACCAATCCACTTCTCATCCATGTTGACACTAAGGCTGGGCACGGAGCAGGAAAGCCAACTGCTAAAGTTATAGAAGAAGTGTCAGATATGTTTGCTTTTATAGCACGATGTCTAAATCTTGAGTGGATTGAATAGGCAAAATGCTTATTACTGTCTCCTTTAGAAAACAAGGGCTTTAACATTTAAGAGCAGCCACACTACTACTTGGTGTAGTACTTACATTTAAGAACTACAGTTTAATATTTTATTGATCCAACCTGCTATGGAGTTTTGATCTTCTCTGCTTCCCTCTTTTTGGCATTTCTTTGATTTTTTTTCTACTGCATTCCAAATTCCATTTTGAAAAGCATGTTCAAAAAAATAGCTGAGCTATTCTCAGTACTGTTGTGAAAATTTAGATTTCAAAATTAGTGCTAGTTGAGCTTATTTCCTGTAAACAATTTTGATGTATTTCACCTATAAACATATCCAGATCATTTGTAATTAAATGTAAGTACTGTTCACATACAAGAACTCTGAGCATATTTTATTTACACAGTAATTTATTTAAGAATGTAAATTGAACGTGTTCAGTGATAACCATGAAACACTGAAGAGACAGTAATCCAGTTACGTCAAATATTATTAAAAAGCTTATATTACATTCTATTCATAAATGTGTTACAGTCTATAATAATGATGTTGCTAAATTTTTCTTTCTTTCCAAAGAGACTTCAAAATGTCACCAGTTTTCTCTTCTGCCATTTATTTCTGCAGAGAAAACTGGAGGCTGAAAAACTTGAAGAAGTCTTAGATTCTCAGTGTAATCTCAGTCAAGCTATACAGATACACTCCAACAACCCATGTGAAATTATTTCTTTAACTGTTTCTGAAGAGTAGAGCAGGCACTGATTTAAATAAATGAACAAAAAATAAACTAACAAAAAAAGCCAAAACAAAAAAGCCCACCTCGGCCCAAAGCCACAGCTTTGTCCAGATTGTTCAGGTTCAGTTTTTTTCTGATGTTTCTGACTGGATGTTCTCTAACAAGGGAAGATCATATATAACAAGGGAACATGAATATATAACCTAGTTTTGTCTGCAAAACAGCAAGAGCTTGTAGTCAGACTCCCTAATGATTTGACACAGGCACATTATTTGAACTGCCATTTTTCCCATCTAGGCTGTAGAGCTATAAAGTAGACGTGAGTATTTGCCTACTGTCTAATCTCTCATGCACTGCAGCAATTAAAGTTCAATTTTTCAGAGAAAGAAGTACTCTATCAACTATTATTAGTCTTGTTGCCCCTCCAGAAAACATCACTGTTTCTCAGTTTTGGATGAACTGATCTAATCTTCCAAGAGTCATGCTTGTCATTACATTCATACTTAGACCTTAAGGACTTTATTTTATATCTGGGCTCAGGAGTTTTATCTCTAAGCAAACAGTGTCTCCATGCAGGAAGAGGAGGGAGTGGTATTTAAAAGAGGGCAAAAATAAAAATAAATTTGTAGCAGAGTCACTCTGTGTTTCCCTCATGATCTGGACTTCTTTTGATTCCCTCTGGAGTCCAGAAACAATCATCCCCTCCAGGCCTTCATTATGTATGGCTAATTTGATTTTAGGAGAAAATAAAAAATTATTTCTGCTTTCATATGAAATACCATACCTGAAACCTGTATGTGATTGGGGGTTTATTTGGGATCCACAGGCATTACAGTTGTTTACAAGACACTCTGTAGACTTGCATTCTGATCACAGCATTGAGTTAAACAACCAGAACAGGGAGTTGGGGGAGGGCTGGTTTTTTTCCTTCCAGGCTGTGAAAATAAGGGTGCAGGTTTAGCACTCCCCTTTTTCCAGAGGTATATGAATTGCTTTCTTTGATCATTGGACATTTTCAACAGCTTCCCCATGTGGCAGAAACAAAGCACATAAAGCTGTGCCATCTCCACTTGTAACATTCATAGTGGCATGTGGCCTTCTGTTGAATTTATAGGTACTGTCAAGAGGGCAGAGCTCCACCTCTGATACAGAGCTTTGCAGGATAGGGTGTGTGGGAACACAGTCCTCAGACATTCAAGAAATTGAGCTGAACTGTGTCGGTGCATTGAATTGCAAATGCTTGGGTACAGCCACCTCAGTCATCTCTAGGTCTGTTCGTAAAGATGCTTTTCTTTGCTGTTCTCCAGTTGCTCAAGCACAAAACTTCTGGCACAGGTTAAAAGTAACTCTTTTTCCTTCTGAAGCCTTCTGTTGAAGCTGAGTTCCCTGAATGACTGAGTGTTTTGACAGATGACCCATAATCTGGGGAGTTTGGAAACAAACATTTCTCTTTGAGCAGCATGAAGGTGCTTGCTGGAGACACTACTCACAAAGTAAGTGTTCCAGAGCATCCCTTGTAGAATGCTGGTGTCAGTACTGGAAAGGCATTGTGTTTCTGTAACAGGGACATCACATCAACATTTATTTGATCTTAATCAGCTGTGCCAGGTTCAGGATTCAGGTGCCAAAAAGAATGATGTTGCAAAGCTGTCCTGTTATCTGAGTTGCTGCTTTTGAGGCAGACAGGGTCATACCCCAACTGGAATCTGTAATTAAGTCTGAGCGAGTAATGCTCTTGTAATATAGTGGGATTTAAACCTTCAGGGATTTGATTAAATAGACCTGGAGCCAAACCATTCCTGCTGTATAAAACATAATGAAATTTCTGTTAGTCTAGTTTCAAGGTTAAGTTCTTTTCTCTCTAGCGGAAATGCTATTTTATGAAGATACTCTTGTGTTTTGTGGCTTGTCTTTCCAGTATGTGAAGCAAAATTCACAAGCTGGGCAAGGTAACCTAACAACTATCTGCTTTTTCAAAACGATGTTAGAAAAATACATACTAATGTTTTGTGCCAAGATCTGGCCCCCCAAAAAAGTCCTGTAAGAGTCTTATGCTACATGAAGAAAAATCTGTTTTTATGTGGAAATAAATGAACTTTTTACATATTTCTCCTTCTAATACTTTTCACAACTGATAAAAAGATATCTTAGTTGTCTTTCCTCCTGTAAGTGTACATTTGTGTTAGAGTTGATTTATGTGGAAAAGGTCAGAAGTATTTTTAAAAGCTGAGAGTCTTCATATTCTTTACAGAGAGAGATATTTTAATTCCTTTGCATTAGAGTGAATTTATGTCTTGGTAGCTGCGAGGAAAAAAAAAAATCTGTATGTATGTCTGTACTGATTTCAGCTGGCTGCTGCACTCCATAGTCCAAGGGTGGAAGAGGGAAGCTGGCCTGTGGGAATGTAAGAATAAAGGGTACTCAAGACAGAGTTTGGAGATACCTGTCCCTGGCACCTAGGGCTTCTTGACCAGAATTTTCTTGACTTTGCTCTACTTTGCCATCTGTCTGTAGGAAGGCAGAAACATGAGCAACAATACTTCTGGATTCAGTGCAGCAAGCAGCAGCTTTCAAAGGTATGTGTTGCCAGGTCATTTACTTATTTTTAGCCTGAGGTTGCCCCTCAGGATTGCCTAAAGATCTGCTTATAGACTTCCTGACAGTCTCTCCTGTGGAAGGGGTTTTCCAAGCTGAGTAGGATTTAGGGGGAAGGCCATGGGAGGGACTTGAAAGCCAGCTAATAAACAACCACACATTTTTCTGCCAAACTCTTCTACTTTGAAAATCTTCTACTTTGTGCAATTATCTCTATGTCCAGACCTCTCAGAATTTAGATAGGTCATGTTGGTTTGAACAGCGAGGTTTGGCAACTTTGTTCATTTGTGTAAATTACTTCTGCGTTCATATATGGCATGCCAGGGAAAAAAAAAAACAGCATTCCTTGGGCATTTTTTAGCTTGCTGTAGTAGAAGAGTGAGGTAGGGTAGCCTTCCAGTTCTCATGTCCCTGAAGATAACTATAGTGTGTCCTCAAGATAACATTCATGAATAGAAAATTCTGAATTAGCTCATGTCTTCAGTTTATTCATGGCAGAGCAATCCTAGTGACAGAGTCCCTCAGTGGAAGCTGGACTAGCTACTGGAACAGAAATTAACTGAGATTCTGGATTAGGAGGACTGTGACTTGGCTGTTTCTCCTAATTTTCCATAAGAATAACTGAAAATTCAACATTTAAAACCATAGCTAAGCAATAACCTATTAGTGAGAATCTCTTTTCTGTGGACCTTCCTCTGTCTTATTACCAGGAGTAACAGAGGCAAGGAACAAACTTGGTGGTCATGCCCTTACCCATCGCAGGGGAGGTTTAGTGCTGACAGTCAGTTTGTGGTGACTTCACTAAACATTTCCAGCTCCCACAGCAGATGCAGCATGACAGCTGGAATCAGTGTATGGATAACAGCCCTGCAAATGTGACATTACCAGATGGCCACATGCTGTTCAGGAAACTAATTTGTGCTTGTGCACTGCTTTCAGTGCCTCTCAGGCCTTCTGTGTGCAAAGAGGAAGGAGATACTATTCTTGAAGCCCCTAAGGTGGCAGGGCATATGATGTTTTAGGCAAGATATGTACCAGGTAGGTATCTGGTAATGCTAACTAAGCATTAAATTTGATACTTCTCTGTTGGGGAAGATGAAATAGGAAAGCCTTATAAATATGATCATTTGGCAAAAGATGCCAAGAACATAGAAACTATGAGCGAGATTGAAATGAAGACAAGCTTTGAGATATTAAGCCCCAGTTACTGAACAACTAGAAAACAATGGCATGGCTGACTGGAGGTAATCCCTTCTTGATGAAACAATACCCTCTGCTTGCAGAAAGGTCCAAGGGTCAAAACAGACCCTGCCTATTCAGCAGAGGGTCCGAAAAAGCAGGTTTTAGGGTTTAAAATATAACTCTATATGGTAATGCAATGATTCTTATAGGCTGTATGTAAATGTGTAGCTTGTTCTAGATTGGTTAAGGAAAATCAGAATATTCAACACAGAAGACGATTTATTGTATTGCAAACGGCAACCAGTCCTCTTGACCCTCTTTACCCTCTGCATTCTTTATTCTCTGCATCCTTGGCGCTCTCAGCGCTCGCCCTTTCCCTGGGGCTTGGACCCCCTCTCTCTCTCTTCTCTGACCTGCTTTGGGCTGTGCCTGGCAGCCCCTGGCAGGTCTCTTATACCCACACACTTTAATAATAAACCTCATGCTCTAAGAACTGATTCCAGAGAACTCTCGTGTCTGTCCCGACCGTCCATGATGAAACAGGACCCCCTGAAAACCTACACTTCTCTATAACTTACGCAGGACATCACTAGGCCAAAAATTTTGTCTTAGTCTCACTCTTAAAGTACTGAGGAAATAAAGCAGAAGAAAAGCAGATCAGCAGTAGCACCTGAACTAATTGGTGATAATTTCGTTTAGTTCTTAGCACCATGGTTTTCATGCTGCTTTTCTTTCCCTGTTAAGAGCTGTACTTAACCTCTGACATCTCTTCAGTGGAAGAACAGATGGACATGAAGATATATTGCATTTCAGTGATGCCATCAAATATATTCTTCTGTGGGACATTGAAAGTATCAGAAGGCAAGACCAGCAGAAAAAAAAATGTTTGCTTTGCCACCTAGCAGTTACTGAATAACCATGAACATACTAAATAACAGAGGAGTTTATCCATTAGTTAGTTTTACACCAGTTAATGCAATATTTTAGAAGTCTGGAGAGTGCTTTGCTGGTGAAAAACTGTTACCCATGCTGATTTATTCTTTTAGGCCATTTCTGGTGTGCAACAACAGCATGTCATTGTGACAGCAAGTGACAAAATGCTGTAACATGGACTGTTGTTTCCTTCCTGAGGAAGAAACTGAATAAAGGGGCTTGGGCATTTCACTGTTCAGAATCCTTTGGAACACTAACAGAGGCAGATAAACAATACTTACTATCTTCTGATTGTTTCACATGAAACAGTGTCATTTCTCAACAAAATATGTAGTTTTCTGGTAGTACTGCTATTTCAGAGGAAGCTGTGGTGTAGTAGAACAAGCTTTGTAATTTAAGTATGTGCAGGTATCTCTTTTCAGTAGCTGGGCCAAACTACTGAAATAGATACTTCCTACTTCATATATTTAGTGTTAATTATTAGCATTCTACTGCTGAAACTGCTTCTTGGTTTAGATTAAAGGTTCTCAACATTAAAACTGTGTTTTAATCATAAATGGCATAAAGCTCTAGACGTAAGACCATTGATAGGGGACCCAAGCTTCAGTTCCTGAATGGTTTACCTTTCATTTTGTGTTTCACTGGGTACACAAAGGTAGAATCATAGAATGGCTTTGATTGGAAGGGACCTTAAAGATCATCTAGTTCCAACTACCCTGCTCTGGGCAGGGACACCTTCCACTAGACCAGGGTGCTCAGGGCCCCTGGCATCCAACATGGTCTTGAACACTTAAGGAATGGGACATCCACAACTTTTCTGGACGAAAAGTTCCAGTGCCTCACCATCCTCATAGTGAAGAGTTTATTCCTAGTATCTAATATAAACCTGCCCTCTTTTGGTTTGAAGCCATTCCCCCTTGTCCTGTCACTACATGCCCTTGTAAATAGTCTCTCTCCATCTCTCTTGTGGGCTTCCTACCTGTAGGGTGCTGAAAGGCCACAATTAGGTCAGCCCAAAGCCAGCTTTTTTCCAGACTGAACTAGAAAAGCTTCACGTTACAGTAAAAAAGTGAAATAACCATAGATGATCACTACCTATAAATAGAAGAGCTTGAGAAACCTCTATGGTTGACTGTATGTAAACAAGCCTCCAGCTGTATTTTGAAATCGAAGGGATTACTTTTCCTAATTAGAAATGCTCAGCCCTCCTTGACCTTCGAGGAAGTGCAGATCCAAATCTGAACTTTGTAAGAGCACACATCACTCAAAATGCCTAAAAGCAAAAGCAGTTCTTGAAATTCCCTGTCTTTGCAATGTGGCTATCCTTCAGAAAAGCTTCAGCTGCCAAGGACAAACTGGAAAACATCCTCCTCTCACAGATGACAGTCACTCGCACAACAACCCAGTCATTAAATTGTTTGATGCCGTGGGCCTGCTGCCCATTCTTCCTGCCTGGTGGAGCTTTCCAGGGCCACTGTGATTGCCAGAAGAAGTCAAATGAGGGGGAGGGGTATCAAAGTTACAAAATTGCTTCCAGCTAATGAGTTAGTTATTGAAAACATTTTACTGGAGATTTTGGACTGCTTTCATTATTTTTGATACTTGTTCCCTGTTGGGATCGGATTAGAGGGACATGCCTCTCCTGAATTAAGGGGCAAGAAAGAAGTCTGGTGTTAATCATTTTTGCCTCGATGCCATGGTAAAATTCAGAGGTTCTCACCTCAAGCTGTGCCAGGGAAAGTTCAAACTGGACGTCAGGAAGAATTTCTTCACAGAAAGAAAGGGTAGTTAAGCATTGGAATGGACTGCCCAGGGAAATGCTGGAGTCACCATCCCTGGAGGTGTTCAAGAAACAGCTGGGCTCAGTGCTATGGTGCAGTTGACAAGGTGGTGATCAGTCAAAGGTTAGAAGTCCTTTCCAACCTAAGTGCTTCTGGTGGCATGGGTCTTGGCTGTGGAGAAAAATGGGCTTACACAGGAACTTGGGGAAATAAATTTGGAATTTGAGGTCTCTAGGACCACCTGCCCTGCCTCAGCAGAGGCCTGAATGCTGCCAAATTACAGAGGCTACCTTTCTCTTCCTTTACACATCTGCACTCAAAGCTATTTTTTTCCAAGTTTATTCGCCTGCCCATCTCATTTGTGGGTTTTCTCCACTGTTCAGGATGACAGCAGACATCTAGGGAAGCTAATTACTCTTCTGTCAAGCCCTAGAAGGCTGTGCAAGCCTTTTGGGAGAACATGCCATCTTTATCTCCAGCACAGCTTCTGATGAAAATACCAGTTTAACAGAAACCAGCTTCCCAGGGGTCTTCCTCCTTGCAACAGAAGCATGGAGCTGATCTCCCTGGCTTTCCAACCCAGGACCCACACAGACCTATAGATAAGGGAGATGCCACAAGCATAGAGACCCCTTGCAACAGCAGCCAAGGCAAGGAAAGCTGGGGGTGCCCATTCTCTCCAGGGCTTGCCAAAATTTTACCACTGGCTCATTTGTTTGATCTGTCCCTCTGTCCTATAAAGCATGAGGCTAGCAGGAAACTAAGCCTGGCCTGTCATTCAGTGCAGAGGAGCAGTCCTGCTCAGGTCAGGCCTTTGGCACGGCAGAGACCTCCAGCTACCAAGGGAGATTTCTGGCCTGCATGAGAGGTATTTTTGGAGGGAAGCAATGAATTGACAGGGTTTTCTGAATGACAGCTTCATCCTTACAAACCTAAAGCCTTTCTGACATAGATCCTCCTATTCACTCTGAGCCCATATCTTACAGCAGCAGCTTCATCCTTCTCATTCTCCCATCCCATTCTCTACCCTGTGTTGCATGTTACAGAAATACCTAATTTTCCTTACCTTTTAGCTCCAAGAGGTGTTCTCATCTTTCCTAATCACATTACACCTGATCATTTTTCATTCTTCGACCGTCTTGCTTTTTTACTTTGTTTGCTCTTTGAATTACCTGGAGCTTCAGTATGTGGGAATGACTACAAAGCTTAGGGCAAAACAAACAAACTTCAGGCTAACACACACACGTATGGAGAGAGAGAGACCTTTCCTTGGGGTTTTGCTTCATTTTCTCTCTGCTTTGTTCCAGATCACTTACTAGAAATTCAGAAATCCCTTGAGCCAGTTTCTGAAGACTAGCTGTTCTCCTTGGGTGACATATGGTTCCCACAAATGTGGCCCTCCTAAGGACTGTTTCACTCAAATCTTAGTTCTGGGATGCAGCAGGGACTGTGGCAGAATGCTTATTGTCCACAGATGACTGAATCTCACCCGTCAGGAATGTTCAGCACTAGCATTACAATTCCCGTTTTGCCCTCTGGTTGTAAGCCCTGCTTTCACTGTGCTTCCACCATCTGTTGCAAACTCCAGCTGTTGGCTTTTAAAGAAACACTTCTGGAATGTTAGTTGTGGCTCTGAAAAACCTTCTCTCTGGTTGCTTCTGTGAGAATTGGACGTACTTAGTTAACAAACAAGTAATGCCCAAGACATACTGCTGCTCTGAACTTCCTCCTGGTCTGTTTAATTAGCTCCTCTAGCTGGAACTAGCTGTGGTTTAGCTTCTGTTGTTTCTTCCTTTCCCTCATTATTTCTCCAGGGCAAGCTGTCCCCACAGACTGCTGCCACCTCTTGTGCATCTCCTCCATCTCATTCCTTGAAATTGCTGATGAAAAGACATTGCCTGGGTGTGCTTTCCACGCTGGAAGATGGGCAGTTCGCAGAGCTTTCAGCCCTGATGGTGATTCCACCTCTACAGCAGCCACTTGTCCTGGTAATTGGCTCAGAGATTCAGCCACCCCAAGGCAATGTGGGCTTCTCCTCCTGCAGATTCCATGCTGTTTTGATTACAGCATCTCCTGCAGACACACAAATACTGTATCTGGCCCTGTCTTTCCCTATTCTCATTTCAGGAAAACACAGCCAGCAAGGTCTAAATCAAACTAAATCCAACAGAACGGAGGAGTTGGGGGATTCCTCAAAGTGAAACACCATCCTCCCAACACAAGGTTTTCAGTGCTGGAAGCTGAAAAACGACTGGCAGCAGAAGGCAGTCCTCATCCAAAGCACAACAATCCGTGTGAATCTTCCCATTTTGGCAATGAACTTTCAGATCAGACCCAAAAACAGCAGGGAGTTTTTCACACTAATGTAACTGTGAAGTTGCAGCATAGATGGTATAAAAGAGCCCTCAAGTACCTGTTGAGATATTTCAGTATACCTCACTGGGGTCGTTGTGTCACTGCTAATTTTGTGCCTATATTTAACTGAGTCCTTGAACAACCTGGGAACTGTAGGTCATTAATTATCACAGCTACCCTCAGTGATGGGGCGGGTGAGAACACATGTTAGGGAATGGCCAGCAAAGGGAAGAGGCCAGGGAGCTGTTCCCTATCCCCAGGAAGCTCCCCACCTGCCTCCATGCCAGCAGCTCACCCACCCTAGGGAGCCCTGCAGGCTTTCCTAACAGCATCTCCCTCTCAGCCCTGGCCCCGGGGGACGCTTGGCACCAGAAAAGTGGCAACCTGAGACCCTGCTGCACCTGCTCACTTCAAGTCCTGGGAAGTCTGAACCTTACCACAAAAGTGTGGACAATACCATCTGAACTGGAGCAAATCACTTTTTTCTATAATTTACTGTTGAAATAGAAGGGGAAAAAAAAAAACAACCATGATGGTTCTCAGGTCTCCATGACACATCCTGAAGATTGTTCATGCTAGAGAGATGGTGGGAGAAAAGTGACAAAGTGGTCGTAAAAAGTAAACATTTTCCTTCATTCTTAAACCCTTTGCAGCTGTGTCAGTCTGAAACCATTTAAGATATAAAAAGGAATAAGGTTATAAAGATTAAGATCACATGTTTTCTGAATGTGACACCCCACCTGGGGTGGGGGTCCCACTGCTGGGACTTTTCAACCAAGGGAATGCACTTCTGTGCTCAGTCCTTGTGTGTCTTCATCTCCTGTGATGATCTGAGCTGACTTTGCTGGCCTGAGCTGTGCTGGTTGAGCTGCACAGTGTTTTGAAAGCAAGAAACAGGTGAAATGCTCAGAGATGGTTTTGTGCAAAGGACCATGTATGTACCTGTGCATTTCTGCTCCCTTACTACTTGGAGTCATGCAAGGGTTATCAAGGAGCTTCCTGAGCTCTTTGCTTTCTCATCAAAACAAAAGTAAACTGCTGGTGCCAGCTCGTTACTAGAAATGTCTTTAAATGCCTACACATCCTCTGCTCTACTCACACTTAATTACAAGCTGGCTCAACAAATGACAATTAATCTGATTTCCTTTCATTCTTTTTCCTTCTCTCTTCTAACTTAACTGACTGCACTGTAGATGCTGACATTGATGCCAGTGGTCTCTGCCTTTCCACTTCCATTTTCTACTTCTGCTATTTGTGCAAAAGTGGTTTTCAGTTTTCTGGTCAAACTGATATATAATGGGTTCAATGCCTTGCTGCTTGGTTTTTTTTTCCTCAATAAAACACATGTCCTAAAATTCATATTTAATTGCAGAAAACTTGTCATTTGTCCAGGAACAAAAAAGTAAGTACATCTATCACGAAATGGAGGCAATTTGAAAATAAAATGACTTGATTTTGCCAATATTTTGTGAGACTCTTTTCCAAGAATTCACTGAGTGTGGCATGAACACATCACTGTGTGGTCCTAAAATACAGTATCCTGTTTGAGCATATTGATGTTCACTGTCCTTCATGCTCTAATTAGTCCTACATTATCATAAGACTCCCATGCATGCTTCTTCTAAAGTACTTAGAAGCCTGTGAGAGATTTTTGGTGTGGTTACACATTTACCTTTTTAAGGTTTCTTCAAAGAACAGCAGGTCTGCTGTTGCTCCTCTGTTTTTTGTTTTTTTTTTTCTGCCAGATTGCTGCTAAAACAGCAATCCTGCTGCATAACAGGAGCTAGAGCACAATAGGCATTAATCAGTGCCTCCTGCCAAATCCTTGCCAGTTCAAAACAGCACTTGGGGGATCATTTCTCAGCCTCCATTCATAATCAGTGACCTCTTGCTTATTATTTTAACTGCAGTGACAGTTCTGCTGGATCAAGAGACTTCCCCATGTGTCCTCTGCTGGATTTGTAGCAGTTACATTTTATTACTCCTAAATTCATATTTGGCTGTGAGATTTTGCCCTGTTGTTGGTGTCATCTCCAAATGCTTCTGCCCAGTGGATGGGCTTTCTTCTTTTCCTCTTTCTGCCTGCTTTGGTTTCCCTTTCTCTTACAGTCTCAGACAGAGGCAGCAGGGAAAACTCCGATCCTCGAGGACAAGTCTGAAACAGTAGGGAGAAATTGTGGGTTTCAGCCTCCTTCACCATTTCCATCTTTCAGGGAACAAAGCCTGACTCTCAGCAACACAGCAGCAGCTGCAGCAGCCACCAGGGCTCTGGTCCACCCGCAGCTGCTGAGCCCAGGCATCCTCCAGGGACTGGGTACCTCACTTTCCAATAGTGGCCACCCCACCTCATCAAGAAAGGGCTTCCTTTCCTGTCAGGAACACTGACTGGTGATGCTGCAGGTGCTGTGAACATTCAAGGAAAGGCAGAAACGATGCCAGCAGTAAAATGGGCAATGGGATGCTGTTACTGCCATGCTGTGTTTCCCAGTAACTTTACGGGGAGGCACGTGTGTACCCAGCTCAGTTTAAAGATGCTCAAGACAAAGTTATGGGGAGCCTACTGGAAGGTTTCTCAGGAGCCTACTGGAAGGTTTCTCTAGGCCTTCAGACAATTCAGATTATACCACCCCATTTTTAGTTCATTCTTGCCCTCTTAACATAGTGCTACAATGAATCTCATAGCCACATCAGAGGGAAATGGAAAATACCTTTTAGTTTGCCAGCTGCAAAAAAAAAAAAAA